>CM031604.1:4555816-4603810 GCA_018398815.1 Conus ventricosus | reverse complement strand
GCATGGCGTTGGGCAGCTGCCTATGGCCAGAAGCAACCTTTGAAGCGACAGTCAGCCAGTACCTGTTCTTCCAGAGGACTGGACTTACTGCCCCACACGTAACACACACATACACCTCAGTGTTCTGACACTATCACATTCACTTACAGGATAGCCACATCAACCCATCTTTACAGGTACTCCTTCCTCACAACACCATCTATTCCATGTGTGTCCCATCCACACACAGCTAAAAAACTCTCTTTCCGAGCAGTCCTCAAGCAGACGTTGTAAGGGTCCTGGGAACAGTGTGAGTGAAGTTTCTAGAGGTGTAAAGGAAAGTGGGGGGAGGAGAGGTGATAAGGGTTGAACATGTCTTGTCACAGTGCTGTGCTGAGCTATAGTAATGAGTTTGCTGTTTTGTTTCTGATATCATGTGCATGTGTGACCAAAAATATGTGGAAAATTCCAGTTACTTTACTTTACTGTGTTTGTTTTATTGTCACGGAAAAAAATGAAACAACCCAACTCGTGGAGTCGCCAGCCAATTTGTTCGGACATAGCTTAAACTCAAAAAATTCTAGGCCCCAAACGTAGACCGGGCCATGGTTCGGATCCGGCCAATTAAGCTTAGTGGAGAGGCTTCACGGAGACGGTACCGATCCACCAGACAGACTAAGCCGTTTTGACGACGCCTCGATGTCTGGGGACGAGGTTTAGCGCCTGGCTCAGGCTCATCTGGCCAATTTGTGGAACCAGCGTCATTGTTAGTCAGACGTCGTGGCGCCCACCCCAGACTCAGCTAGCCAATTTAGAGTGACCTGTTCCACGACTTAACCCACACGGCGCCATTTTAAGGAGGAAGGGGGGAAGGTAGTTTTGTGGGGGGGGTGAAAATCTAGCTAATCAAAATTTAAAAGACCAATTGACCACCACAGAGAGTAAGGCGTGTCGGCGTGACTGTCATGATTTGAATATCCAATGGAATTAGAGGGAGTAACTTCGGGTGTCAGGGGTAAAAATACTGACCAATGGTACTCGCCCTTTTTTTGACAGTCGGAAGAATAAAAAAGATGTGAGAGGGAGAGAAGGGAGAACGGGGGGGAGAACGAACAGAGAGGCAGAGAGAGAGAGAGGTCGGAGTGTAATCTTGAGGAGAGAAAAGCAGAGAGATGAGGGGAGAGAGAAGAGAACAAGTTGAGAGATTAGCATGAGATAGTCTGCGAGGAAGGGGCTGAGGAGAGATGTGGAGGGGAGAGAGAGGTTGCTAACTAATGAAAAGAAAAAAAAAGAAAAAAAAAGCAACCATGTCCATTTGATAAGAGCAGACTAGAGGAGAGAGAGAGGAGAGAGTGCAATGCGTTAATGCAGGGAGAAAGAAAGGAGAACAGATCGATGTTGATAGTCACTGTTCTATCCTAACGGGGGTTCGACCTCATACTTGGCCAGCGCCACTTTCATCGACAGACCAACGCCAGTGCCAACAGTCTCACCTGCCCAGGCGCCAGCAGACCAAGACCAGTGCCAGCAGTTGTGTCGTGCTTGTGAAAGTGACAGTGAAAGAAAGAAAAAAAAGGAAAAGAAAAGACAGTGATTCGTGAATAGTTAAGATCACCTGGCCAGGTAAAGTAGAAATCTATTTATACCGGGTTAGTTAATGATGTTTTAGACAAATGATTTTGTGAAGTTCAGGAAAGAGAGAATGTTTTATTTTGTTTGATTCCATATGCATTGATGGTTCGTTCTATGAACAGTGTTAGTAAAGTTATAGACTTTATAGTGGTTTGATGTGACGAATGCATGATATATGAATGAGATTGTACAGCAAGCTGTGAGTGTGTTTGGGCTGTGCGCTAGTCCTTCCTCCATCGACATCACCCGAGGTTGACAATTTATTGGCGAGCCTGCCAGGATATTCTGGCCCATTTATTATAATTGTTCAACTTCTCAGAGAGGAAGCTGGGTGGGATTCAAGTATTGTAATCCTAAGACAAGGGGTTGTCTTACTGTATGTTCCCAAGATAGTTAAACACTAGGCTTGGCATTGCTTCCAAGATAGTTAATACTAGGCTTGGCATTTCAGCCCCAGAGTACCTATTTCGCACAGATTGCCTATAATTCGCTTCATAGTTGGGTCAGGCGCTGGGCGTCTTATAAAAACTAATTACGTTGTCCCAAGCTAATATTATCATTCATAGGATTGTGCTATTACGTCACTCGTGTCGGTAACCACCAGTTTGGCTGTCGTAGTAATAAAATCTTGTTCAAACAAAAAAAAAAAAAAAGGAGATATAATGGCGGAAGAAAAGAACACCCCTATTGAACAACTTGTGAGCGTCGCTCGTGATCTAGGTTACTCAGGAGATGAGTTGCGTGCATTCGTTGAAAACCAACAAAGATGGAAAGGGATGAACGCGCGGAAAGACGCCGTATCGCATTGGAAATAGCAGAGCGGGAAAAGGCTAAAGAAGAGCAGGAAATAGAAAAATTAAGGATTCAGGCTAATGTAAATCAGGTTACGCAAGAAACAGAAAGACTAAGGGAAGCGCAGGAAACAGAAAGACTAAGGGAAGCGCAGGAGACAGAAAGAATGAAGCAGGAAACGGAAAGATTAAAAGGTTCAATTAGAGTTAGAAAAGGTGAGAATACAAAGGGAGACCACCGAGGATGGGAGTTCAGTTTCAGTGACTCTGTGCGCAGCTATCCCCCCCAAACCCAAGTTGCCAAAATTCTCGGAAGGGACCGATTCGATTGACGCATACATCAGTCGTTTCGAAACGTTTGCGACCAGTCAGGGTTGGCCTCCAGAAGAGTGGGCAGTCTTTTTTGTCAGCGCTTTGACTGGTAAGGCATTACAGATTTTCACTGCATTACCAGCAGAACAACAGTCTGATTTCGGCGCTGTGAAGGAATCGCTGATGAAAGGATTTGACCTCACAGAGGAGGGGTTCAGGAAGAAATTTCGTTCAGCTAAATTACAAGCAGGTGAGACGTACACTCAGTTTGGTGCACGTTTAGATCACTATTTTGAGAAGTGGTTAGAGTTGTGCGGTACGAAGAAGGAGTTCGCTGAGTTGAAAGAGCTAGTTATGAAGGAACAGATTTTGTCAGGTTGCGGCCCTGAGTTAACCATACATTTGAAAGAGAGACAGCCAGAGACAGCAGGGGAGTTGTTGAAGTTCGCAGAGGTGTATAGAGAGGCACGTTTGGGCACGAAGGTGCAGGAGAAACAGGTGCTAGGCACAGGTGAGAAGAGTGCAAGGAGACCAGGGGAGTTTTCTGCAAAGTCTGCAAACCCAGTGGTGGGGCAGAAGGAAGGGCAAAGGGACATTAGGTGTTTCATTTGTCACAAGAAGGGACATGTGGCGAGGGATTGTCGCATGAGGTTCCAGAAGGCAGCAGCCTTGCAAGAGGTGGATAAGGGTCGTAAAGGGAAACGACCTGCAGTGGAACCAAAAGGGATTCAGTCTGAAGAGGGTGGAGTGCAGCCTATGGCTAGCACTGGACAGCAGTCAGTGTCGGGGATGGAGGGCACTAGGCTGAGTGGTTCGTTACCAGTGGAAGAAGGGTGGATTGGCCGCAGAGGGTGAAAGTGTTACGAGACACTGGTTGTTCATGCGGGGTAGTACGAACACGCTGGTCGAGAAAGGGGATTTGACAGGGGCAAATCCAGACCTGTACTCTAATCGATGGCACTGTGAGGGATTTTCCCAGTTGCTAAGATAGAAGTACGTACCCCTTACTTCTCAGGCGAGTTGTCTGCGTTGGTGATGGAGAAACCCCTTCATGATTTGATCATTGGAAATATTCCAGGTGCAAAGGATCCAGGGGATCCTGAGTTGTTGACTGCTACGGGGCAGCAGTTCAGACACGGAGCAAGAAGGAGGAAAAGGTTGTTAAACCGTTAGTTGTTCCAGGAAGGAAGTCGGGCATAGATGTGTCGCCTGATGAGTTTAGGGCAGCGCAGGAACAAGACCTTCGCTCGTGAAGTCTGGGAGTTGGCGAGAGGTGGAGAGGAAACAGGAGGTTAGAGGAGGTGAGACAGAATTTCTTGTGAAAGGCGGGCTGTTGTACCGAGTGTTCACCAAGGGGAAGACAGGTAAGGTGACCACTCAGTTAGAGGTACCAGCAGGTTATCGTGACACTGTCATGTCAGTGGGTCACGAGTCGCTCATGGCGGGTCATCTCGGCACCAGCAAACAGCTGACCGAATCTTTGATGACTTTCTTTGGGCCCAGGAGCAATGGCAGACATCAAGCGTTTCTGCATGTCATGTGACGTGTGTCAAAGATCAGCCACAAGAGGGGTGAAGAGGAAGGCACCTCTTAAACATCCCCCTTTAATTGACACACCATTCAGGAGGGTGGCTGTTGATCTGATTGGCCCAATCGCGCCCTGTTCCAAAGGCGGGCACAGGTATGTGTTGACACTCGTGGACTACGCGACCAGATACCCAGAAGCAGTTGCATTGAAAGGCGTAGATACGCAACAGGTCGCTGAAGGGCTGGTAGACATCTTTTCTCGCGTGGGTGTGCCAGCACAAATTCTCAGTGACAGGGGTCACAGTTCACCTCAGGCGTGTTGAGGGAGGTCAACAGGCTGCTAGGGATCACACAGCTGCTCACTACCCCATACCATCCACAATGCAATGGCTTGGTGGAAAGATTCACGGTGTGCTGAAGGGCATCTTAAAGAAGCTCTGTGAGGAAAGGCCAGCAGATTGGACCGCTACATTCCAGGGGCCCACTGTTTGCCTACAGGGAAGCCCCTCAGGAAAGCACAGGCTTTTCGCCATTTGAGCTGCTGTATGGGCGGACAGTTCGGGGACCAGTGTGCATTCTCAAAGAGCTGTGGTCCGGAGAACAGGAGTCAGAAGAGGTCAAAACCATCTTATCAGTTATGTGGTGGACCTACGCAATAGGCTCGAGGAGACATGTAAGGTCGCAAGGGAGAGTTTGCAGGAGGTAGGGTCGTCCAGAAGAAGCAGTATGACAGGAAGGTGAGGAAGCAATTCTCAAGGTGGGAGATCAAGTCCTGTTACTGCTTCCCACGGATCACAACAGCTGCTGATGCATTGGAAGGGGACCATTCACCATCATTGAAAAGGTAGATCAGGACTCCCGAATCGATGTGAATGGGAAATCAAAACTTTTCCATGCAAATTTACTCCGCAAATATATTCAGCGTGAGACTCAGCACATAGGCGCAGCAGCAATCATTGATGGAGGTGAGGGAGACCCAGCAGAAGAAGGGGAGATTTTGTTTGCCTGAGTTTCCAGGGGAAGAGTCATACAGGGATGGGGTCACTGTATGAAGGGCTAGACAGTAGGAGACAGGAGGAAGTTAGGGGGCTCCTAGAACGTATAGGGCGTCCCTGACTGATAAACCAGGCAGGACAACTCTAGAGACATGTACGGTGGAGTTTAACATCACAGAAACCCGTACATGTGAAAGCCTACCCGATCCCATATGCCACCAAGCAAGTGATCGAGGAGGAGGTAGAAAAGATGTTGGACCTTGGGGTGATTGAACCGTCCAAATCATCATATAGTGCACCCGTCGTCTTAGGAGGAAAAAGTCAGGTGAGATCGATTCTGTGTCGACTATAGACGTCTGAACAGTGTCACCAAGGTCGATGCAGAGGTCATACCAAACATGGAAGACCTGTTCGCTCAGATCGCCACAAGCAAGAGCCAGTATTTCACCAGGATAGATCTGAGCAAGGGTTACTGGCAAATAGCCCTGAGTGAGGACTCAAAGGAAGTCACAGCATTCTCCACTCCCATGGGGCTATACCAGTGGCGAGTACTCCCTTTTGGGATGGTCAACGCACCTGCAGTCTTCTCTCGGATGATGAGGAAGCTATTGACGGGATTGGAAGGTGTTGTGAATTTCATGGATGACATTCTGATAGCATCCGAGACATGGGAGGAGCATATGAGGCAGCTAGGAGCAGTTTTAGAGAGGTTGAGGCAAGCCAATCTCACAGCCAGACCAACAAAGTGCCAGGTTGGTTTTTTCCCAAACCTGGAGTTCCTAGGTTTTGTTGTCGGAGGCGACACAAAGCAGCCGGAAAGAGGAAAGGTGGAGAAGATGATGATTCAGAGAGACCCAAAGACCAAAACAGAAGTCAGGAGTTGCTAGGTTTTATTGGGTTCTATAGGGAGTTTGTTCCAAATTTCGCAGCAATCACGAGTCCTCTCAGTGATTTGGTCAAGGCAGGGAACCGGCAGTGGTCGAATGGTCAGACGCTGCAGAGCAAGCACTGCAGACGGTGTTGGAAAGACTAGGTTCCCGTCCCCTCTTGAAGCTACCAGATATGTCCAAACCATTTTTGTTGCGGACAGATGCATCAGGCGGTGGGATAGGTGCAGTATTGTTGCAGGAGCATGAAGGAGTCGAGTTCCCTGTGAGATATGCTAGCAGGAAGTTGACAAAGTGTGAAGAAGGGTACGCAACGGTGGAGAAGGAGTGTTTAGCTGTTGTGTGGGCCGTGCAGAAGTTCCACAATACTTGTATGGGAAAGAGTTCGTGATAGAGACAGATCACAACCACTCAAATTCCTGCAGGAGGCACAGCTGAAAAAAAGCAGGGTTCTGCGTTGGGCAATGGCACTGCAGCCTACAGGTATCGAGTGCAGTACATCCCAGGTCGACAGAATGTCGGAGCTGACTATTTAAGTCGCGTAGTCTAGCAAGCTGCAACTCAGAGGAAGTCAGTCATATCCGGGGTGCTTTGTTGATAATATGTGATGGTTACAGTTATGTTGATTGGATATGGGTTCATTCCAGTTGGCTATGGTTCATATTTTTTGTGCGAGACTTGTTCATATTTTCTTTGTGAGATTGTTCATGTGAATGTAGTTATGCTTGGAGCATACAGTCGCTTGTGTAGTGATGCATTAATTGCAATAAGTGAGGATGGAGATTCCTCAGTGAAGTGTCATGGATCGTGATCATATTATATTGTGCTTTCATAAGAATTGTGAAGAGAAGATATGGCAAATCCGCAGGTAGGGGGATTGCATAGGTGCGCACAGAGGTCGTTATAAAATGAATTGAAATAACGCAAGAGCGCACGTCAATGATAACTCATTGGAGTGGTATTCACTAATGGTATATTTTATAATTTATAAACCGATGGTTGTAAAGTATTTTTTTCAAACTTTGCACGTGTAGCTGTGTGTCAGCAAATTCGGTTGTTGTCCTTTTTTGTACCGTTGTTTTGAGACAATGCGGAGCATGGTCTTTTGCAAGGGGGAAACTGTCACGGACAAAAATGAAACAACCCAACTCGTGGAGTCGCCAGCCAATTTGTTCGGACATAAGCTTCAACTCAAAACATTCTAGGCGCCACGTAGACCGGGCCCATGGTTCGGATCCGGCCAATTAAGCTTAGTGGAGAGGCTTCACGGAGACGGTACGATCCACCCAGACAGACTAAGCCGTTTTGACCGACGCCTCGATGTCTAGCGAGACGAGTCGTAGCGCCTGGCTCAGGCTCATCTGGCCAATTTGTGGAACCAGCGTCATTGTTAGTCAGACGTCGTGGCGCCCACCCAGGGCTCAGCTAGCCAATTTAGAGTGACCAGTGTCCACGACTTAAGCCACACGGCCAGTTAAGTAGGGAAGGGGGGAAGGTAGTGTGTGGTGGGGGTGAAATCTAGCTAATCAATTAAATGACCCAAATTTACCACCACAGAGAGTAAGGCGTGTCGGCGTGACTGTCATGATTTGAATATCCAATGGAATTAGAGGGAGCTAAATTCGGGTGTCAGGGGTAAAAAAACTGACCAATGGTACTCGCCCTTTTTTGACAGATCGGAACGAATAAGAAAGATGTAGAGGGAGAGAACGGGGAGGAGAAAGGGGGGGAGAACGAACAGAGAGGCAGAGAGAGAGAGAGGTCGGAGTGTAATCTCTGAGGAGAGAAAAGCAGAGAGATGAGGGGAGGAGAGAAGAGAACCAAGTTGAGAGATTAGCATGAGATTAGTCTGCAGAGGAAGGACTGAGGAGAGATGTGGAGAGAGAGAGAGAGTTGCTAACTAATGAAAGAAAAAAAAAGAAAAGAAAAGCAACCCTGTCCATTTGATAAGAGCAGACTAGAGGAGAGAGAGAGAGAGAGTGCAATGCGTTAATGCAGGGAGAAAGAAAGGAGAACAGATCGATGTTGATAGTCACTGTTTCTATCCTAACCGGGGGGTTCGACCTCATACTTGGCCAGCGCCACTTTCATCGACAGACCAACGCCAGTGCCAACAGTCTCACCTGACCAGGCGCCAGCAGACCAAGACCAGTGCCAGCAGTTGTGTCGTGCTTGTGAAAGTGACAGTGAAAAGAAAGAAAAAAAAAGGAAAAGAAAAGACAGTGATTCGTGAATAGTTAAGATCACTGGCCAGGTAAAGTAGAAATCTATTTATACCCGGGTTAGTTAATGATGTTTTAGACAAATGATTTTGTGAAGTTCAGGAAAGAGAGAATGTTTTATTTTGTTTGATTCCTATGCATTGATGGTTCGTTCTATGAACATGTGTAGTAAAGTTATAGACTTTACTAGTGGTTTGATGTGACGAATGCATGATATATGAATGAGATCGTAAGCAAGCTGTGGAGTGTGTTTGGGCTGTGCGCTAGTCCTTCCTCCATCGACATCACCCGAGGTTGACAATATAGCCCCCTATTTCCATTAATAACAATGCATAAAACAAAACCAAAAGAAAAAAAAAACGTGTCTAGAGACCATGAAGCAAGAGCTATGCTTAGCTTTTCCTGGGATTCCTTCCTTATTCTTTTTTTATTTCTTTTTTTTTAAGTTACTGCACACACACATACACAATCTGCTTCATCTTCCCTACCCTGAAGAGTCAATTCACAATGTGTGACAGTAATGCCACTGACAATGCAAGGATGATACCACAGCAAAAGAAAGCAGATTATTAAAAAAAAAGTAATGAACATTAAATCTACACTCTGCTACAAATCTGTGAATGACCACGGCCACCAGAGTATCTCCTGAAGACTGTCCTTCAGCATGACCCCCCCCCCTGCAGCCTAGTTCCTCATCCTTCTCCACACAGAACATGCCAAGCACTGAGTCACACAAAGAAAACTGCGAAAGTTTTCATAGCTTCTTGCACTGTGGGCCTAAGCTTTGAAACACAGTGCCACTGTGTTTGACAGCAATGTTACCTCCTGAGCCTCAAAAGAGAACCCGACTCTGAAGACACAACGGTTCAAGAACATCTGATAGTTTGTACATTATTCTACAACAGTCTCTTTAAGAAGCATTACTGAGTATCCTAAGCATGCCTACTCTACAGAAATGTTTGACTTACAGTTCTATTTTATTATTGTTGTGCAAATCTTTTTTTTTCATAGCAGAGCAAATTCATTGAAAGATAAAGACATCTATGAATAAATAAGAAATACCTCTCAACAGGTGGGTACATGAAAGGTTTTGAAAACGTGCCTTGACAAGGTACAACAGAACAAAATCATTATTGAAAAAGAAGACAAAGCAAGAGAAAGAGAGACAGAGGGGGGGGGAGGGAGTGAGAGAGTAGAGAGGACACAGAGAGAAAGAGCAAAGAAAGAAGATAAGAGTAACACAATATGCTAGATAAAAAGTAACATAAAAGCCCTGGATAAAAAAGTAACACAATTATGCTATGGACAAAAAGGTGCCAATTATGTTGATAACCACTCGTGACCACGCACCTCTTAACCCTTGACTGCCGCTATTTTGTATCAGTTTTGCACTTCTGTGTGCCGGAGCAAAATTTGACTTTTTGCGGTAGGTTCATAATTTGATCAGTGCTCATTTATTTGTGGAGATATCTCTTAGATTTTTGGCATGTTTTCTTCTCATACCCAGGGCTATAATGCCTGCAAATGATATTTGATTTTGTTCATTCTGAGTATAATAAATAATCTTATAATTCAACTTTTTTTTAAAAAATTATTATTTTGCAAGCATACAAAAACCCACAGCAGCAAAACAAAAAACATACAAACCCAGCCAAAAGTGGTTTTAGTGTTTACTGAACACCTGTGTAAATATTTGGTAGTGAATTTATAACCCACAATTGTTGTTTTATATGATAAATTTATGCATTTCTGGGGTACAGTACAATCCAGGTATCAAGGGACACAATTTTGTTTTCTTAGGTAGGTTCACTGATATGCCCATTGCTCTTTCAATTCTTGACATATATCTTAGATACTTGGGGAAAATTTTCTTGTTATATCCTTGGCTACAACCAGATATCACAATAGTTCGATTTTGTTTGTAATGAGTAGACCAAAAATATATTAATGATGAATGTTTTGTTTGAAAAAACAGACACTTTCAGAACATAACAACAAAACTATAGCACTAAAATCACAATGAAATACCACAAAAACTGGTTGTTAGTATCCTTTGAACTTCAGGACAAACATCTGTATTCACAATAAAGCTTGACAATGCATAAAATGTTTAGCAAACCCATATCATAGGGGGAGGGGGGGGGGGGGGGGGGGGGGGCAATCCAGCCAGGTAACGTGGGAAAGAAGAAGGGAATTGAACATTATCCACAGCATCAGTCTGCACATCTTGCAAGCCTCTTGGGAATTGGTCTTGTTTAGCAGAGATGAACAAACAATAACAACACTAAGTGTAACTTCCAATTATTCTGTCAGTTTTCTTTCACACATGTGGTTTGGTTCACTCATGAACTAAGTGCGATTGATAAAAAGCCATTACCACAGAAGGTAATAAATAAAATTGCAAAACCAACCACCACCCCAAAAAAACAACCAGAGACTGCTAAAGATAGGACTGAGCTACAAAAGGCCCACACCACAGATGATGAAAGCACACTAACAACTGAAAAATACACTGGTGTCGCAGAGAATACACCACAACACAGAACCTATGGAAGAAGGATCAGGATCCCACACTACTGCCAGTAAATGCAAGTTATAGTTGACTGACACACATTTGGGTACACACACACACACCACACACACACACACCACACACTGCACAAGCACCATATTCAAAAGCAAACACACACACACACACCACACACACACACACACACACACACACGCATGTACACACACACACACATGTACACACACACACACACAGTACCACATGCAAAAGCACCACACACACACACAATGCACAAACACTACACAAACACACACACACCACACAATGGACACCCACACCATGCACAAGCACTGCTCTCTTTCTCTCTCTCTCTCTCTCTCTCTCTCTCTCTCTCTCTCTCTCTCTCTCTCTCACACACACACACACACACACACAACACACACACACACACACACAGCCTACACAAACACCACACCACACACACACACACACACACACAGCCTACACAAACACCACACACACACACACACCACACACTCACAAGCACACACACACACACACACACACACACACACACACACACACACCACACACCACAAAAACAACTCCACAAAATCCATGCGCTTGAAATTGCCAATGTTTACCTTGATACCTGGGTCACCCGTGAAAAGAAAGGTCGAGATTTGGGCAATCAGCGCTGACCTCTGTCCATTCTGAAACAAGTTCCGACTGACGAGTGCCACGCCCTCTTCCTCTGCCACGCCCCCTCACACTGGACCCTCGCCGTTGTCCACAACCCCCTCCCCTTCCTCGACTCTCTCCCGACCTCTCACGAAAGGAGGGAGGGGGCACTCGACATACACGGAATCGGCTCGTCACTCTCCGATTCGGCCCCACTTGCACGGTATCGCTCGGTTTGAAGTCGGGGATCAGCTTCGTCATACAACACCAACTCCGATAGCAAAGGGTGGTGTTGATTGTAATCACTTTATTCCTCCTCCGAATCGCTTCATTCCACTTCTTTGAAGTCTTTGTCATCGCTTTCACGGTCTCGGATAACTTCTTGAAGCACTTCAAGAGCTTTAGATCGTTTGAAAACGGCACGCGCCTGATCGAACTGCCTGCTCGACTCGCCATCTTCGACCGAGAATAACTCTCCGAACTTTGCCGAAGTTATTGACCGAATGGACACGAGCCGGTCAGTCAGCTGACCGCGAAAGGGAAGAAACCGTCCTTTAGGGTCCCTGCAACCGTTTAAACCATTTTTTGTTCTTGCCTCCCTTCTTTAAATCGCCGAATTTTGATGATGAATTATCTCGAACGCCATTCGTGCAAGGGCACACAGCTTTCCCGAAACCATCTCGAACGCCGTTCGTGCCAGGGCACTCAACGGGTTAATACCCTGCCTAACACATGAACCATGCATTCAGCCGGGGAGACAATGGGACTCTTCAAAGCACTGCCTCACACATGAACCATGCATTCAGCCAGGGGAGACAATGGGACTCTTCAATACACTGCCTCACACATGAACCATGCATTCAGCCAGGGGAGACAATGGGACTCTTCAATACACTGCCTCACACATAAACCCATGCATTCAGCCAGGGGAGACAATGGGACTCTTCAATACACTGCCTCACACATGAACCATGCATTCAGCCAGGGGAGACAATGGGACTCTTCAATACACTGCCTCACACATGAACCATGCATTCAGCCAGGGGAGACAATGGGGACTCTTTAATACACTGCCTCACACATGAACCATGCATTCAGCCAGGGGAGACAATGGGACTCTTCAATACACTGCCTCACACATGAACCATGCATTCAGCCAGGGGGGACAATGGGACTCTTCAATACACTGCCTCACACATGAACCATGCATTCAGCCAGGGGAGACAATGGGACTCTTCAATACACTGCCTCACACATGAACCATGCATTCAGCCAGGGGGAGACAATGGGACTCTTCAATACACTGCCTCACACATGAACCATGCATTCAGCCAGGGGAGACAATGGGACTCTTCAATACACTGCCTCACCATGAACCATGCATTCAGCCAGGGGAGACAATGGGACTCTTCAATACACTGCCTCACACATGAACCATGCATTCAGCCAGGGGAGACAATGGGACTTTCAATACACTGCCTCACACATGAACCATGCATTCAGCCAGGGGAGACAATGGGACTCTTCAATACACTGCCTCACACATGAACCATGCAGATAAACCAGGGGAGACAATGGGACTCTTCAATACACTGCCTAACACATGAACCATGCATTCAGCCAGGGGAGACAATGGGACTCTTCAATACACTGCCTCACACAATGAACCATGCAGATATACCAGGGGAGACAATGGGACTCTTCAATACACTGCCTAACACATGAACCATGCATTCAGCCAGGGGAGACAATGGGACTCTTCAATACACTGCTCAGACATGAACCATGCAGATAATCAGTGGCGACTAACCATTTCTTCTCATCTCACCATAAATACAATGTCTGTGTTTGTAACAATTAATCAAAAAAGCTGTACTTGCTACGTGAATATGCTGATGTGGTTCAAGGACGATGAATAGGCTGTGTAAAAAACTGTTCCTTTTCCTGTCAATTTTAAATTTCAATACTTCCCCACACACATTTGCACGGGTAATATACAAGTGGTATTCACCTGACTACACCTGGATTGAGCAGGGCTTTAGTCATGGGGTCCTCAGCAGCATCACGGATGATAATAATGTCCAACAACTGGTCCACGAAACCATTTGCTTGTTCACTGCACTGGATGCTGATGACTCCACACCCTGCACACACACATATATATTTCTTTCAACCATCTTTGTTTTGTCACCAAAAAAATATAAAAATGCCTTAAAATGCTAAAAATATGCATTTTTTTAACAAAATACTTTTATCTTCCAATCACTCAGATTAAAGACATATATACTGTCAACTAACTACTGTTATGTAATATGGCATCCTGAACAGACTTCATATGATGGGTAGTTTTAAATGAGATTGCATAAGCACGAAAACCTGTTGATCTACCCAAATGATCAAGAAGAACCAGGAAACAAGAACAATCTAAATGACTGTCATTGTCCACCAATTTTTTTTTTTACTGTGCAGGTTTTGAAAAGATGAACGCAACAACGTATGTCCTCACTGGTATTCTTCTCATGCTTCTCTCAGGAGCTATGGGTCATCAATGGAGAGTCCCTCTTTTTCTTTTGTTTTGTTTTCTTCTTCCAGATGAACCCAAATACATATCATTTCTTTCATAATACAATATCCTTAGCCTTAGCTATGCATGCTTAATCCAAAATCAAATAGGAGGATAAAATGGCATAATCAGTTCATATCTTTTGAGAGATTTAAAGGGAATACACAAATTTCTGACACAAACTCCTACATCTTTTTTATGTGCTGCAAGACAGCTTCAAACATGCGATTCAAAGATGTAGAATGACAATCAATTGATGACTGTCATCCAAATTCAAACAAAAACAGCATATTTGTAATTACTATGTTCAAACAGTGTAGCCATTGTAAAGGATATCTTACCCTGATGAGATCCACATCATCATATCGGCACAGTGTAACCATTGTAAGGTTAACCTTACCTGATGAGATCCACTCATCATATCAGCACAGTGTAACCACTGTAAAGGTTAACCTTACCCTGATGAGATCCACATCATCATATCGGCACAGTGTAACCATTGTAAAAGTTAACCTTACCCTGATGAGATCCACATCATCATATCGGCACAGTGTACCATTGTAAAAGTTAACCTTCCCCCGATGAGATCCAATCATCATATCGGCACAGTGTAACCATTGTAAAGGTTACCTTACCCTGATGAGATCCACATCATCATATCGGCACAGTGTAACCATTGTAAAAGTTAACCTTACCATGATGAGATCCACATCATCATATCAGCACAGTGTAACCACTGTAAAAGTTAACCTTACCCTGATGAGATCCATCATCATATCGGCACAGTGCATACCACTGTAAAAGTTAACCTTACCCTGATGGAGATCCACATCATCATATCGGCACAGTGTAACCATTGTAAAGGTTAACCTTACCCTGATGAGATCCACATCATCATATCGGCCAGTGTAACCACTGTAAAAGTTAACCTTACCCTGATGAGATCCACATCATCATATCGGCACGTGTAACCATTGTAAAAGTTAACCTTACCCTGATGAGATCCACATCATCATATCGGCACAGTCCCAGGTTGCTGGCAACAAACAGTAGCCCTGAGGAACAAAAAAAAAAAAGATTCAACTTCACACATTTGAGAATTAAATTCTAAACTAAAAAAAAAACCCATTAAAACAGTTTCAAAATGGAGTGACTGATGGCGGCGAACGAAGCAAATTTTAGAATAGAGTTTGTTTCTTACCGCCAATGACATTGACAAAAAAGCACATGACAAGACCACGATGCATTTCAACACTTGGGTCTTCTTAGGCGAAAAAAATAAATCACTTTAACATTGGGACAGTACAAACAAGAACGAAAAAACGAAAAAAAGAACGAAAAATGACTCATCTGTTGTTGTCCATGTGGTGGAGAGAATAGCCGGTAGGCGGGGAAATGACATGGGGGATTATGGGGAGAGGAAAAGAGGGGGGGGGGGGGGGGGGGGGGGGGTTGCGTAGGGGGAGGTGTGTGTGTGTGATATGATAGGGTTGTGTGTCTAGTTTATTGGGATGGTGTGATATCTTTGTGACGGTTGTGGTAATGGTGGATTGATAATAATGGTAAGGGGGGGAAAAGGGGGGGGGGGGGGGGGGGGGGGGGGGGGGAACTGAGGAAAAGAAAAAAAAAAGAAAAAAAAAAAGGTTTAGGTGAATAAATATATGATTTCGTTGGGTGATGAGAAAGAGGTAGTGGTAGTTATGCAGGGGTTTAGTTGTGAAGGTGTGTGGGTAATGTTAGGGAGGGAAGGGGATGGAAGATTAAATGGGGTGATAAAGTATGATCGGAGGGGTGGGGGTGGGGGGGGTGAGGTGGGAAGAAAAAAAAAAGGGGGGGGGAATGGGGGGGGAGGAGGGTAATGTGTTTTGGGGGGGGGGGGGGGGGAGGGGGGCAAGAGAAGGAGAGTCTATCTCTTCATCACTATGGGGGGGTGGGGGGTGGGGGTGGGAGGTTCATATAAATGGTGTTGTTTAAAAAAGTGAACATGCTGGTGGGATGATGGTTCATTGCAACAGGTTTAACCATGTGTTGGCATCAATATGCTGATGTTGTTGAGAGAAGATAGCAGTGATCAATGAAAAAACAGGGTATCATGTGTTGCCAAAACACACACACACACACACACACACACACACACACACACACACACACACACACAAAAAGGGTGGGGGGATGGGGGACCATATATAAACATTGTTCTGGCTGAGTTAAGTCATGTGATCATAGTGAGACTAACTGTGGAGAGTTTTCACACACATATTTACTCACACATACACTCATTCACACACAACACTCACACACACACTCACTTGGAAAAAAAAAAAGCAAAATAAAATTATTATCATCAATCAGTCACTGATAGGTGATTTGATAATATGTAAATACAATGGTAGTGTTGGAAGAGATTCTTCCTCCGTCTTCCCTAGGCCAAGAATGGTGAGGTACTGCAAGGGCTTCTGTATCGGTGAAGGCTCTCACCAGTGGTCTATAAAGTTTTTGCACTCATCGGTGTGTTGGCAGGCAGGATTGTTTCTTTTGGGTTGTAGGGACCTGTTCCACCGTCATTGGGGCTGCCATGGATAACTTAAAGACCCACCAGGGTGGAAGTATTGCTAGAGACTGTGATGTTACAGTCTGTGAAGTTGCCCCAGTTCTCCGTATCACAATGGTGGTCTTCTTTTCCGTTTACTTCGGTTTTGGAATCCTGGAGGTAATGACAGAGGTTGGCTGTATGGTGAAGCCCCTCCCAGTGCGTCAGATAGGGTCTTTGCACTCATTGGGAGTTGGCTGGCAGGCCAGGTTTCCACTTTGGGCCTAGCTGGGAATGTCCGCTGTCTCTTGGGCTGCACTGACATTGATAATTTGATAACAAGTATCTCACAGGTGTGGGAGTATAGTGGGACTGTGATGTTGAGGTCAGGGGAAGAAAAAACAGGACCGACCTTGAAACTACTAAGTTTTTCTTAACCAAACATCCCTGCAGCTACCAGCCCATTAAATTTGTGTGGAAAATTATCTTAATGGAACTTTTTCAAAGTTGTTACCAAAATAAAAAATAAAAAAAATTCCCAGACAAAACTTTTAGAGTCTTTAGCATACCAAAAACGTGTTACAAAAATATGTAGGGTATATAGTTTGCTGTGCGGTATTTCTGTCTCGTTTTTGTGTGCGGGACATGTTTTTTAATTATGATCTCTGCAGTTGCAGCTTAAATCCGGAATCCATCTACAATCTCAGGTCAACTTTCTTACTTCTTGATCCCTCACAACATTGCACATCAGTCCGGAGATGGGTGCATGCACACCTGTACTGGTCAACGCTACTTTCAGAGTGTTGTTACCAGTTCAGGGAGCCTGGGGACTCTAAAGTGTCCACCGCGTATTGAACAGGACAGTCCATGTTACTAAAACTGATTGTCATACTCTGACAAGGACTCCCCGTTCACCTACGAAGATGTGAATATTTATGCGTTATGACTTGTGAATGCCCTCGAAGTTTTAGGACTCCATCGGTTTCATATCTGTTGCAAGTGTAAAGGTCTCTGTATGCTGTGGTCACCCTTTACCATCATCAGAGCGTGCATGAATTAGTGGGTCTTATAGTCAGTCCTGCATTAAAAGTTTGTGTCCTTGAGGACTTCACTCTGTCCTCGGTTCTCGCTGACAGGACAACACACAATATGTCTATGGCCCATGTGTTCGGCACTGCGCAAGGAAGTCACATGATTGAAGTTTCTGACCGGGCCTACTGTCAAAAGCTTACGGTTGCAATGAGACAGGCTTCTCCTAAACGTCGTGCTTTCTTGTCTTTAACAATGACAATCTGTTCCCTTGACTTTAATGCTCAAAATCTCCATCCCAACAACTACTAGAGAAAAACTGTTGTAATACTGACAGGCCTGCTGTTTTGTGTTTAAAGCTGCCTCTCTCTATCTCTCTCTCTCTCTCTTCTATCTCTCTCTCCTCTCTCTCTCTCTCTCTCTCTCTCTCTCTCTCTCTCTGTGTGTGTGTGTGTGTGGTGTGTGTGTGTGTGTGTGTGCTGTGTGTGTCCGTGTGTGTGTGTGTGGGTAGAGTGGGTGGGAAAAGAACAAAGAACTAGACATGCCCTTAAAAAATTCTACTCAGGCCCAGCTTTTTCAAAGTTCAACTCGAAACTGGAGTGGAAAGAAAGTAAGATAACAACTTCCCTGAATCCTGCATATCCTTTAACAAGAAGATTTGTTGGTTATAAAGTACTCTTAATGAGTTGCAGAAGGATTTTTTTTTTGACAAAGCCCACTCACTACAACAGCATTGATGGTAAAAGTACTATTAATGGTTGCAGAAGGATGAGCCCACTCACTACACCAGCATTGAATGGTAAAAGTACTCTCTAATGGGTTGAAGAAGGATGAGCCATTCATTACAACTGCAAGAGGGATGGTAAAAGTACTCTCTAATGGTTTGCAGAAGGCATGAGCCACTCATTACAACTGCATTGATGGTTAAACAAGTATCTCTAATGGGCATGCCGAGAAGGATGAGCCCACTCATTAACAACAGAATTGATGAGTAAAAGTACTCCTCTAATGGTGCAGAAGATGAGCCCACTCACTTCATACAGCCTTACATTAGGGAACCTGATCAACCGGCTGATGTGGGCACTCAGTTATATATTTCTTTAAAGCTGCTATTAAAAACACTTTTACAATAAATGCCATACTGCGTTGTTCTCAATTTGTCCTTTTCAAGCTCATATCTTTACCAAATACTTTTACAGGAATGAAACATAGGATGCATCATGGGCCAATCAGTAGACCAGTTACTTAAAAGACAGGGATTGCCCTACATGGGCCAAATCAAGGCAGACCAGTAGTACTTTAAAGAAAGGATTGCCCTCCATGGGGCCAATCAAGGCAGTCCAGTAATTACTAACTGATTTAGGCTGCCCTCCATGGGCCAATACGGTAGACCAGTACGTAAATGATAGGGATCTGCCCTCCTTGGGCCAATCACGGCAGAACAGTACTTAAAAGATAGGACTGCCCTCCATGGACAAATCAGGTTGGAACAGTACTTAAAAGAACCGGTGATTGCCCCTCCATGGGCCAATCAAGGATAGACCTGTACTTAAAGATAGGACTGCCCTTCCATGGGCCAATCAAGGTAGACCAGTACTTAAAAGATAGGATTTGCCCTCCATGGACCAATCAAGGTAGACAGTACTTAAAAGATAGGATTGCCCTCCATGGGCCAATCAAGGTAGACCATACTTAAAAGATAGGATTGCCCTCCATGGACAATCAAGGTGACCAGTACTGTAAAAAGATAGGATGGACCTCCATGGGGGCCAATCATAGGTGACCAAGAGTACTTAACACGATAGGATTGCCCTCCATGGGCCAATAGGTTAGCCAGTGCTTAAACGTATAGGACCTGCCCTCCATGGGCCAATCAAGGATAGACCAGTACTTAAATGATAGGATTGCCCTCATGGGCCAATCAAGGCAGACAGTACTTAAAGTTAGGATTGCCCTCAATGGGCCTATCAGTAGACCAGTACTTAAAAGATAGGATTGCCCTCCATGGGACAATCATAGGTAGACCAGTACTTTATAAAAGATAGGATTGCCCGCCAAAGGGCCAATCAATGTAGACAGTACTTAACAAGATAGGATTGCCTCCATGGGCCAATCAAGGTAGACCAGTACTTTTAGGCGTAGTATGGCAAAAACAGGCGATTACACTGTGGACCAGGACTGAAATACTAAAGGTAACTCCATCAAAACATTTATGATATACATCTACTTTATAGTACTTGTTTCATCGACTATTTATTATGATCTAATATCTGGAAGAACAAAAACCAGTTCATTAATTCAAACATTCAATCTAATTCATAGATTTCAGCCTATTATTAAACAATACAGTTTTAATCAAAGTTAAGACGATTCTAGTCTAACACTAATATATTCACATATATTGTTTCACTAAGAGCATCAAACAAAGAAGACAACAGAAACAAGTACATCAGCAAACACTTTCCACAACCTTTAAAGGCTGTGCCACAGTCTGGAATAAAATGTTACTCTGTGTTTGGTTTTCTTATGGGAGCAAACGTAACCCACTTGTGTACTGTTCTATGGTTTACTGGTCAATGCTAACTCTGCATTTCAGTTCCAATTCAACAGTTACCATCCCAGTGTAGTCTTATTCTAATGGCATTAACTGAAATGATTTAAACTGGAAAAGCACTAGAGAACCACTACCACTGATTGTAACAAACTAGTCTAAGTCACACCTGCTAATCACTACAGTGAACAACAACATAGCCTCCAATCTACCACACTAGCAAAGCTACATCAGTAATGCAAGCAATGGCACCTGCAGCAGTTCTCCCACTCAAGTATACTCATGCATCAACAACAGGCCAGCACTGGCGTAGCACATACTTTGGATTCTGGAGTCCATTTTGGATCCCACAATGGCTGTATCAGAGTTGTCACCATTTCTCCAGCAGCGAGTCATACCTATCAGGAAAAAAGAGGCAGCCAGGCATACACAATTATGTTGTCAT
Organism: Conus ventricosus; assembly: GCA_018398815.1. NCBI lineage: Eukaryota > Metazoa > Mollusca > Gastropoda > Neogastropoda > Conidae > Conus > Conus ventricosus. Next base: position 4,583,154 of record CM031604.1, on the reverse strand, counting down.
TCAAGAAAGAATAGTAGACATGTAAGTTTTCAACCTGTATGTCATAAAACTAACATATTTCAGCACGTTCAGACTTTCTTCTTCTTTTTTTTTTAAATTTCGAAGGCATCAGAGAATAAACATGTGAGACATAGCCTGCTCAATATTTCATGAGAAACACAAATGCAGGTTACAAAAATAAATGAATAAATGACACTGCATGGAAATACAAAACAGAAATACATGTTTTGTCCCTGATAGATCCTGAGCGGTTGCAAAAGTTTTGACAAGAACCAACCAATGTTTCTACACATGAAAGCAAAATTTATTACAAACAGTAATCTTTAGATACACTTACCCATCAAAAAAAAAGAAAGAGAGAGCCTTAATCCTACTAGGCACAACCATGCCAATCACAATATCCCAACAGTTTTTCAGGAGAAAAGGGAGCTAAATCTGTATCTTCTATCACTCCAACTCAGATTCCCAGAGTGCTCTTTGACATTCATGTCACTTCTTACTAGTGAACTGCCAGTCAGTGCTCTTTGACATTCATGTCACTTCTTACTAGTGAACTGCCAGTCACTTTCTGCCCCTTTCCTCACAAAGGGCATGGAGGGCAAAAGTCAGGTAAGTATATCCCTAAAAGACGTTTAACTTCAGCTTCAAAAGTTCAAGTGTTCGTTTTTTAAAGTAGTTATCTCCCTTGTCAAGCATAAGCGAAATAGTGAATGGATTTCATCCTAATCCTCCCTCATTAACATGCTTAGTCTGAAAGCAATAAACATAATCTACACTATATAGACACACACTCATTTCCCTTTCTCTGAAAGCTTCATTTCTTTCTTGTTTTCTTACTTATTCTGTAACCAGAAAGGAAGGAGACCAAATTTCATTTCCAAGAATGTGGTGCTGTCTGAGTAACCACTTGTTGCCAGATCTTTTGTCATCTCTCTCCTATAAAACCTGCTGAAGGTTGTCTACGACTTCTAGCTTGCTGCATGTACAATGTCAGAACTGCTCTCTGGCCATGAGCATAAGCTTACCTGATCATCTTTCTGGGGCCAGAAGCTTATGATATGACTTCAACATTCCGTCTTGGCTTAAGGCTGTGTCAGGCCAATTGACATAGGCTAGAACACCAAGGCTACATCAAAAATGTTGTTATGCTCTGCATAGTTATGGGGGATTGTCTTCAGTCATGACAAGCTCTTAGCATAACATTATCAGTCTCCAGAATCCCCCGAAGTCAGAGGGTGGCTGCCCACGTGGCGGGGTAATCAAAAACAGTCATACACGTAATGTTCTCATCCCCAGCTGATGCATTTGTACCACAGTGTTCAAGTGCTTCGGCTGTTCGGATGATCCCTGGGGGTCTTTTAGCCAGGGTACAACAATAACAAGAACTTCAACATTTTTCATGCTTTGTCACAGAGAACAGCAGCGACGGCCCAACTCCGTCCTTTGCAAATAAACTTTTAAAACTCTTGCAGGACAGTTAACAACCCTCCCTCCTCCTACCCATCCCTCTTCACCCTCCCCTTTTCAAGCTCAAGAGTCTAGGCTTGAAGAAGGATGCTGAGGGTGTCAGCCGTGGCAAAGTTATCACCAGGGGCCAATCTTTGGGCCAGGAGGTTCTGGCCAGGCATGAAGAGTAAACAGAGATAGATAGTAAGTTACTAAGTAACTGAGCCATCACCATTCAACATCAAGAATCGTAGGCCTCTTGACAACACACAGACCTTAAGGAAACCCTGTAAGCAAGTCTAAGGCCTAAAGTTCTCTATGTGATATTCAGTTCAAGGCCTCATGGTCACTCCCGGCCAGATATTCCAATAACAGAAGATTCCACCTGGATACCCTTCATGGCCAAGGCTTAATGAAAATTGCAAAACAGCTCATTTAGGTAGAAGCTCATTTACACTGGTGATCATGTCTTACATTGACAGGGTTATTCCTATAACTAGTATAAGACATGAGGTTTTGGCAATGGCAGATTTGAGGCCCTTCTATAGCAGTGGTTTTTTTTTTACATTTGGCATGAAGGTCTTCAAAAAGTTTAATCAGTTTCTGCATCCTAAAGGAGAGGCCAGACTGTTGCTTTTCCTCATAACTCAAGATCTCACACCTATACAGTAAAACAGAAATTACCCATTGCTCTTAAAAAGATCCACAACTATGTACAAATCAAGAGTTGCTGATTTTCAGCCTGGACGTAACAAAGCAACATCACCTTCTGTGTGTGATTGTGAACATAATTTTTTGTTTAAAAAAAATACTATCTTGATTAAATGTAGTTCTCCAAGATATTTGAATGAATAAACGATGTCACGAACATTCTTGCCATATTTAAAAACATTCTATGGATCTGGCAGCCCATTGAAAAGCATTACTTTGTTTTCTGAAGAATTGACTTCCACTACCCCAAATCTGACAAAACTAATACACCACCTTTACATAAAGCCCTGTTTAATTCACACACATGCACACACAGACACATGCACGCACGCACACACACACATACACACACACACGCACAAATAAACACATTATATTGCAACACACACACACAACACATACATGCAGTGATGCACACACACACAAACACTCACTTTGACAGAAGCCATTGCAGAAGGCGGATCCTAGGTTCGCCTGGTTTAAAGACCAGCACTGTGATCCAGGAATCCTCTACTCCTTCAGTGTAAGGGCAACCAAGGACTGCAGACATACAGTTGAAAAAAACATTTAAAATAATAACTAAAAGCAAGAAACACCAGAGCTCTGAATCTATACCCAGAAACTAGAGGATGGTAGAAATGTTTAGACATTTCTTAGTAGCTTTGTCCCCAAAACAGGAAAAAAAAAAGTAGTTTCAATCATGCATTTTTTTTTTTCGGCCCCTGATTTATTGATTGCTCAATTATGATTGTTGCATTCATCTCTCTCTCTCTCTCTCTCTCTCTCTCTCTCTCTCTCTCTCTCTTCTGTGTCCCCAAGGGAGGCAAGATAATTGTATATTATATACAAAATCAATTTTCTTTATGATACTTTCTGTTCGCTTAGTAGTTAATTGTTCTTTTTTTGTTGTTGTTCCTGGGTCCTTTTCCCCCCCCACCTTCACCCCAGCTGGTGTATGTTGTATGAGTGTACATGTGTTTCTCTCTCTCGCTAATACTTCGTCTTCCTCTCATCGCTACACCTTGCGCAAAGAAGCTGCAAACCAATGTACAAGTTTTGTAGCTGTGCCCAATAAATCATTTCATGGGCAATGCACTGTGCTGGCTCCTGGCCTTGCAGCAATAAAAGTATGCATGAAGATACCAGATTCCGTCAACTAGCACAATTACAAACCACTTTTATGTTAAGTACTGGGCATGATGACAAGTGTATGAATCTCAAATGCATCTTTATACATATTTTTGGTGCAAGGGATGTTAATGGGCTCTTACAAAATGATGTACAGCACACAGAATGATACCCAGCTACCACAGGGAGAATTTCTCCAAATCAAACAATCGATGTATGAAGAGTAAGTGTAGGAAGTTTTACCCAAATTGACAAACGCTTTTCAACTGTGTGTGAGGCTGCCAATGCGTAGACTATTGTACTGCCTGTAGCAGCCAGTGAGCCATGTTAAGTTAAACTACTCTTTCCCGTTTACTACTAGCCTTTATTCAGTCAGTAATTTAGAACTGCATTCCTTCAATTTTTTCTCTGATGTCAAGTTAAATCTACTTGCAATTTAATCTTCGTTTTACTTCCTTCTTCCTTGTTTATGTGTGCGCATGGGGAGGTGGTGGTTGGTGTGGGGGTGGGCATGGGGGATGGCGGTGCTGTTTGTTGTTTTACAGGGAGAATATCTTTGTGTGTTGTCTGTGTTGTGGTATATTTGGGGCATTGATTGTTTCAATGTTTGAACATTTCTCATGTTTTTGCGGTGAGCTGAGCTTCCCTGCTCATAATTAGGTACACATTTATTCCAATTGCGCACTGGTGATCTACTCGTTTTTGAGTGAACCAGTATTTTAGGAAGAAGAAGAAGGCAATAAACAAGTTGGGTAACTCTTGCTCCCGTAAGGAAACCTAACTCAGTAACTTTTATTCAAGACTGGCACAACCTTTTAAACTTGAATAAAGTCAGACAAATGCAGAGACGGACAATCTAATTGTGGGGGAAAAACAAGCGCAGTTAGGTTTCCTTATGGGAGCGAGAGTTACTCTACTTGTTTACTGTTAACTGCCTCATTTCATGTCCGCAATAGCTAATTAAGTAAGTGGTTGGTTTGCTGCACATACAGCGGGGACATGCCAGTTTGCCGCGTGCCAGATTGCCGAACACGTCCATACTGCAAGGCTCCCCCCTGGCGTAACCAGTGTCCCAGTCTACTCCAAAGCAGAATCGATGGTCTTTAGATTAGAGTAGGGCGAAGCCCGAGAGAGGACGAAGGACGAATGAACGAAGGCCGTTAGGCCAAGTCGTGCTCACACATTTAAGCCCGAAGGGCTGAGAGAGTGCTCAAAGTCGGCAATCTGGCACGCGGCAAACTGGCACGTACCCCATCCCATTTGGTCTACTCCCATTTCGTCTACTCCCATTTAGGAGGGTTAGGGTTAGGATTAGGGTTAGGGTTAGACAAATGGGAATTTTTCCTTGCTACGAAAGGGGAATTTCTGAGTAGGCGAAATGGGAGTAGACCAAATGGGAACTAACCCTAACCCTAAAGGTCTCACTACGGTTTGTTCCCATTTGGTCTACTCCCATTTCGCCTACTCAGAAATTCCCCTTTCGTAGCAAGGAAAAATTCCCATTTGTCTAACCCTAACCCTAATCCTAACCCTAACCCTCCTAAATGGGAGTAGACGAAATGGGAGTAGACCAAATGGGATGTTACCCTCACTAGGCCCTACATGCACGAAAGCAGCCCTATCATTTGAGTGGTTTATTCTGATGTTATTCATCACTGAATCATTACATGAAGCACCGCAACACACAAGACAGTGATAAAGTGCATGACTCATGTATAAAATTTATTTGAGTCGTGCAGTGTAAATCATGAATGCTTGGGTTAAATATATTCCTAATTGCATGCTACTCCGGGTGTCCACTTTTGACTCCCTGATTTCGTGACAGAGGGTCATTTTGACTCTCACTCTAAAATCGATAGGGAACAGTGAATGGAAAGCATAACAAGAAATTGAATTCAGACGATACATACGTCTAGACGTGCTTTCAGGCTTTTGCCATAACTCGTCTTTGAAACGGCCGCCATCTTTACAAGGGAGGTCACTTATGATACTAGACCTGGCCTAGCCTATGGCAAAGCGCCTAAAAATAGGCTGAAGAGCCTTTTGCCTGCTCTGTTTAACAGTAAAATCCTTTACAGGAGACAGCACTGCAACATTGAATGGCAAACTTCGCTCATTACATAAATGTCAAAAATATATTTAGAAGCAATAGTCTTCACAATGTCAATCGAGTTTGTTTTTCAAACTATTAAGTTCACTCACTCTCACTCTCACTCAGGCCCATAACTACAGAAGTAGTCGTTGGGGAAACCTGAGGACCGCAGACACAACCTCCCCTCTCCATCTGTCTCTGTCAGCAGCTGCCGGCAGCAGCTCACGTGTATGGAGTCCGGTCAATTCTTTGACGTTCTCATGCCAGTTCTTCCGCTGTCTTCTTCTTCTTCTCCCGCCCTCGATGGTGCCTTGCATGATTGTTTTGGACAGACCATATCAGCTTGCGTCTCTTCACAGTTGAAAGGAGAGGTTCCTGAGGTCCAACAAGGTTCTCAATTCTTCTCCGTACATATTTACTGGTCCTGTGCTCTATCCAGGAGATTTGAAGGAGCTTCCTCAGGCATTTGCTCTCGAAAGCCTGGATCTTCCTTTCAGTTTCAGCCGTCAGTGTCCATGCCTCGCAACCATACAGTAAAATGGAGACCACCAGGGCTTTGTAGAAATTGAATTTTGTGGAGAATCGGATGTTACTTTTCCACACTCTGTTCAGTTTGGTCATGGCTGCGGGGGCTGTGCAATACGAATTCTTATTTCTGTTTTTGCAGCTTCCATCCTTTTTCATGTTACTCAATTTGATTTTTCCGACATTTTCCGTTGTTCTCCTTCTTGAAAATAGTGCCATTACCACGTTCCGCTGTTACCTGGTTTTGGTTTTCTTTGCGCCCCCCATTCCGTAACCCCGCATTATAAACAGTCTGTGGTTTTTCCTGCAGTTTTCATTCTTTTTCCCCATCGATCTTATTAAGAAAACCAAGGTTGCATATCGTCTGGACCAATAATGAAGTCTCAGGGTTTTTCCCCGTGCCCCCTGTATTACCTTTCCAATGAAAAATTGAACAACACGGAGAGGGTACAGCCTTGTCTAACACCGACAGTCTTTCTAAAAAACCCCCCTGGTTGATTGTTGAGGCACGCACTTTTGGAGTTTTTGTATAGGGCTCTTCACGCTCCATGACCCTTCGTCGATTCCACCCTCTCAGCACATCCCTATCCCTAAACGCTTTCTTGAATCAAAAAAAAATTGGAACAAGTCGCGTTGGGGGAAAGGTGCTTCTCAATGAGTATTCTCAATTTGAAATTGAATTTTTCTAAATGGTGTTTTTTCCCCTTTCGAAACCACTTGTTCTTCGGAAGACCTTCCCCTTTACTTCAGCTGTTGAGGAAATTTTCGAGCAGATCTTGTTTGGGGGTGACTAATAAGCCTAAGGCCCCTATGTTTGGCATTGTCCAGATTGCCCTTTTTTTGGAAAGGGGAAATCCAGTGTTTTGGTCCCTTTCGGGCCATCCTTTTCATCCAGTTTTTTTGGATACTGCTGAAGGACTGCAAATTACCCTCCCACCTTGCGAAAACATTTCTGGGGGATATTGTCCCACCCGTGTTTTCCCCTTCTTCAAGCTTGTATGCGTTTCAGACCTCCTCCTTCAGTAGGGTGGAAAATGTTTTTTCTTCGCTAAAGAGGTGTCATTTTCCAAAGGGAGCAGGGGGGGGACTGGGGGTTTTTATCGGGCCCAGTCAAATTCTGTCCACTTTCCTGGACGTCTTCTTGTCTGAAAGGATTTGTTTTTTTGTCCTCTTTTACAAACAGTTCTTGCTTGATTTGACTAGTGGGGTTTTGTTAGTGTGCGTAGCCGTTTGCTGCCCCCTTTTTCAAAGCCTTTTTAATCTCGTTGCACTTTTCCCTTTATTCAGTTTTCTTCTGCCCCTTCTCCCCTTTCTCACCTTTTTAGTTTCCTGGTATTGCCGTCTTGCCAAACCCTTTTCTTTTTTCCCGGGGTTCACTCTCTGTCACACGGGTCAAGGGTTTTTCGTCTATCCATGGTTTCTTCTTTTCCTTTTCCCCTTGAGGGTTCTTCACGGCATTCAAAAACCTTGTTGGCTTTGTTATGATGTATCCATGTCTTTAGAAGGTTCAGTGAAACGAATTTCCCTACTGGGCTTTAAATACTCACATCCCCGGGGTCTTTCAGTTTCCCCATTTTTTAAAGCGGATCGGGGGCTTTTTGGGAAATTGCTTCGTTTTGGTTTGAGCTTAAATGTGGGGAAAAAAAGTCACGGGAAAAAAAAGTCACAGAAAAAAAGTCACAAAATTGAGTAGGAAAAAAGTCACAGGAAAATAAGTCACAATGGGGTCAAAAAAGCCAAGTCAAACCCATTCAAGTCAAAATATTTTTTGCGGGAGCAGGATAAAAGCCACACACCAACACACACACAAAACCAACACCCCCAAAACCCCAACACACACACAACACACACACATGAAAATAACACTGCGGCGGGAACGTCCCAAAGCAGCACCCCCAAAATAAACGTACAGACACAACCAATTACACACACTGCGCATCATGCCGCACACACACACACACACACCACACACACCCACACACACACACCCACACCACACCACCACAACCCACACACACACCATTATACGTCACAAAAAAAAAAACACAATCATGTCAAACATAAACATCATCCTAAATTAAATCTTAATCTCCCCCACCCCCCACTTTCCACCAGACAAGACCCTCCCACTTCCCACACAATAAAACCCAGGGGTCCGCAATCCACTTCAGCACCATGCCACACACGACACCCTTTTTTTGTTTAAAGAGAGTCTTTTACACATTTTCTGTCTCACTCACTTTGGGGGTAAAGGTGCAGAATTCCGTTTCCCCTATTCAGCCTGTTTTTCCCAGCTAACTCCTGAAGAATTTTCTCGACAGACTTCCCCCACCCACGTTCGATACAGGATTTTGCATCGCTCCGCATCTGCATATCTTTGGGGACTTGTTGGTGGTGGATTCCCTTCCGCATTTTTGCTGAGATTGTGGGGACAGTGGCCTCTTCTTTTTCTAAAACCACTCTATTTTTTCGCCATAGGAAAGGGATGTAGTTCCAACAAGGTTCAGAATTTGTTTTTCCCATCCTTCGCATATTTTGTTCGTACGTGGGTTGTTGTCAATGGTTCTTTTACTTTCCCAAAATTTGCGGGGGCAAACGGGGGGTGGATTTGGGCGCATTCTGACAGGGGCACTGCCCCCTCCTCCCCTGCAGGTTGCGTTAAATTGGGTGGTAGCGCCCAGAAACGTATGTTTGGTAAAAGTAATTGAGGAGGTCTTCATTTAGGGGGTTTTGGGGGGAGTTTTTCCCTCAGAAAGGCCAAACCCCCTTGAACATATTCGGGGAAAGGAAGGCCAAACCGTCCATATCCCAAAAAAAATCGAAACCGGTCAGCGTGGTACATGGGTGCTGACCCAACCCGGGATTTTCCGCCATGTTGATGTGAAAGTGATAAAAGCCCCCTGCAGTGGACCCCCACAAAACAGCAACAGCACTCTAGGACGCTTTTTCGACGTCTTTTACTACATTTCCCCAATTCATTTCCCAAGTCGATTCTGCGCACTTGTCTAAAAACAGTTGAAACAGAGTTCGTAGGAAGCCCAGGTTTTCGCGGGTAAAAGGCATAGACAACAGTCACCGGTAAATTTTCCCAAAAAAAAAACGAATCACTAGATCTGGCAAATGTTGGGGGCCGTGGCAAAATCGCCATCCCTATAGAAGTTTTCTGCCCCAAAAAACCGGAGGCCGCAGCTGTTGCAAAAAAAACCCGCAGGATTCCCTTTGGCCGTTTCACCAATGAGAAAATGGGGCCCGGGGCAGGACCTAGCATGGTGAAAAACCTGAGCAGATCCCAAATCGCAAAGGGGGCGGGTGCGGAGGTGGGGGGCTTGGTTTTTGATTGTTCTTTGAGGAAGCAGCGACGGGATGGGGTTTTCACCCCATCTGGGCTTGACTAAATGCTTGGGATATATCTCCAGGTTTGTCTCTTGTATCTGCTGCTGGGCTTATGTATTTTTACTTGGCCCAGACGAATTGATTTGGTCTGGAGCATGGTTTTTGGGGGTTGTCCCACTTCAGGATTGAGTCGCTGTAGATCTGTCTTAAGCTCCCTCTGCAGTTACCACTTGACCTTTTCACACACTTCCCCCAGTATGTCTTCCTTTTGAGTGTTTTGGTACAAATAATCCCCGGTTTAGCTTCATGCCCCCATTGTTACTTGTAAGGTCAAGGGGGGCTCGCAGGAGTTTCAAAAGGGCGTCGATAAGTTTTGTGAATAAGATTTTTTTTTCGGCCCCCGGGCAACAAAAAGTGCTGTACGATTAGAAACATTTTTTTTTTTGGGTTTTAAATTTTTTATGGTACATATTGTTGTCACAGTAAAAATAAGAAAAAAAGGGTTTTTTTAAGTTTTACTGCACTGACTGAACAAAAAATGGGGGCTTGTTTTACTTTCACTACAAAAAAAGCAGATTGTATAGATTCCTTGTGAAAACAGGGAAGGTAAAAAGTTTAAATTGATTTGATCTAATCAATCAGTAAAGCAACGTCAGAGCAAAATATTCAAAATAAAATTCTAAAGGGGGGGGGGAAGATATACAAGGGGATCAACCGGGGGGGAAAGAGAAAGATAAAAAAAATCTCAAAAGAGGGGAAAAAAAACCTGAAAGTCGAAGGACAATGGAGGAAAAAGGGGGGGGGGGAAATTTTTTTTTTTTGCCCGGGGGCGAGGGGGGGTAGAGGAAAAACCAAACAAGTATACCGTGCCACGACTGTAAACAGTGGTGCCATAAAGAAAGCCGTCCTGAAGAAAAGGGGCTTCAGTACCTTCAAATTTGAGAAGAAGGAAAGAATGGGTCTGCCCGGGTGCTAGCGGGGGGGGGGAAAAAAAAAGCGGAAGGGAAAAAAAAATTTGACAGCTGATTGGATGTTCGAAGGGTGGGGAAAAGGCCGGAGAGACTAGAAAAAAGGGGCAGTGGGAAAAGGCCCCGAAGAGAAGATTGGAGGGTTTTTTGAGAAAAGGTGTCAAACATGGGAAGGAAGGTTGACAAAGAAAAAAAGGGGCAGTGGAAAATCTTCGACTAGAAAAGAGGAGGTTGTTGAGAAGAAGGTGCAGAATTGGAAAAGAAGGTTGCCCGGAAAGAGAGTGAATCTAATTTTCATAAAATTCCAGAGTGTGGGAGTGAAAACAGGGAAGGAGAATGAAATGGAGGGGAGGTATACGAAGATGGGGGAAAAAATTTGTCCTAATTGAAAGACGAGACTGTCCGAACAGTAGGTGGGGAAATACAACATCGGAAAAAAACGGATGTTTGAGTAACGTCCAAAACAAAGGGGGTAAAAAAAAAAAATATTGGGAAAAGCCACAAATAAAGCGGGGGGACAGAGAAAAAAAGGGATATATATAAACCCAGCTAAACCAATGAAAGACAAAAAAAACAAAGAAATAAGAGAAGAGCTTCGAAAAAGGGTTTGGAAGGGGAGAAAGACACTGGGAAACAGAGGGGGGAAAATATGAAAGTAAGTGGAAAAATAGGCCTGGCCCGGAGATAAAGAAGAAAACTGACAATCAAAATCAAAACAAAGAAAATGTGAAAGTTTTTTTAAATAGAGATAGAAAATCTGTCAGGGAAAGTCATACCTTCTTGTACACAAATGCAAAGAATGTTGAACAAAATAATGATTCTTTTTAGTGAAGAAAAAAAACCTCACATTATTGTTTTAAAAAGAATCAAAAGCGAAAAACCAAAAAAGGGGTAAATTCTTTGAATATTCAATGCCAGGGTTTGAAAAATTTTTTAATGAAAAATCCCCAAAAAAGGGTATAACGTAATGTGAAGGATTCTATAAATGCCAAAAATATACAATTTACAAAAGAAAAGACTTTTATGAAAACTTGGGATTACCTTTTTAAAAAAGGATAGACAGAAAAAACTGATTGGGAAATATTTTCAAAAGTCCAAACCAACAATTGAAAAAAGAAGAAAAAAGTTTGAATTGCTGAACAAAATTTGATTAGAAAAGATTCAAATATGTTTTTATTACTGGAGATTTTAATTTCCCAGAATTGACTGGATGGTCTGGGCCCGGAGAAAAAGGGCAAAAAATTCATAAATACCTACGGGGGATTTCTGAACCAAATGGGGAAAAAACCAACAAAACACAGGGGGGGACAAAAATCAAATATATAGTTTTTGTACTTGTTAGATGAAAAAAATATATCGACATTTAAACACTTAGCTCCCATAGGAAAAAGTGATCATGAGTTTTTTAAAGTTCTCTTTGTACCCAGGGGAGGAGCAAGGGGAAAAAAGAATCAAGCTCATATAATTTTAAGAGAGGGAAAATTTTTTTGCAAAAGAAAGAAGAAAAATTTTTAAAGAAGACGAGGAATAAATCAATGATCTTAGTGTAGAACAATGTGGGGGGAAATTAAAAAATTTTTAAATTTTTTAATAAAAACAACGTTTCAAAAAAAATTATTAAGAAAAATTAAAAACAGAAACCAAAGTGGGGGAAAGTAAAGACAAAGAAAATTTTAAAAAAAAAATTAATATGTATCGAGATTCTTTAAACACAAAACAGGGGAAAAAATTACAAAATTTTATTAAAGCACAATACTTGTAAACAAAAATAAGAAAAGCAAAAAAAGGATTTTGAAAGAAGTTAACAAAGGGAAAGTAAAAAAAATCCCAAAACCCTTTTGGAGGGAATGTACAATCGAAAAAAAAAGATGAAACGGAGTGGCCCTTTTGGACTAAGGATGGGACACAGTGGAGCAGAAGAGGGAAGGGAGAATTTTTAAAACATTTTTTTCTAGTTATTCACAAGGGGAAAATACTAAAAATAAGCCGTTCTAAGTCACTTCAAAAGGGCAAAAAAGGATAGTGTTGAAATGTAGACATTTCAGTGGGTGCAATAAAAAAAAAACTTCAACTTTAAAACCTAATAAGGCATGGGTCCCGGGTGCCCTCCCCTCGGGACAAAAGAGCTAACGAGGAGATGGCCCTTCCCCCTTTACATATTTTTTAAATTGTTAAAGAAAGAAGTACCTTTAGATTGGAAAACGCTAAGTCTTTTAGTATTTAAAAAAAAGGGACAAGACAGATCCCGGAAAATTTTGCCCCGGGGTTTTTTAAAAGCATTATATGCAAAATTTTAGAATCATTTATTGAGAGGCTATTTTTAAAATATACAGAAAAAAAATTTTAAACTGGGTCAACTTGGGTTTTGTTTCAAAAAAGGTCTTGTGTGATAACTTTTAGAAGTGATGGGAAGACTTCACAAAGGAGAAAGATAAAAAGGGGAGAATATAGATCTTTTTTTATTTGACTTTAGAAAAGCAATCGATTCAGTACCACATGAAAGACTTTTAAAGAAATTTGAGTACAAAGAAGAGCAACCAAGATGATTCATAATATAAAAGATTACTCATATCGGGAAAGATTAAAATATCTGCAACTTCCAACACTTAAGGCAAGAAGAATAAGAGGAGACTTGATTCAAGCATACAAGATATTTAATTAAATTGATGATGTTGATAAAGCATGCTTTTTTTGTACTCCGCAAAAGAATGTTACAAGGAAAAAGTGAAGATAAGATATTTAAACAATATTCTAGAACGAATTTAAGAAAATTTACTTTTACTAATAGAGTAACCAACTTTTGGAATAAACTAACACTTAACATCAAACGTGCACCTAGTATTAATGTTTTTAAGAACCTCATAGATAAACATGAATTATTAACAAAAAATTAGATATGAATTTGATGGATAATAGGTCTGAGCTAGCCTATGACTGGACCAACGGTTACGAAAAAAATATATATATACATACAGAAGGGGCGTAAAAAGCCTAAATAGGCTAAGTTGTATTTGATACAACGCCCCTGATGCTGATCCTGATCTGATCCATTACAATGCATAAAATGTGCCGTCAGTAAAACAGTGAAGTAAACTTTGAGAAACAACTTCTCGATTCAACAGCTTCTCGATTCAAAGTGCAGTGCGGTCTAGAACTGGCTGAACACAATGAGCTTATGTCACCTCACAGTGCCTGCTTGATAACATTTCACCACCCATAACATGAGAGAGTGGAAGAGAGAGAGAGGTTGTGAGTTTGTGTTCTAATCTTGGTTAGCACGATAAGCATTCAGTTAGTGTTCAGGGAGAGTGTTCTTATGTCGAACAGCCACACACTCTCCCCTCTCTCTCTCTCTCTTTCATCATCACGCGGAAGTGTTACACGCGGTAGTGCTACCCGCGGTAGTCTTACACACGCGATAGCGTTACACACGCGGAAGTGTTACACGCAGTAGTGTTACTCGCGGTAGTCTTACACACGCGCGGAAGTGTACACGCAGTAGTGTTACTCGCGTAGTGTTAAAATCGTGATAGTCTTAAAAGCGGTATTGTTTCGTCACTCCCCTTTACGGGTAAAAGCTTGAGAAAAAGTCAAAACCTTTGTGACTTTTTTCTGTGCCTTTTTTTGTGTTTTTTTTCCAGTGACTTTTTTCCCCTGTGCTTTTTTGGGCTTTTTTTTCCGGTTTACCCCCAGAAAAAGGGTCAGGGGTAAACTTCCAATGTAAACCCCCCTTTGGGAAGGTTCTTTTTCTGTGCCTTGTTAATCTCGACTTAAAAGCGTTTGGTGCCAGAAAAAAATTCGATCTGGTTATGCACTTGCCCTTTGGGGTGAATGCCATGTCGCACTCCTAGAGAGTTTGTGTGGGGAAGGGTGTTGGCAAAAGTGAGGCAAAGGCCGGGGTTATGCATGCCCTTTGGGTGAATGCCATTTCCCCCCCCCCCTAAGAGTTTGTGTGGGTGAAAGGGTGTTGGGCCCAAACAGTGAGGCGTTGGCTCGGGTTAGCACTGCCCATTGGGTAAAATGCCATGCCCGGCAGTCCACAATTTTGGGGTGGGTGAAGGTGTTGGCTACGTGAGGCGAGGGCCCTTTTGGGTTACATTTGCCCTTTTGGGGTGAATGCCATGCGCAGCCCCTAGGAGGTGTGGGGGTAAAGGGGTTTTGGGCTGCAGGGGAGGGGGGATGGCTTTTAGAAATTCCAGCAGTGGGATCCCTCGTTCGTTTTTTTCCCCCAAGCCAAACTTTCCTGCTGTTCCCCCTGCCCGTTGTAAGTGTCAGTTTTCCTACTTTTCCCACCCCTTTTCGGTTAAGGGGTCGTTTTCCCTACTGTTCCACCCCTGTCGGTGTAAGTGTCAGTTTTTCCTACTTTTCCAGCCCTGTGGGTGTAAGTGTCAGCTTTCCACTGTTCCACCCCCTGCCCGTTGTAAGGGGTCATTTTCCCTCTTTTCCCCCCCATTTGGGTGAAAAGTGTCAGCTTTCCTACTTTTTCCAGCCTGCCCGTTGTAATTTGTCAGCTTTCCTGCTTTTTCCACCCTGTCTTTGGGAAATTTGTCAACTTTCCCACTGTTCCAAGCCCTGTCGTTGTAAGTTCAGCTTTCCTGCTTTTTAAACCCCCTGTCGTTGTAAGGGGTCAGTTTTCCCTTTCTGTTCCAGCCCTGCTTTGGTAAGTGTCAATTTTTCCTACTGTTCCACCCCTTTTCGTTGTAAGTGTCATTTTTCCCCTTTGTTCCACCCTGTCGTTGAAAAGTGTCAGTTTTCCCCTACTTTTCCTCCCCTGTCGTTGTAAGTGTCCTTTCCTACTTTTTCCCAGCCCTGTCGTTGTAAGTGTCAGCTTTCCTACTTTTTCCCCCCCGGTCGTTGAAAGTGCAACTTTCCTACTGTTCCAGCCCTGTCGTTGTAATTTCAGCTTTCCTACTTTTCCCACCCCTTTTGTCTTTGTAATTTGAAAATTTTCCTACTTTTTTTCCCAACCCCTGTCTTTGAAAGTGTCAACTTTCCTACTTTTCCCAGCCCGGGCGTTGAAGTGTCGGGCTTTTCCTCGTTCCACCCCTGTCGTTGTAAGTGTCAACTTTCCAAATTTTTGTTCCACCCCTGTTTTTGTAAGTGTCAGGCCAAACTTTCCTGCTCTTCCAGCCCTGTCGTTGTAAGTGTCAATTTTCCCTACTTTTTCCAGCCCTGTCTTTGAAAAGTGTCATTTTTATGTTCCAGCCCTGTCGGAAAGGTGTCAACTTTCCTACTTTTCCAGCCCTGTCGTTGTAAAGTGAAATTTTTCCCTTTTCCCAAACCCCCCTGTCGTTGTAAGTGTCAATTTTTCCTACTTTTTCCACCCCGGCCCGTTGTAAGTGCCCAAACTTTCCAAACTTTTTCCAGTCTTTCCCGGGGTTAAGTGTCAACTTTCCTACTTTTTCCACCCCCGTCGTTGTAAGTGTCAATTTTCCCTCTTTTTTCCACCCTGTCGTTTTTTGTGTCAACCCCCCCTTACTGTTCCACCCTGTCGTTGTAGTTTTCAGTTTTCCCTGCTTTTCCGGGCCCTGTCGTTGTAAGTGTAATT
The DNA here is from genome assembly GCA_018398815.1 of Conus ventricosus. Taxonomy (NCBI): domain Eukaryota; kingdom Metazoa; phylum Mollusca; class Gastropoda; order Neogastropoda; family Conidae; genus Conus; species Conus ventricosus. The sequence continues at coordinate 4,567,403 of CM031604.1, read as the reverse complement.
TTTTCCTACATTTCCCAGCCCGTCGTTGTAAGTGTCAACTTTCCTACTGTTCCAGCCCTGCCCTTTTAAAGTGTCAGTTTTCCCCCTTACTTTTTCCAGCCCAGCCCGTTGTAAGTGTCGCTTTTCTGCCCCCCGCCCGCCCCCCGTTGTAAGTGTAAATTTTTCCTACTGTTCCAGCCCTGTCGTTGTAAGTGTAAATTTTCCCCAAAAGTTCACCCCCCGGGTCTTTGGGTAAGTGTCAGTTTTCCCACTTCCCCCCTTTGTCTTTTGTAAGTGTCAGTTTTCCCTACTTTTCCAGCCCGTCGTTGAAAAGTGTCAATTTTCCCACTTTTCCAAACCCCCTGTCTTGTAATTGTCAGTTTCCTACTGTTCCCCCGTCTTTGGAATGTAACTTTCCCACTTTTCACACCCCCTGGTTGAAGTGTCAATTTTTCCTATTTTTCCACCCCTGTCGTTGTAAGTGTCAACTTTCCTCTGTTCCTCCCCTGTCTTGAAGTGTCAATTTTCCCACTGTTCCAGCCCTGTCGTTGTAAGTGTCAGTTTTTCCACGGGTTCCCCCCTGTCGTTGTAAGTGTCATTTTCCCCTCCCTGTTCCGGGCCCTTTCGTTGTAAGTGTCAGCTTTCCTACGGGCCAGCCCTGCCCGTTGAAGGGGCGTTTTCCCCTACTTTTCCCACCCTGCTTTGTAATGTCAGCTTTCCTGCGGGTTCCACCCACAGTCTTGTAAGTGTAAATTGTTCCTACTTTTTTCCAAAGCCCTGTCGTTTGTAAGTTCACTTTCCTACTTTTTCCGCCCTGTCTTGTAAGTGTCAATTTTCCCTACTGTTCCACCCTGTCTTTTGTAAGTGTCAATTTTTCCAAATTTTCCCCAAAGCCCTGTCGTTGTAAGTGTCAGTTTTCCCTTTACTGTTTTAAGCCCTGTCTTTGAAAAGTGTAAAATTTTCCCTACTGCCAGCCCTGTCGTTGTAAGTGCCCAGTTTTCCCTATTTTCCAGCCCTTCTTTGAAGTGCCCGCTTTCCTACTGTTCCAGCCCTGTCGTTGTAAGTGTCGGGCCAAAAATTTTTCCCTGCTCTTCCCCCCTGTGGGTTGAAAGGGTGAAAACTTTCCTACTTTTTTCCAACCCGGGCCCGTTTTAAGTGCAATTTTCCCTTTCTGTTCCAGCCCTGCGTTGAAAGGGGTAGTTTTCCTACGGGTTTCCAGCCCTGTCGTTGTTTTGAAACTTTCCTACTGTTCCAGCCCTTTGTTTTTGGGTAAGTTGTCAATTTTTCCTACTTTTTTCCCAGCCCTGTCTTTGTAAGGGGTAACTTTCCTACTGTTCCCCCCCTGTCGTTGTAAGTGTCAACTTTCCTACTTTTTCCAAGCTCAGTCTTTGAAAGTGTCAACTTTCCTATTTTCCACCCAAATTCGTTTTTAATTTTTCCCTTTTTTCCTACTGTTCCAGCCCTGTCTTTTGGAAGGGGCAACTTTCCTACTTTTCCACCCCCTGCGTTGAAAGGTGCCCAGTTTTCCTGCTTTTCCACCCTGTCTTGAAGTGTCAACTTTCCCACTGTTCCACCCCTGTCGTTGTAAGTGTCCCCCTTTCCTACTTTTCCCCTGTCGTTGTTAAGTGCCCTTTTTCCCTTTCTTTTCCCAGCCCTGCGTTGAAAAAGTGTATTTTCCCACGTTCCACCCTTCGTTGTAAGTTTCAGTTTTTTCCTACTTCCCCCTGTCGTTTTTAATGTGTAAAACTTTCCCACTGTTCAGCCCTGTCGTTGAAAAGTGTAAACTTTCCTACTTTCCCCCCCTGTCTTTGAAAGTGTCAATTTTCTTTTGTTCCAGCCCGGGCGTTTTTAGGGTCAACTTTCCCCTTTTCCACCCCTGTGGGTTGTAAGTGTCAGTTTTCCCTACTTTTCCCCCCCCGTTTAAGTGTAGTTTTCCCTACTGTTTCCACCCCGGGTCGTTTTTAATTTGTCGCTTTTACTTTTTCCACCCCTGTCGTTTTAAGTGTAGCTTTCCTAGGGTTCCAGCCCTGTCGTTGAAAGTGTCGCTTTCCTACTTTTCCACCCAGGTCGTTGTTTTGTCGTTTTCCCCAAACTGTTCCACCCGGCCCCGTTTTTTTTTAAGTGTGGGCTTTCCTACTTTTCCAAAGCCCTGTCGTTGTAAGGTCAGCTTTCCCTACTTTTCCCAGCCCGGTCGTTGAAAAAAGTGTCAGCTTTCCTGCGTTCCGCCCTGTCTTGTAAGGGGCCCTTTTTCCTACTTTTTCCAGCCCTGCGTTGTAAGTGTCAATTTTTCCTACTTTTCCCAAAGCCCTGTCTTTGTAAAGCTTTCCTACTGTTCCAGCCCTGTCGTTTTTAAGTTCCCCTTTCCTACTGTTCCAGCCCTGCTTTTTGTAAGTGTCAGCTTTCCTACTGTTCCAGCCCTGTCGTTGAAAGTGTCAGTTTCCCTGCTGTTCCCCCCTGTCGTTGTAAGTGTCAACTTTTACTGTTCCACCCCTGTCGTTTAAGTGTCAACTTTCCTACTGTTCCACCCTTTGCGTTTTTAAGTGTCAGCTTTCCTACTGTTCCACCCAGTCGTTGAAAGGGTGCATTTTCCCTACTGTTCCACCCCGGGCGTTGTAAGGGGTCAATTTTCCTACTTTTCCCCAGCCCTGCCCGTTGTAAGTGTCAACTTTCCCCTTTTCCAAAGCCCTGTGTTTGTAAGGTCAGTTTTTTTCCCTACTTTTCCCAAAAATGTCTTTGTAAGTGTCAGTTTTCCTATTTTTCCAGCCCTGCCGTTTGTAAGGGGCAATTTCCCACTTTTTCCAGCCCTGTCTTTGGGTAAGTGTCAGCTTTCCTACTTTTTTCCCCCGGTCGTTGAAAAGTGTAACTTCCCACTGTTCCAGCCCTTTTGTTGTAAGTGAAAAATTCCTACTGTCCACCCCTGTCGTTGTAAGTGTCAACTTTCCTACTGCCAGCCCTGTCGTTTAAGTGTCAATTTTCCCCACTGTTCCAGCCCTGTCGTTGTAAGTGTCAGTTTTCCCTACTTTTCCCCCCTGTCGTTGAAAGTGTCGTTTTCCCTACTGTTCCACCCCCTGCCCCGTTGAAAAGTTCAGCTTTCCTACTTTTTCCAAACCCGGGGGTTTTTGTAAGTGTCAGCTTTCCTACTGTTCAGCCCTGTCTTTGGGAAGTGTCAGCTTCCTACTTTTCCAGCCCGGGCCCGTTGTAAGTTTTCATTTTTCCCTATGTTCCACCCTGTCGTTGAAAAGTGTCACCCTTTCCTACTTTTTCCAGCCCGGGTCGTTGTAAGTGTCAGTTTTCCTACTTTTCCCACCCCCTGTCGTTGTAAGTGTCGTTTTAAACTACTGTTCCACCCCGTCGTTGAAAGGTGTCAGTTTTTCCTACTGTTCCACCCTGCCCGTTGTAAGTGCCCCAATTTTCCCTACTGTTCCAGCCCTGTCTTTGTAAGTGAAAATTTTCCCACTGTTCCGGGCCCATCTTGAAAAGTGTAAAAACTTTCCTACTTTTTCCACCCCTGCCCTTGTAAGTGTCCCCTTTCCCTACTGTTCCGGGCCCTGTCTTTTGGTAATTGTCAACTTTCCAAATTTTCCAGCCCTGTCGTTGTAAGGCCCAACTTTCCCCTTTTTCCACCCCAGTCTTTGTAAGTGTCAACTTTCCTACTGTTCCAGCCCTGTGTTGTAAGTGTCAATTTTCCTACTGTTCCAGCCCTGTCTTTTTAATGTAAATTTCCCCTACTGTTCCCCCCTGTCTTTTAAAGTGTCAGTTTTCCTGCTTTTTCCACCCTGTGGGTTGTAAGTGAGTTTTCCAACGGGTTCCAGCCCTGTCGTTGAAAGTGTAAATTTTCCTATGTTCCGCCCTGTCGTTGAAAGGTGTCAATTTTTCCTTTATTTGTTTCCCACCCTGTCTTTTGTAAGTGTAAATTTTTCCCTACTGTTCCACCCCTGTCTTTTGTAAGTGTCAGCTTTCCTGCTGTTCCAGCCCTTTCTTTGAAAGTGTCAATTTCCCCCTTTCTGTTCCAGCCCTGTCTTTGTAAGTGTCAACTTCCTACTGTTCCAGCCCTGTCGGGAAGTGTCAATTTTCCTACTTTTTCCAGCCCAGTCGTTGAAACTTCAACTTTCCTACTGTTCCGCCCGGGCGTTGAAAATTGTAAGCTTTCTACTTTTCCCCGCCCTGTCGTTGAAGTGTCAACTTTCCAAACTGTTCACCCCGTCGTTTAAGTGTCAGCTTCCTACTGTTCCACCCCTGTCGTTGAAAGTGTCAGTTTTTCCTTTTTTTTCCCAAGCCCTGTCGGGTAATTGCCCCAGTTTCCCTTTATGTTCCAGCCCTTTGTCGTTGTAAGTGTCACCCTTTCCCTACTTTTTCCAGCCCTGTCGTTGTAAGTGTCAACTTTCCTACTTTTCCACCCCTGTGGGTGTAAGTGTCAGTTTTTCCTTACTGTTCCAGCCCAGCGTTGTAAGGGTCGTTTTCCCTACTTTTTCCACCCTGTCTTTGTAAGTTTTAAATTTTCCCTATGTTCCCCCCTTCGTTGAAAGGGGTCAATTTCCTACTTTTCCCAGCCCAGTCGTTGTACGTGAAATTTTTCCTACTTTCCACCCCATCGTTGTAAGTGCCCAATTTCCTACTTTTTCCACCCACCCGTTGTAAGTGTCAACTTTCCAAATTTTCCACCCCAGTCGTTTGTTAAAGTGCAACTTTCCACGGGTTCCAGCTCGTCGTTGTAATGCCCAATTTTCCCCTACTTTTCCCAGCTCAGCCCTTTTGTAAGTGCCCAATTTTTCCTACTGTTCCACCCCAGTCTTTTGAAAGTTCCCCCCCCCCAAATTTTCCCCCTGTTCCAGCCCATCTTTGTAGTGCAACTTTCCTACTGTTCCAGCCCAGTCTTGGTAAGTGTAAATTTCCTACTTTTTCCCAGCCCTTTCGTTGAAAAGGGGTCAATTTTTCCTCCCTTTTTCCCCCCCTGCCCGTTGAAAAGTGTAAAATTTTCCTACTGTTCCACCCCTGTCGTTGTAAGGGGTCAACTTTCCTACTTTTCCACCCAGTCTTTTGTAAGTTTAAATTTTTTTCCTACTGTTCCAGCCCGGTCGTTGTAAGGTCAGTTTTCCTACTTTTCCACCCCTGTCGGTGTAAGTTAGCTTTTCCTACGGGTTCCAGCCCTGTCGTTGTAAGGTAAACCCTTTCCCTACTTTTCCCCAGCCCTGTGTTGTAAGTGTCAATTTTCCCTACTTTTCCCAAAGCCTGCCGGGGAAGGGTAAATTTCCCCTACTGTTCCCCCTTCGTTTTTAAGTGCCCAACTTTCCGGGGGTTTCCAGCCCTGTCGTTTTAAGTGTCAACTTTCCTCTGTTCCCCCCTGTCGTTGTAAGTGTCAGCTTTTACGTTCCAGCCCTGTCGTTGTAAGTGTCAATTTTCCTACTTTTCCAAACCCTGTCTTTTAAAAGTGTCAATTTTCCTATTTTCCCAGCCTGCGTTGTAAGTGTCAACTTTCCTACTGTTCCACCCCCTGTCGTTGAAAGTGTAAACTTTCCTACTTTCCCCCTGCGTTGTAAGTGTAAACCCTTTCCACTTTTTCCACCCCGGGTCGTTGAAGTGTCAGTTTTCCCTTTCTGTTCCACCCCTTTGTCGGTTTTTTAAGTGCAACTTTCCTACTGTTCCAGCCCGTCTTTGTAGTGTCAGTTTTTTCCCACTGTTCCGCCCTGTCTTTTGTAATTTGAAAATTTTCCCTATTTTTCCCCCTGTCGTTGTAAAGTGTCAGCCCCCCTTTACTGTTCCACCCGGGTTTTTGAAAAGTGTCAGCTTTCTACTTTTCCGCCCTGTCGTTTGTAAGTGTCAATTTTCCTACTTTTCCCAAAGCCCGGTCTTTTGTAAGTTTTCAATTTTTCCCTACTTTTCCCCAGCCCTGCGTTGTAAGGGTCAATTTTTCCTACTGTTCCACCCCCTGTTTTTGTAAGTGTCAGTTTTTCCCTACTTTTTCCAGCCCTTTCTTTGTAAGGGGTCAGTTTTCCTACTTTTCCCCCAGCCCGTCGTTGAAAGTGTCAGCTTTCCTACTTTTCCACCCCTGTGGGTTGAAAGGTCAATTTTCCCTACGGTTCCACCCCCTGTCTTTTTGTAATTTGTCAATTTTTCCTTTACGGGTTCCAGCCCTGCCCGTTGTAAGTGTCAATTTTCCTACTGTTCCCCGTCTTTTGTAAGGGCAGCTTCCTACGTTCCAGCCCTGTGTTTTGTAAGTGTAAATTTCCTTTTTTTCCACCCCTGCCCGTTGTAAGTGTCAACTTTCCTACTTTTTCCACCCCTGTCTTTGGTAATGTCAATTTCCTACTGTTCCACCCGGTCGTTGTAAGTGTCAACTTTCCTATGTTCCACCCTGTCTTTTGTAAGTGCAACTGTCCTACTGTTCCAGCCCTTCGTTGTAAGTGTCAATTTTCCTACTTTTCCGGCCCTGTGGGTGAAAGTGTAATTTTCCCTACTGTTCCACCCCTGTCTTTTTTGTAAGTGTCACTTTCCTACTTTTTAAAGCCCTGTCGTTTAAGTGTAAATTTCCTACTGTTCCACCCCTGTCGTTGTAAGGTCATTTTTCCTACTTTTCCGCCCTGTCGTTGAAAGTGTAATTTCCCTACTTTTCCCCCTCCCTGGGGGTTGTAAGTGTCAATTTTCCCTACTGTTCCAGCCCGTCTTTGAAGTGTCAATTTTCCCTTTACTTTTTCCACCCCCTGTCTTTGAAAGGGTGTAAAATTTTCCTATTTTCCCAAAGCCCTTTTCTTTGTAAGTGTCATTTTCCTACTGTTCCGGGGCCCGGGGTTCTTTTGTAAGTGTCAGTTTTCCTACTTTTTTCCAGCCCTGTCGTTGAAAGTGTCGGGTTTCCCTACTTTTCCCCACCCCCCGGTCGTTGAAAGTGTCAATTTCCTACTTTTCCCAGCCCTGTCGTTGTAAGTGAACTTTCCCCTTTCCACCCCAGCGTTGAAAGTGTCAATTTTTCCTACGGGTTTTCCCCCCCCCCTGTGGGTTTAAGTGTCAGTTTTCCACTTTTTCCACCCCGGGTCGTTTTAAGTGTAAAATTTTTCCTACTGTTCCGCCCTGTCTTTGAAAGGTCAACTTTCCACTGTTCCACCCCTGTCTTTTGTAAGTGTCAATTTTCCCTACTGTTCCAGCCCGGTCGTGAAAGGTGTCAATTTTCCCTATGTTCCAGCCCTGTCGGTAAGTGTAACTTTCCTACTGTTCCAGCCTTGTCGTTGTAAGTGTCAACTTTCCTACTTTTCCCAAAGCCCTGTGTTGAAAGTGTAAATTTTCCCCTATTTTCCCAAACCCCGCGTTGTAAGTGTAAAATTTTCCCTTACTTTTCCCAGCCCTGTCGTTGTAAGTGTCAACTTTCCCCCTGTTCCGGGCCCGGGCGTTGAAAGTGTCAACTTTCCTACTTTTCCCAGCCCTGTTTTTAAGTGTCAATTTTTCCTACTTTTTTCCGGGCCCTGTCGTTGAAGTGTCAACTTTCCTATTTGTTCCACCCCTTGTGTTGTAAGTGCCCAACTTTCCTACGCCCCCCCCCAGCCCGGTGTAATTGCAATGTTCCTACTGTTCCAGCCCTGGGTTGTAAGTGTCAACTTTCCTACTGTTCCACCCCTGTCGGTGAAAGTGTCAACTTTCCTACTTTTCCCAGTTTTTGTCTTTGGTAAGGGGCCCAAATTTCCTACGGTTTCCCAGCCCTGTCGGTGTAAGTGTAAATTTTCCTTTTTCCAGCCCTGCCCCGTTGTAAGTGTCAACTTTCCTCCCTGTTCCACCCCTGTCGTTGTAAGTGTAAACTTTCCTACTGTTCCACCCAAAGCCCGGGGGTAAGTGCCCAGTTTTCCCTATGTTCCACCCAGTCGGTTTTAAGTGTCTTTTCCTACTTTTCCACCCCAGTGGGTGTAAAGTGTCATTTTCCCTACGGGCCCCACCCCAGTCGGTGTAATTGCCCAATTTCCCACGGGTTCCCGCCCAGTGGGTTTGTAAGGGGTCATTTTTTCCCTACTTTTCCCAGCCCAGCGGTGTAATGTCGGGTTTCCTACTTTTCCCAAGCTCAGTCGTTGTAAGTGTAAAATTTTTCCTACTGTTCCAGTCAGCCCGTTGTGGGGGGGTGGGGCCAAAATTTGGGCTTTCCCCAATTACCTAGTACTTGAAGATGTCTTTTTTTTAAAAAATTTTGAAATGAAAAAAATCAAATTGTTCATAAAACTTCTAAACTTTTTTTAAACCTCATACTCAAATGTAGGAACATATTTTTGGATGCTCCAGTTTTGTGGTTTTAGCTGCAATTCGGTTTGGGATGGGGCGGCTAGATACAGGCGTACAGCTGAAAACATTTTTGGGTTGCTTCTTTTTTCCCCACTATAAAGGGTTTACCCCGTTTTGGGTTGTAGCTTGTTTTCCCGATGTCCCGCATCTCATCCCCTTCGTGGGTGAAAGTTTTTTTTCCCCTTTCCCTGTCCATTTTCTTCTGTTTAAACCCCCCCCCCGATGACGCCCCAGTGGTATTTTTTCCAACCAGGGGTGAACTGGGGGATTTTTCCACGGGAATTGAGTGTGCGAACTTCCATTTTCCAAGACTGTTTCCTGTCTTACTAGCTTGACGTTGTTTTTGCTTTTAGAGCAAACTTAGAGTGACGATTGCCCCCAAACGCCCCACCCTTGGAACCATTTGGGGGAAAGGGGCGCGGTCTTTGGTAATCGGGCCCCCGGGGCCGATCCCCCAATGAACATTCTTTGCGTCTCCCTTCCTCATGGTTTTTCATTGGGTTGAATCGCTTGGTGGCCCCCCGTCTCCTCCCAAAGCTTCTGACTGCAGCCAAAACCCCTAATATGGTGGGGGTGCCCCAGTCGTGAACACAAAGCCTTTTGTACCCCATCTTTGCATACCTCCCCCTGGCCGTTGGCGCTTGGCTGCTAATCCCCCTCAGTGGGGGGCGGGGTTTTAAACACCACCCCCCACATGGTTTAGAAACCACCTGCTGGGGTGGGGGAACCGGGTATGGCTCTAGGAGCCACTTGAAAAAGACTTTGGGGATGGAGAGGGACTTTTGCGCCCGCCTTTCTCCCAAGTAAAAGCAGCACCCAAGCCCCAAAAAAGGGCCCACCTCTCTCCATTCCCCCGGGTACCATAAATCAAAAGGGAAAAATCTTTATTTTACAGTGAAAACCAAAACCTTTTTCCCGGGGAAGCCCCCAGCAAAGGGTGTTTTTTTTGCATGTTGTTCGATTCTTTTGCGGAACGGGAAAAACCCTTTGAAAAGCTATTGAGATGCAAAACTTTGATAATATAAAATACTGTTTTATAGGGTTTTAAATATTTTGCTGAAATTCCCGTTTTTTTTGGGCAGTCACAGGTTGAAAAACCTGTTATAAAGATCAAAAATTTTTTGGGTACCGCATGGGTTTTTAAAACGTAAGTAAAATATGCGCATATCAGATGGGGGTTTTTAAAAAGGTACTAACAGGGTTTAAGGGTGGGTTTGGGGGGTTGGTTTTTGTTTTTTGTTTGTTTTTTAAAAAAATTAATGTCTAAAAAGGGATCTGCTATAAAAGAAAATTAAAAATTAAACCACAGAACTGAGCTAAAAATTTTGAAAAGGGGAGCCTGTTTGGTGAGGGCCCCAAATTGACTAAAAGAAAGAGGGCCACATCAGTGAGGATTTGGAATGCCGCCTCTTCCTAAGTTTCGGGCATCCCAAAAACCCAAAGGATATTCCTAAAAACAAAATTTTAAAACCTCATCAAGTGGCTCATAAATTTTTAAAGGGGGAAAATTTTTAAATTCCTTTGGGGGACTTTTTGTTCATTCCAGGCCAAAAAACTCAGGAAATGGATTTTTCAATTAAAAGTGTTTGATTTTGGGGGGTAACGGAAAAACTTTTTTCAGCTCTGTAAAACCGGGTTTGGTAGCTCTTTTCAGCAACTTTAAAAGGCGCTTTTTTTCCCTGCAGTTTTGTCTTCCTAAAAACCCCAAAATGACCCTTCTTTTTAGACGGGGGCAAGTCTTTCGGACCTTTTTTGAGTTGTGGAAAACTTTTCATTAGTTTACTAGTGGCAACCGAACATCAGGGTTATAGAATTAGCTTCAGAGTTTACCGCCTATGACGTTTTTAGCATTTTTAGAGCTGTGGAGAACTTGCTCGTAGTGTTACAGGTGAAACCTGACTAGGACACACAGACAGCAGAAGTCAAGGCCTCCCTGGACCTGTGAGATCCAAACAACTCCGGCCGAAAACTACGTCTTATGTGTTACCACTAGGGAATAGTACGAGAAGGACTAACCTGTCTAGCTAAGGACTTCTCTAGGTCTGTGGATAAAAGAAATGCAGAGGACGGAAACACAGTGACCATACAGGCTGCTAGACAACATGCAGACCGAACACAGACTGTTAAGACCAGCATGGCTTGGTGCGCTGAACAGAGGCAAGGCGAATGGACAGCCACAGAAAATGGGACCATTTTCCCTGACCGTCAGTTCCGACTCCGCCAGGGATGAAGTGCTGAGAATTAACCACAAAAACAGGAAGGCAGCTGGACAGCTGAAGATGTAGAAGATGCTTCGGACAAGATGCGATAAAGTAGCTCTACAGAAAGACCTGACTCCACAGGAAAGGAAAGAGAAAAACAACCCTTTTTCAAGAGATCAAAAGCAAAAGAGAAGAGGCAAAAAAATCTGGGGGCCCGCGAGAGAGAGAGAGAGAGAGAGAGAGAGAGAGAGAGAGAGAGAGAGCGGGGGGGGGGGGGGGAGGGGGTGAGGAAGGGATTGTACTCGCAAATATTTTGGCCTGTCTTAAGACAGGTCATGAATTACAACGGAAACTGCGAGAAGGAAAATTCAAGAGAGAGAGAGAGAGAGAGAGAGAGAGAGGACCATGCTTCCCAACGCACATCAGCGTAATCGGAAATCAGGCATTCTCCGAGAATGCCTGAAGTTTAGGCATTCACGGTAAATCCCTGGTTTGATCAGGCAATACCGGTAATGACTGAAAATTTTCAGGCATTATCAGGAAATGACTAAAAACTACTTGTGCAAATTTCCCGTTTTGCCTGACTGTTAGGCAAAACGGTTGTTCTGAGACCTTGTCTGTTTTTACATAGCCTGCCTTGAGCATGAATTTTTAGTGAGTTTCTCTTCTAGCACATTGTCTATTCATCTTTTTCCCCATTTCACTGAGTTCGGAGTGATTGGAGTTTGTTTTTACGGATGCAGGTCACTACCGCGAGCGTCACTACCGCGTGTAACACTATCACGAGTGTAACAATACCGCGAGTAACACTACTGCGTGTAACACTTCCGCGTGTGTAACACTATCGCGTGTGTAAGACTACCGCGAGTAGCACTACCGCGTGTAACACTTCCGCGTGATGATGAGAGGCTGGGATAGACTGGCATGTCGGGAACCATGTGGGCTAACCTTTTTTTTTGGCCCGGAGTTCGGAGTGATTGGAGTTTGTTTTTACATAGCCGGCCTTGAGCATGAATTTATTGTGAGTTTCTCTTATAGCACATTGTCTCTTTAACTTTTCCCCCTTTTCGCTGAGTTTGGAGTGATTGGAGTTCACTTTCAGTATAATGCTGGTTCATTGTGACGTTGCTCTCAATGTTGAGGTAGCAATGGAA
>CM031604.1:4554569-4555716 GCA_018398815.1 Conus ventricosus | reverse complement strand
ACACCCCCCACGCACGCGCGCACGCACGCAAACACGCATGTAAGCACCCACACACACACGTACACATGTATGCATGCACACACGAACACAACCACATACTCGCGCGCGTTTGTTATTTGTGCGTCAAAGTGTCCTCTTGTTCATATCCATTGCTTATCTAGATTATCCTCCTCTATTGTTTCCCCCACCAACCCTCTTTTTCTCACAAAAAATGTTTTTATTGTGTAACACTGAAATTTGACAGGTACACGCTATTAAAACAAGACATCACAAATATCGGACATACAACATGCACAAAATGATGCTCCCCTGAATATCATTCGCCAGAGAATGTTGGACGTTACAAACAACAGACGTAAAAACATGCACTAAACAATACTCCCCTAATAATCGTCAGCAGGAGAATGTTGATCGTAACAAGTCACAGACATACAACATGCAGAAAAAGTCATGCTCCCGTGATGGTTTGTTTCATTTTATTACCCTTCGCTGACTGCTTTGGGGGTGCTGCTGGATTCATTTTTTGAACCCTTGGTGGTGAGAACACCACAAAATTATGGACTGTGGTGTGTCTCTATTTGATACCAAGAGCACAGACACAATCAGCCGTGTCTCCCTGATGAGTCCGATCCAGCGGACGAAAGGCCTAGGAGCAGGCAATACATATAGATCTGCCTTCAAGAGGGATTAAGATGGTTTCCTTATGCAATTAGTGAAGGGTTTTCATATTTATAATATATTTTCTTGATTTTACGTTCCCACTTTCTTCACCCACCTCCCCACCCCCCATCTTTGCCAGGTCATAATTACAATGACGGAAGAATTGTTATCCTGCACTTGTTTTCCCCCACTACTTCATTGTTCAGCCCCCGCAGTGCTTGTAAGCCAGGGAATGTTGGACGCCACAAACATCAGACATACAACATGTACATACCAATCCTGCCCTGTTACTGTCGGCGGGATATGCCAGTGTATAATTTAAAAAAAAATGGTGGAACGACGACAGTTCGGAAGGGAGAACTGAAGAAGGGAGAAGAAAGAGGAGAGGAAGAGATCGAGTTGGAGAAAGGGGAGGGGGGGGGGGGGGCGAGGAAGAAGAAGCGAGGCAGATTTCAACATCCACAAATAATTCACGGCCAAATGTTGG
>CM031604.1:4527069-4549569 GCA_018398815.1 Conus ventricosus | reverse complement strand
GTGTGGAAGCTAGCAGCTGTCGTTTAACAGTTTTTTCTCATTCTAACTGTGCCTGTCAGAATGGTATCCATTATCAAGACTTTCTTTTCGATCATGGACATGGGTCTTTGTCCATTTGTCACCACTCACTGGAGCGCAGGTAATAATTTCTACACCACCACACACACACACACACACACACACACACACACACACACACACACACACATATATATAGGATTCAACGCCCATCTGGCACCGAAGTGGATGAAGAGAAGTGATTGCTCGTTCATTTTCGTTGTCCTAAGTGTTGTGTATCTTGTCTCAAGAATGCCTAAGAGGTCGAAACTCGTCGTGTTTTGTTTAGTGATTCATTTGTCAACGGGTTTTTTTTTTTTTTTTGGCGGTGCTTTATCAACAACTTTTCAAATGTTCCGCCTGCAATCGCCTCACTTTGCAACTAGATCGTTGCACTCAGTTGTTCTTACATTCAGACACTTCATTCATTCCATTTTCCCTTTTATTCTTGATTGCTGTGACAGTCTGCGGCAGCTACCTATTATTCCGCATTGAATTATCTTGATATCAAAGTATTTCACTGTTTTTTTTAAAACTCTGTTTCATATGGTTGTTCTCATCGTTGTACACAACAAACTCATGAAGTTCAGCGTGCTTTGTTGTCTCCCTTACTAGGCGTGGCCACGCCACTGTCTAAAGGCAGGCATACACGCTCAAACTTTTCCATCAATAGTATTGACGTCAAATTATTTGACAGTTTGACGTTTGCCCTACACGTTCAATATTATTGTGCAAAATTCAGTCTGTGCATCGCGATGGACGGAGCAACAGCGTTGGCTCTTGCGCTAGCGTGCAAGCGAAGAAACAAACAATTTCATTCAATAAATGAATCTTTATTCCTTCATAACTCATGAACATTAGCATTGATAGTGACATATAAACAATGCTATAATATATTCATATTATAAGAACATAATGTGTGTATGGCCTGTTGCCATGTGAAAAAATAAATACACTTTAGAAATAATGGATGATTAATAATGGAATGTCTGGATTTCTTCAGAAGAGTCTCATACGCAGTGTCTTTTTTCTGTCTGTCACTGTATTCCTTGCTTTTAATTTTCCACAGCGCAGGTAAACTCCGATAAACATCTATGAGCTCAAGAAGAAATTTCTTTTCTTCTTTTGATGGCGCCATGATGATCCGTTCTCTCCTGCGGCAAATCAAAAAGTGAAATTGGCGCAAAATATTGATGAGTACCCACACACGCTCAATAAATTGGCGGTTTGCGCAAAAAATATCAACTGAAAAAGATCCGTCAATATATTGACGTCAATACTTTTTAGGCCATCAATATCGCCCCTACACGATCAAAAAAGTGTCAAATAATTTGACGTCAATACTATTGATGAAAAAGTTTGAGCGTGTGTGGGCCGCTTAACAGTGACGCATGCATTGCGCATGCGTGATCGTCTAGGAGACCTTGTAGCTGTGCCTAAAACTTAGTTTAAAAAAAAAAGAAAAAAAAAAGCGTAAAGTAGACTTCTTGTGATAAAATGTGCAATGTGTTATCCTAAAAACACAGCGGCTGACATTAAATGCGTCCTAAAATAGACAAAATGAGGTGAATGGCATTAGTTTTTTTGTTTTTTTGTTTTTCCTCGACAGGATATAGTAAACGCTTCAAGTAACTCAGTAGGCCTACCTGACCGGCAAAGAAAAGTAGGTCAAGTACACAAATTGGAAGAAAGCGCATATAGTGCATGTGACACATGCCAGATCGAGCTGGGTGCTCGAATTTTGTGTTGAAGGAAACTTTTTTTTTCCTTTTGTCGCTTCCTTTCTAAATGTTGTAAGATTTTATATTTCATGAACCCTTTTTGCATATTAGCAAGTTCACACACACACACACACAGCCAACAGATTAAAAAAACACACACCAAAAACAGAACAAGCCGTCGATTTTAGCGTCTCCACTCCTTCAATGGCTGCACACACACACACACACACACACACACCACGCAGAGAGAGAACACACACACACACACACTTGCTTGTGTATCAACGACACGGCAGTGCATTTGAAACAGGTCTTTGTTAAACCACCTTATGAGCGACGTTCAGAATTCGGTGCAAAAGCCACGTTCGTTTTTTCCGTGCTGCACGTGCACGTGGGTCAATTGTCCAACTCGTTGACTGGGCAACCGGTCTGCGCACTCACAAGATGTGGCCACATCCGGGTAGGAACAACATGGAGAAGAAGAACCACCACTACCCCGGCAACAAAAAACGAAGAATTTTGTCGTCAGTGGTCTTCGCAGAAGTTTCTCATTGTGACGACATTGCTGTTGAGCATTGTACACGCGTGCTTTTCTGGTTCAAGCTCGGAGACGTAGGCGAAGTTTCAAACGGGTATATGTACGCATGCATGGGTAGTTCTACCCGGTCTGCATTGACAGTGATTGACAGCTACCCCATTCTGTGATAGACCGTTACCTCATTCTGCAATTGACAAGTCAACTCGTTCTGTGTTCGAGACGATCAAGAGCTCTGAATGGAGGTTAGACGAGTGGTAGAGGGTAAGTTAGTGTGTGTGTGTGTGTGTGTGCTGTTGCTGTTGCAGTTGTTATTTCTCCTCCAATTTAAGGTGGATTCACATTAACTTGCATACAATAGACATGAGCGCGCTCGCGTGTTTTTGTGTGAATGTGGTTGTGTGTGCGCGCGCGCGTGTGTTTGTATGCGCGCGCGCGTATATGTGTGTGTGTGTGTGTGTGTGTGTGTGTACGCGGACGCGCATGGGTGTGTATGTAGGTACGTGAGCACATGCAGGTTCATATGTACTCGGGTGTGCGCGCGCGCGTGTATTTGTATGTGTGTGTGCGTGTGTGTAAAGGTTATTGTCGTTTCATAGTCAATTGAACATCTGTCAACATTAGTGATATCAAATGTAGGGGTGTGTGTGTGTTTGTGCCTGCGTGCGCGCGCGCGCGCGCGCGCGCGCGCGTGTGTGTGTGTGTGTGTGTGTGTGTGTGTGTGTGTGTGTGTTTCCGCGCACGCGCGTATGTTCGCGTGCGTTTGTTTGCTGTGTTGTACAACGCTGTTTTGTGTCCCGGTTGCGTTTGTTGTGTGTACCGCGTATCAGTGTGTGTGTGGTGTGGGGGGGGGGGGGGGGGGGGGGGGGGGGGGGCGGGTTTCACACTCACACGTGTGTTTGGGGGACAGCGATTCGTCGGAATTTACTTTGCTGTTCTCAGTACATGACTATTGATATACTCTTTTGTTTATTGTTAAGAATACTGTGCATATATCAAATTAAAAAAAAGTCAAGATCGATTGATAACATATATGTGTAGTCAGTCAGTCAGTCTGTCAGTCAGTCAGTCAAGCAATTTGATAAGCAGTCATTTGGATACTCGTTCATTCACCCTTTATTTGTAAAGAAAGTCTGCCCATTGCTTTCTTTGTAAAGAAAGTCTGCCCATTGCTTTTTTTGTAAAGAAAGTCTGCCCATTGCTTTCTTTGTAAAGAAAGTCTGCCCATTGCTTTCTTTGTAAAGAAAGTCTGCCCATTGCTTTCTTTGTAAAGAAAGTCTGCCCATTGCTTTCTTTGTAAAGAAAGTCTGCCCATTGCTTTCTTTGTAAAGAAAGTCTGCCCATTGCTTTTCTTTGTAAAGAAAGTCTGCCCATTGCTCTTCTTTGTAAAGAAAGTCTGCCCATTGCTTTCTTTGTAAAGAAAGTCTGCCCATTGCTTTCTCATGTTAAAGAAAGTCTGCCCATTGCTTTCTCATGTTTTAAAGAAAGTCTGCCCATTGCTTTCTTATGTTAAAGAAATGTCTGCCATTGCTTTCTCATTTTTAAAGAAAGTCTGCCCATTGCTTTCTCATGTTAAAGAAAGTCTGCCCATTGCTTTCTCATGTTAAAGAAAGTCTGCCCATTGCTTTCTCATGTTAAAGAAAGTCTGCCCATTGCTTTCTCATGTTAAAGAAAGTCTGCCATTTGCTTTCTTATGTTAAAGAAAGTCTGCCCATTGCTTTCTCATGTTAAAGAAAGTCTGCCCATTGCTTTCTTATGTTAAAGAAAGTCTGCCCATTGCTTTCTCATGTTAAAGAAAGTCTGCCCATTGCTTTCTTATGTTAAAGAAAAATCTGCCCATTGCTTTCTCATGTTAAAGAAAGTCTGCCATTGCTTTCTTATGTTAAAGAAAGTCTGCCCATTGCTTTCTCATGTTAAAGAAGTCTGCCCATTGCTTTCTCATGTTAAAGAAAGTCTGCCCATTGCTTTCTCATGTTAAAGAAAGTCTGCCCATTGCTTTCTCATGTTAAAGAAGTCTGCCCATTGCTTTCTCATGTTAAAGAAAGTCTGCCCATTGCTTTCTCATGTTAAAGAAAGTCTGCCCATTGCTTTCTCATGTTAAAGAAAGTCTGCCCATTGCTTTCTCATGTTAAAGAAAGTCTGCCCATTGCTTTCTCATGTTAAAGAAAGTCTGCCCATTGCTTTCTCATGTTAAAAAAAGTCTGCCCATTGCTTTCTCATGTTAAAGAAAATCTGCCCATTGCTTTCTCATGTTAAAGAAGTCTGCCCATTGCTTTCTCATGTTAAAGAAAGTCTGCCCATTGCTTTCTCATGTTAAAGAAAGTCTGCCCATTGCTTTCTCATGTTAAAGAAAGTCTGCCCATTGCTTTCTCATGTAAGAAAGTCTGCCCATTGCTTTCTCATGTTAAAGAAAGTCTGCCCATTGCTTTTCTATGTTAAAGAAAGTCTGCCCATTGCTTTCTCATGTTAAAGAAAGTCTGCCCATTGCTTTCTCATGTTAAAGAAAGTCTGCCCATTGCTTTCTCATGTTAAGAAAGTCTGCCCATTGCTTTCTCATGTTAAAGAAGTCTGCCCATTGCTTTCTCATGTTAAAGAAAGTCTGCCCATTGCTTTCTCATGTTAAAGAAGTCTGCCCCTTGCTTTCTCATGTTAAAGAAAGTCTGCCCATTGCTTTCTCATGTTAAAGAAAGTCTGCCCATTGGGGTTTCTCATGTTAAAGAAAGTCTGCCCATTGCTTTCTCATGTTAAAGAAAGTCTGCCCATTGCTTTCTCCCTGTTAAAGAAAGTCTGCCCATTGCTTTCTCATGTTAAAGAAAGTCTGCCCATTGCTTTTCATGTTAAGAAAGTCTGCCCATTGCTTTTCATGTTAAAGAAAGTCTGCCCCTTGCTTTCTCATGTTAAGAAGTCTGCCCATTGCTTTCTCATGTTAAGAAAGTCTGGGCCCATTGCTTTCTCATGTTAAGAAAGTCTGCCCATTGCTTTCTCATGTTAAAGAAAGTCTGCCCATTGCTTTCTCATGTTAAAGAAAGTCTGCCCATTGCTTTCTCATGTTAAAGAAAGTCTGCCCATTGCTTTCTCATGTTAAAGAAAGTCTGCCCATTGCTTTCTCATGTTAAAGAAAGTCTGCCATTGCTTTCTCATGTTTAAAGAAAGTCTGCCCATTGCTTTCTCATGTTAAAGAAAGTCTGCCCCTTGCTTTCTCTTGTTAAAGAAAGTCTGCCCATTGCTTTCTCATGTTAAAGAAAGTCTGCCCATTGCTTTCTCATGTTAAAGAAAGTCTGCCCATTGCTTTCTCATGTTAAAGAAAGTCTGCCCTTGCTTTCTCATGTTAAAGAAAGTCTGCCCATTGCTTTCTCATGTTAAAGAAAGTCTGCCCATTGCTTTCTCATGTTAAAGAAAGTCTGCCCATTGCTTTCTCATGTTAAAGAAAGTCTGCCCATTGCTTCTCATGTTAAAGAAAGTCTGCCCATTGCTTTCTCATGTTAAAGAAAGTCTGCCCATTGCTTTCTCATGTTTAAAGAAAGTCTGCCCATTGCTTTCTCATGTTAAAGAAAGTCTGCCCATTGCTTTCTCAGTTAAAGAAAGTCTGCCCATTGCTTTCTCATGTTTAAGAAAGTCTGCCCATTTGCTTTTCTCATGTTAAAGAAAGTCTGCCCATTGCTTTCTCATGTTAAAGAAAGTCTGCCCATTGCTTTCTCATGTTAAAGAAAGTCTGCCCATTGCTTTCTCATGTTAAAGAAAGTCTGCCCATTGCTTTCTCATGTTAAAGAAAGTCTGCCCATTGCTTTCTCATGTTAAAGAAAGTCTGCCCATTGCTTTCTCATGTTAAGAAAGTCTGCCCATTGCTTTCTCATGTTAAAGAAAATCTGCCCATTGCTTTCTCTGTTAAAGAAAGTCTGCCCATTGCTTTCTCATGTTAAGAAAGTCTGCCCATTGCTTTCTCATGTTAAAGAAAGTCTGCCATTGCTTTCTCATGTTAAAGAAAGTCTGCCCATTGCTTTCTCATGTTAAAGAAAGTCTGCCATTGCTTTCTCATGTTAAAGAAAGTCTGCCCATTGCTTTCTCATGTTAAAGAAAGTCGCCCATTGCTTTCTCATGTTAAAGAAAGTCTGCCCATTGCTTTCTCTGTTAAAGAAAGTCTGCCCATTGCTTTCTCATGTTAAAGAAAGTCTGCCCATTGCTTTCTCATGTTAAAGAAAGTCTGCCATTGCTTTCTCATGTTAAAGAAAGTCTGCCCATTGCTTTCTCATGTTAAAGAAAGTCTGCCCATTGCTTTCTCATGTTAAAGAAAGTCTGCCCATTGCTTTCTCATGTTAAAGAATGTCTGCCATTGCTTTCTCATGTTAAAGAAAGTCTGCCCATTGCTTTCTCATGTTAAAGAAAGTCTGCCCATTGCTTTCTCATGTTAAAGAAAGTCTGCCCATTTTCTTTCTCATGTTTAAAAAAAGTCTGCCCATTGCTTTCTCATGTTAAAGAAAGTCTGCCCATTGCTTTCTCATGTTAAAGAAAGTCTGCCCATTGCTTTCTCATGTTAAAGAAAGTCTGCCCATTGCTTTCTCATGTTAAAGAAAGTCTGCCCCTTGCTTTCTCATGTTAAAGAAAGTCTGCCATTGCTTTCTCATGTTAAAGAAAGTCTGCCCATTGCTTTCTTTGTAAAAAAAGTCTGCCCATTGCTTTCTCATGTTAAAGAAAGTCTGCCCATTGCTTTCTCATGTTAAAGAAAGTCTGCCCATTGCTTTCTTTGTAAAGAAAGTCTGCCCATTGCTTTCTCATGTTAAAGAAAGTCTGCCCATTGCTTTCTCATGTTAAAGAAAGTCTGCCCATTGCTTTCTTTGTAAAGAAAGTCTGCCCATTGCTTTCTTTGTAAAGAAAGTCTGCCATTGCTTTCTTTGTAAGAAAGTCTGCCCATTGCTTTCTTTGTAAAGAAAGTCTGCCCATTGCTTTCTTTGTAAAGAAAGTCTGCCCATTGCTTTCTCATGTTAAAGAAAGTCTGCCCATTGCTTTCTTTTAAAGAAAGTCTGCCCATTGCTTTCTTTGTAAAGAAAGTCTGCCCATTGCTTTCTCATTTTTAAAGAAAGTCTGCCCATTGCTTTCTTTGTAAAGAAAGTCTGCCATTGCTTTCTTTGTAAAGAAAGTCTGCCCATTGCTTTCTTTGTAAAGAAAGTCTGCCCATTGCTTTCTCATGTTAAAGAAAGTCTGCCCATTGCTTTCTTTGTAAAGAAAGTCTGCCTTTGCTTTCTCATGTTAAAGAAAGTCTGCCCATTGCTTTCTTTGTAAAGAAAGTCTGCCCATTGCTTTCTCATGTTAAAGAAAGTCTGCCCATTGCTTTCTTTGTAAAGAAAGTCTGCCCATTGCTTTCTCATGTTAAAGAAAGTCTGCCATTGCTTTCTCATGTTAAAGAAAGTCTGCCCATTGCTTTCTCATGTTAAAGAAAGTCTGCCCATTGCTTTCTCATGTTAAAGAAAGTCTGCCCATTGCTTTCTCATGTTAAAGAAAGTCTGCCCATTGCTTTCTCATGTTAAAGAAAGTCTGCCCATTGCTTTCTCATGTTAAAGAAAGTCTGCCCATTGCTTTCTCATGTTAAAGAAAGTCTGCCCATTGCTTTCTTTGTAAAGAAAGTCTGCCCATTGCTTTCTCATGTTAAAGAAAGTTGCCCATTGCTTTCTCATGTTTTAAAGAAGTCTGCCCATTGCTTTCTTTGTAAAGAAAGTCTGCCCATTGCTTCTTTGTAAAGAAAGTTGCCCATTGCTTTCTTTGTAAGAAAGTCTGCCATTGCTTTCTTTGTAAAGAAAGTCTGCCCATTGCTTTCTTTGTAAAGAAAGTCTGCCCATTGCTTTCTCATGTTAAAGAAAGTCTGCCCATTGCTTTCTTTGTAAAGAAAGTCTGCCCATTGCTTTCTTTGTAAAGAAAGTCTGCCCATTGCTTTCTCATGTTAAAGAAAGTCTGCCCATTGCT
Organism: Conus ventricosus; assembly: GCA_018398815.1. Taxonomy (NCBI): domain Eukaryota; kingdom Metazoa; phylum Mollusca; class Gastropoda; order Neogastropoda; family Conidae; genus Conus; species Conus ventricosus. The sequence goes on along the minus strand of CM031604.1, from coordinate 4,541,301 downwards.
TTCTTTGTAAAGAAAGTCTGCCCATTGCTTTCTTTGTAAAGAAAGTCTGCCCATTGCTTTCTTTGTAAAGAAAGTCTGCCCATTGCTTTCTCATGTTAAAGAAAGTCTGCCCATTGCTTTCTTTGTAAAGAAAGTCTGCCCATTGCTTTCTCATGTTAAAGAAGTCTGCCCATTGCTTTCTTTGTAAAGAAAGTCTGCCCATTGCTTTCTCATGTTAAAGAAAGTCTGCCCATTGCTTTCTTTTGTAAAGAAAGTCTGCCCATTGCTTTCTCATGTTAAAGAAAGTCTGCCCATTGCTTTCTCATGTTAAAGAAAGTCTGCCCATTGCTTTCTCATGTTAAAGAAAGTCTGCCCATTGCTTTCTCATGTTAAAGAAAGTCTGCCCATTGCTTTCTCATGTTAAAGAAAGTCTGCCATTGCTTTCTCATGTTAAAGAAAGTCTGCCCATTGCTTTCTCATGTTAAAGAAAGTCTGCCCATTGCTTTCTTTTGTTAAAGAAAGTCTGCCCCTTGCTTTCTCATGTTAAAGAAAGTCTGCCCATTGCTTTCTCATGTTAAAGAAAGTCTGCCCATTGCTTTCTCATGTTAAAGAAAGTCTGCCCATTGCTTTCTCATGTTAAAGAAAGTCTGCCCATTGCTTTCTCATGTTAAAGAAAGTCTGCCCATTGCTTTCTCATGTTAAAGAAAGTCTGCCCATTGCTTTCTCATGTTAAAGAAAGTCTGCCATTGCTTTCTCATGTTAAAGAAAGTCTGCCCATTGCTTTCTCATGTTAAAGAAAGTCTGCCCATTGCTTTCTCATGTTAAAGAAAGTCTGCCCATTGCTTTCTCATGTTAAAGAAAGTCTGCCCATTGCTTTCTCATGTTAAAGAAAGTCTGCCCATTGCTTTCTCATGTTAAGAAAGTCTGCCCATTGCTTTCTCATGTTAAAGAAAGTCTGCCCATTCCTTTCTCATGTTAAGAAAGTCTGCCCCTTGCTTTCTCATGTTAAAGAAAGTCTGCCCATTGCTTTCTCATGTTAAAGAAAGTCTGCCCATTGCTTTCTCATGTTAAGAAAGTCTGCCCATTGCTTTCTCATGTTAAAGAAAGTCTGCCCATTGCTTTCTCATGTTAAAGAAAGTCTGCCCATTGCTTTCTTTGTAAGAAAGTCTGCCCATTGCTTTCTCATGTTAAGAAAGTCTGCCCATTGCTTTCTTTGTAAAGAAAGTCTGCCATTGCTTTCTCATGTTAAAGAAAGTCTGCCCATTGCTTTCTCATGTTAAAGAAAGTCTGCCCATTGCTTTCTTTGTAAAGAAGTCTGCCCATTGCTTTCTTTGTAAAAGAAAGTCTGCCCATTGCTTTCTTTGTAAAGAAAGTCTGCCATTGCTTTCTCATGTTAAAGAAAGTCTGCCCATTGCTTTTTCATGTTAAAGAAAGGTTGCCCATTGCTTTCTCATGTTAAAGAAAGTCTGCCCATTGCTTTCTCATGTTAAAAAAAGTCTGCCCATTGCTTTCTTTGTAAAAAAGTCTGCCCATTGCTTTCTCATGTTAAAGAAAGTCTGCCCATTGCTTTCTTGTAAAGAAAGTCTGCCCATTGCTTTCTCATGTTAAAGAAAGTCTGCCCATTGCTTTCTCATGTTAAAGAAAGTCTGCCCCTTGCTTTCTCATGTTAAAGAAAGTTGCCCCTTGCTTTCTCATGTTAAAGAAAGTCTGCCATTGCTTTCTCATGTTAAAGAAAGTCTGCCCATTGCTTTCTCATGTTAAAGAAAGTCTGCCCATTGCTTTCTCATGTTAAAGAAAGTCTGCCCATTGCTTTCTCATGTTAAAGAAAGTCTGCCCATTGCTTTCTCATGTTAAAGAAAGTCTGCCCATTGCTTTCTCATGTTAAAGAAAGTTTGCCCATTGCTTTCTCATGTTAAAGAAAGTCTGCCATTGCTTTCTCATGTTAAGAAAGTCTGCCCATTGCTTTCTCATGTTAAAGATAGTCTGCCCATTGCTTTCTCATGTTAAAGAAAGTCTGCCCATTGCTTTCTCATGTTAAAGAAAGTCTGCCCATTGCTTTCTCATGTAAAGAAAGTATGCCCATTGCTTTCTCATGTTAAAGAAAGTCTGCCCATTGCTTTCTCATGTTAAAGAAAGTTTTGCCCATTGCTTTCTCATGTTAAAGAAAGTCTGCCATTGCTTTCTCATGTTAAAGAAAGTCTGCCCATTGCTTTCTCATGTTAAAGAAAGTCTGCCCATTGCTTTCTATGTTAAAGAAAGTCTGCCATTGCTTTCTCATGTTAAAGAAAGTCTGCCCCTTGCTTTCTCATGTTAAAGAAAGTCTGCCCATTGCTTTCTCATGTTAAAAAAAGTCTGCCCATTGCTTTCTCATGTTAAAGAAGTCTGCCCATTGCTTTCTCATGTTAAAGAAAGTCTGCCCATTGCTTTCTCATGTTAAAGAAGTCTGCCCATTGCTTTCTCATGTAAAGAAAGTCTGCCATTGCTTTCTCATGTTAAAGAAGTCTGCCCATTGCTTTCCATGTTAAAGAAAGTCTGCCCATTGCTTTCTCATGTTAAAGAAAGTCTGCCCATTGCTTTCTCATGTTAAAGAAAGTCTGCCCATTGCTTTCTCATGTTAAAGAAAGTCTGCCCATTGCTTCTCATGTTAAAGAAAGTCTGCCCATTGCTTTCTCATGTTAAAGAAAGTCTGCCCATTGCTTTCTCATGTTAAAGAAAGTCTGCCCATTGCTTTCTCATGTTAAAGAAAGTCTGCCCATTGCTTTCTCATGTTAAGAAAGTCTGCCCATTGCTTTCTCATGTTAAAGAAAGTCTGCCCATTGCTTTCTCATGTTAAAGAAAGTCTGCCCATTGCTTTCTCATGTTAAAGAAAGTCTGCCCATTGCTTTCTCATGGTTAAAGAAAGTCTGCCATTTGCTTTCTCATGTTAAAGAAAGTCTGCCCATTGCTTTCTCATGTTTAAAAAAAGTCTGCCCATTGCTTTCTCATGTTAAAGAAAGTCTGCCCAATTGCTTTCTCATGTTAAAGAAAGTCTGCCCATTGCTTTCTCATGTTTTAAGAATGGTCTGCCCATTGCTTTCTCATGTTAAAGAAAGTCTGCCCATTGCTTTCTCCATGTTAAAGAAAGTCTGCCCATTGCTTTCTCATGTTAAAGAAAGTCTGCCATTGCTTTCTCATTGGTAAAGATAAGTCTTTCCCATTGCTTTCTCATGTTAAAGAAAGTCTGCCCATTGCTTTCTCATGTAAAGAAGTCTGCCATTGCTTTCTCATGTTAAAGAAAGTCTGCCCATTGCTTTCTCATGTTAAAGAAAGTCTGCCCATTGCTTTCTCATGTTAAAGAAGTCTGCCCATTGCTTTCTCATGTTAAAGAAAGTCTGCCCATTGCTTTCTCATGTTAAAGAAAGTCTGCCCATTGCTTTCTCATGTTAAGAAAGTCTGCCCATTGCTTTCTCATGTTAAAGAAGATCTGCCCATTGCTTTCATGTTAAAGAAAGTCTGCCCATTGCTTTCTCATGTTAAGAAAGTCTGCCCATTGCTTTCTCATGTTAAAGAAAGTCTGCCCATTGCTTTCTCATGTTAAAGAAAGTCTGCCATTGCTTTCTCATGTTAAGAAAGTCTGCCCATTGCTTTCTCATGTTAAAGAAAGTCTGCCCATTGCTTTCTCATGTTAAAGAAAGTCTGCCCATTGCTTTCTCATGTTAAAGAAAGTCTGCCCATTGCTTTCTCATGTAAAGAAAGTCTGCCCATTGCTTTCTCATGTTAAAGAAAGTCTGCCCATTGCTTCTCATGTTAAAGAAAGTCTGCCCATTGCTTTCTCATGTTAAAGAAAGTCTGCCCATTGCTTTTCATGTTAAAGAAAGTCTGCCCATTGCTTTCTCATGTTAAAGAAAGTCTGCCCATTGCTTTCTCATGTTAAAGAAAGTCTGCCCATTGCTTTCTCATGTTAAAGAAAGTCTGCCCATTGCTTTCTCATGTAAAGAAAGTCTGCCCATTGCTTTCTCATGTAAAGAAAGTCTGCCCATTGCTTTCTCATGTAAAGAAAGTCTGCCCATTGCTTTCTATGTAAAGAAAGTCTGCCCATTGCTTTCTCATGTAAAGAAAGTCTGCCCATTGCTTTCTCATGTAAAGAAAGTCTGCCCATTGCTTTCTCATGTAAAGAAGTCTGCCCATTGGGTTTCTCATGTAAAGAAAGTCTGCCCATTGCTTTTCATGTAAAGAAAGTCTGCCCATTGCTTTCTCATGTAAAGAAAGTCTGCCCATTGCTTTCTTTGTAAAGAAAGTCTGCCCATTGCTTTCTTTGTAAAGAAAGTCTGCCCATTGCTTTCTTTGTAAAGAAAGTCTGCCCATTGCTTTCTCATGTTAAAGAAAGTCTGCCCATTGCTTTCTCATGTTAAAGAAAGTCTGCCCCTTGCTTTCTCATGTAAAGAAAGTTGCCCATTGCTTTCTTTGTAAAGAAAGTCTGCCCATTGCTTTCTTTGTAAAGAAAGTCTGCCCATTGCTTTCTCATGTTAAAGAAAGTTGCCATTGCTTTCTCATGTTAAAGAAAGTCTGCCCATTGCTTTCCATGTTAAAGAAAGTCTGCCCATTGCTTTCTTTATGTTAAAGAAAGTCTGCCCATTGCTTTTTCTTGTTAAAGAAAGTCTGCCCATTGCTTTCTTATGCGGCGACTTTGAAAAGGTTCATTTGCCCTCGTCGGTGAAAAGAAAAAACGATGGCGCTTGATTAACGAGCAGCCAGTTGTAATGAACAGAGGCTCGCCGACTGTTAAATCCTTTTTTGGCAAGATTTCTGCTACTTCCCTCAGGCTGACTCTGTTTTTAAGGGAGAAAAATAAAATTTACTTGGAAGAGGAAAGAATGTATGGTGGAAATAATTTGTTTTGTACATCTTTATCTGTAAAAAGGCTTCTTCTCGTTATATGTTAGAGCTGTTGTGTGGCATTTTCATGGCATTTTAATTCGCTGCCAGGAAATACAGTTGCTGTAACTCGATTTGTGTGTGTGCATTTTTAAGATTTTTGATAAACTTTAAGAGTGGGCGAAGGGGCATCATATCATCTGGAAAAGAAACATGCTGTAATCAAAATACTTTAACGGTAACTCTGCTCGCAGTATATTTTGTGGGGATAAATAATCATTTTTTTTTCCGTCTCCTGTAAAATTAGATTTTCAGACTTCCAGCAGTTGTAATTCCGGGCAGCGGCATGTCCCTTGGCATTTAAGAACATTGTCAATATTTACTGCATTTAAATACGATCTAAGGGACTTTCCGACCTTCGTCCTTTATTTTCTGAAAATGTCATCACTGGCCTGTCTCACATGGTGCTCATCGTCCTGCCTTAGCGTAATCCCACCCTTCGTATTCTCACCGTTTTAACCTGTGCCTTCCTCGTTCGCCCTTTTTCCTCACCATCTCCTATCCGTCCTTTCCTTCCTCACCATGTTGTCATATACCAGCTCATGATGTCCTCATCCACCTCTGTCATGATATCCTCGTTAATCTCTCTCTCTCTCTCTCCCCTCCCTCCCTCCCTCTCTCTCTGTTTAACATCCTCATTCGTCTATTCTCTCTCACATGTTAGCCTCTTCCGCCCTGCCCATCCCCGACATGCCTTCAGGCGGCTTTCCTTTTTCGTGCAGCCATAGTCCATTTTTCCTGTCTCATAGTGTCCTCATCCATTTTTCCTTTCTCATAGTGTCCGCATCCACCTTTCATTTCTCATGATGTCCACATCCACCTTTCCTTTCTCATGATGTCCTCACCCATTTTTCCTGTCTCATAGTGTCCTCATCCATTTTTCCTGTCTCATAGTGTCCGCATCCACCTTTCCTTTCTCATGATGTCCTCATCCATCTTTCCTTTCTCATGATGTCCTCATCCATCTTTCCTTTCTCATGATGTCCTCATCCATCTTTCCTTTCTCATGATGTCCTCATCCATCTTTCCTTTCTCATGATGTCCTCATCCATTTTTCCTGTCTCATAGTGTCCGCATCCACCTTTCCTTTCTATGTCCTCATCCACCTTTCCTTTCTCATGATGTCCTCATCCATCTTTCCTTTCTATGTCCTCATCCACCTTTCCTTTCTCATGATGTCCTCATCCATCTTTCCTTTCTCATGATGTCCTCATTCATTTTCCCTGTCTCATAGTGTCCTCATCCACCTTTCCTTTCTCATGATGTCCTCATCCATCTTTCCTTTCTCATGGTGTCCTCATCCACCTTTCCTTTCTCATGATGTCCTCATCCATCTTTCCTTTCTCACGATGTCCTCATCCATCTTTCCTTTCTCATGATGTCCTCATCCATCTTTCCTTTCTATGTCCTCATCCATCTTTCCTTTCTATGTCCTCATCCACCTTTCCTTTCTCATGATGTCCTCATCCATTTTTCCTGTCTCATAGTGTCCTCATCCACCTTTCCTTTCTCATAATGTCCTCATCCATCTTTCCTGTCTCATAGTGTCCTCATCCATCTTTCCTTTCTCATGATGTCCTCATCCATCTTTCCTTTCTCATGATGTCCTCATCCATCTTTCCTTTCTATGTCCTCATCCATCTTTCCTTTCTATGTCCTCATCCATCTTTCCTTTCTCATGATGTCCTCATCCATCTTTCCTTTCTCATGGTGTCCTCATCCATCTTTCCTTTCTCATGATGTCCTCATCCATCTTTCCTTTCTATGTCCTCATCCATCTTTCCTTTCTCATGATGTCCTCATCCACCTTTCCTTTCTATGTCCTCATCCATCTTTCCTTTCTATGTCCTCATCCATCTTTCCTTTCTATGTCCTCATCCATCTTTCCTTTGTCATGATATCCGAATCCACCTTTCCTTTCTCATGATGTCCTCATCCATCTTTCCTTTCTCATGATGTCCTCATCTACCTTTCCATTCTCATGATGTCCTCATCCATCTTTCCTTTCTCATGGTGTCCTCATTTATCTTTCCTTTCTATGTCCTCATCCATCTTTTCTTTCTCATGATGTCCTCATCCACCTTTTCTTTCTCATGATGTCCTCATCCATCTTTCCTTTTCCATCTTTCCTTTCTATGTCCTCATCCATCTTTCCTTTCTCATGATGTCCTCATCCATCTTTCCTTTCTATGTCCTCATCCATCTTTCCTTTCTATGTCCTCATCCATCTTTCCTTTCTCATGATGTCCTCATCCATCTTTCCTTTCTCATGATGTCCTCATCCACCTTTCCTTTCTCATGATATCATCCACCTTTCCTTTCTCATGATGTCCTCATCCATCTTTCCTTTCTCATGATGGCCTCATCCTCCTTTCCTTTCTCATGATGTCCTCATCCATCTTTCCTTTCTATGTCCTCATCCATCTTTCCTTTCTAATGGTGTCCTCATCCATCTTTCCTTTCTAATGGTGTCCTCATCCATCTTTCCTTTCTAAAGGTGTCCTCATCCATCTTTCCTTTCTCATGATGTCCTCATCCATCTTTCCTTTCTATGTCCTCATCCATCTTTCCTTTCTATGTCCTCATCCATCTTTCCTTTCTATGTCCTCATCCATCTTTCCTTTCTCATGATGTCCTCATCCATCTTTCCTTTCTCATGATGTCCTCACCCATCTTTCATTTGTCATGATGTCCTCATCCATCTTTCATTTCTCATGTCCTCATCCATCTTTCCTTTCTCATGATGTCCTCAACCATCTGTCCTTTCTCACTATGTCCTCATCCATCTTTCCTTTCTGATGTCCTCATCCATCGTTCCTTTCCCATGATGTCCTCATCCATCTTTCCTTTCTATGTCCTCATCCATCTTTCCTTTCTCATGATGTCCTCATCCATCTTTCCTTTCTCATGATGTCCTCATCCATCTTTCCTTTCTGATGGTGTCCTCATCCATCTTTCCTTTCTGATGTCCTCATCCATCTTTCCTTTCTCATGATGTCCTCATCCATCTGTCCTTTCTATGATGTCCTCATCCATCTGTCCTTTCTCATGATGTCCTCACCCATCTTTCCTTTCTGATGGTGTCCTCATCCATCTGTCCTTTCTCATGATGTCCTCATCCATCTTTCCTTTCTATGTCCTCATCCATCTGTCCTTTCTCATGATGTCCTCACCCATCTTTCCTTTCTGATTGGTGTCCTCATCCATCTGTCCTTTCTCATGATGTCCTCATCCATCTTTCCTTTCTATGTCCTCATCCATCTGTCCTTTCTCATGATGTCCTCATCCATCTTTCCTTTCTATGTCCTCATCCATCTGTCCTTTCTCATGATGTCCTCACCCATCTTTCCTTTCTGATGATGTCCTCACCCATCTTTCCTTTCTGATGGTGTCATCATCCATCTTTCCTTTCTATGTCCTCATCCATCTGTCCTTTCTCATGATGTCCTCACCCATCTTTCCTTTCTGATGATGTCCTCATCCATCTTTCCTTTCTGATGGTGTCATCATCCATCTTTCCTTTCTCACAGTGTCCTCATCCATCTTTCCATTCTGATAATGTTCTCATCCGTTTTGTTCTTTCATGTAGTATCCTCATCCATTATTTCTTGTGATTATGTCCATATCCATCGGTCCATTCTGATGATGTCCACACTCATCATTCCTTTCTCACAATGTCCACACCGATCATACCTTTTTCATGATGTCCACATCCATTATGCGTTTCTCGTGATGTGCATACTCATCATTCCTTTATCATTATGTTCTCACGCATCATTCCTTTCTCATTATGTTCTCACCCATCATTCCTTTATCATTATGTTCTAACTCATCATTCCTTTCTCATGTTCTCACCCATCATTCCTTTATCATTATGTTCTCACTCATCATTCCTTTCTCATATGTTCTCACCCATCATTCCTTTCTCATGTTCTCACCCATCATTCCTTTCTCATTATGTTCTCACCCATCATTCCTTTCTCATTATGTTCTCACCCATTATTCCTTTCTCATTATATCCACATCCATCATTCCTTTCTCATTATCATTCCTTTGTCATTATATCCACACCCATCATTCCTTTCTCATTATATCTACACCCACCATTCCTTTCTCATCATTCCTTTCTCATTATATCCACACCATCATTCCTTTCTCATTATATCCACACACATCATTCCTTTCTCATTATCATTCCTTTCTCATTATATCCACACCCATCATTCTTTTCTCATTATATCCACACCCAATTTTCCGCACTCCTGATCTACTCACACATTTTCTCATTCTAATGATGTGATCATCCATCTTTCCTTCTCATGATGTCACACTCATCGAGCCTTTCTTATGATGTCCACACCCATCTTTCTTATCTCATAATATCCACACCCATCTTTCTTATCTCATGATGTCCACATCCATCTTTCTTTTCTCATGATGTCCACACCCATCTTTCTTATCTCATGATGTCCACACCCATCTTTCTTATCTTATGATGTCCACACCCATCTTTCTTATCTCATGATGTCCACACCCATCTTTCTTATCTCATGATGCCCACACCTATCTTTCTTACCTCATGATGTCCACACCCATCTTTCGTATCTCATGATGTCCACACCCATCTTTCATATCTCATGATGTCCACACCCATCTTTCTTATGTCAATCTATACCCACTTTTCCATTTTCACGATGTCCACACTCATGTTTCCTCTCTGGATGTCACCATCCATCTGTTCTTTTCATAATGTCCACACTCATTTTAACCATTTTTTTATAATGTTCACACGCATCATGTCTTTCTCATGATGTCTTCACCCATCTTTCCTTTCTCATGATGTCTTCACCCATCTTCTTTCCTTTCTCATGATGTCCTCATCCATCTTTCCTTTCTCATGATGTCTTCACCCATCTTTCCTTTCTTATGTCTTCACCCATCTTTCCTTTCTCATGATGTCTTCACCCATCTTTCCTTTCTCATGATGTCCACATCCTTCTTTCCTTTCTCATGATGTCTTCACCCATCTTTCCTTTCTCATGATGTCTTCACCCATCTTTCCTTTCTCATGATGTCTTCACCATCTTTCCTTTCTCATGATGTCCACATCCATCTTTCCTTTCTCATGATGTCTTCACCCATCTTTCCTTTCTCATGATGTCCACATCCATCTTTCCTTTCTCATGATGTCCACATCCATCTTTCCTTTCTCATGATGTCCAGATCCATCTTTCCTTTTCATGATGTCCAGATCCATCTTTCCTTTCTCATGATGTCCACATCCATCTTTCCTTTCTCATGATGTCTTCACCCATCTTTCCTTTCTCATGATGTCCACATCCATCTTTTCTTTCTCATGATGTCCACATCCATCTTTCCTTTCTCATGATGTCCCCATCCATTTTCCTTCGTCCTTGTGTCCTTGTCGGTCTTTCCTTGTTGATGATGTCCACAGCTATATTTCCTTTCTCAGCATGCCCTCACTCATCTTTATATTTTCATAATGTCTTCATCCAGCTTTCATTCCTCAGGGTGTCCACATCAATTTTCCCTTTCTCATAATGTCTACACTCACCTTCCCTTTCTCTTGATGTCCACGCCCATTTTTCCTTTCTCAAAATGTCCACATTCCATCGTTGCTTGTTACGATGTCACACTGATCCATCGCATGTTAGTTTCTCTGTAAGAAGCAAATTCGGGTGTATTTTTTTTTCTTTTCCTCCCTTTCTTATGATATCATCTGTCTTTCAATACTCACGATGACCACACCTATCTTTTCTTTTGTCATAGTTTCATAATCCATTTCCCCTGTTGTTGGTTTCCTCATCGATCTTTCGATTTTCCAGATAGCCTCACCTATCTTTCTTTTTCGAGATGTCCTTATCCATTAAAAAAAAATCTTGATTGCCTTCCCCATGATGTTGTCATTTATCTTCCTTGCAGTAGGCGACATCAGTGCTGTCCACTGTGTACACGTGTTTGGATAGTTGCACTGGCCAATTCAGGCCTGTTTTTCGTTTTTAATTTTTTTTTTAATTTTTTTTATTTTATAGTTGATGTTTTTGCCGTATTAAGGCTGTCTATTTATTATAGTTTTTTGGATACGTACATTCAGGCGTGATGTCCACATGCACCAGAAACCACTCACAGATAAGAATACTCATTTCAGATTGCTTGTGTGTGGGTGGGGAAGGTGGAGCAGGGGAAAGGAGGACAGCGCATTAATATGGGCAGCTTACATGACGACTTTTATGTCGATGGGAACTTCAAACGGCAAACGCGGTGCGTCACTGCTGGGTCATCCAGGCACCATGTTATTGTCGGTGTGGGATATTCATTCATATCTGGCACCATGTTATTGTCGGGAGTAGAATATCCGTTCATATCTGGTACCATGTTATTGTCGGTGTATGATATCCGTTCATATCTGGCACCATGTTATTTGGTGTAAGATATCCGTTCATATCTGGCACCATGTTATTGTGGAGTAAGATATCCGTTCATATCTGACACCATGTTATTGTCGGAGTAAGATATCCGTTCATATCTGGCACCATGTTATTGTGGGAGTAAGATATCCGTTCATATCTGGCACCATGTTATTGTGGGAGTAAGATATCCGTTCATTCTGGCACCATGTTATTGTCGGAGTAGAATATCCGTTCATATCTGGCACCATGTTGTTGTCGGTGTAAGATATCCGTTCATATCTGGCACCATTTTATTGTGGGAGTAAGATATCCGTTCATATTTGGCACCATGTTATTGTGGGAGTAAGATATCCGTTCATATCTGGCACCATGTTATTGTGGGAGTAAGATATCCTTTCATACTGGCACCATGTTATTGTGGGAGTAAGATATCCGTTCATATCTGGCACCATGTTATTGTCTGAGTAAGATAACCGTTCATATCTGTCATCCTGTTACTTTCTCCGTAAGGCTTTGGCTGTCTGTGTGCACACCTGCACCATGTTACTTTCTCCGTAAGGCTTTGGCTGTCTGTGTGCACACCTGGCATCCTGTTACTTTCTCCGTAAGGCTTTGGCTGTCTGTGTGCACACCTGCCGTCCTGTTACTTTCTCCGTAAGGCTTTGGCTGTCTGTGTGCACACCTGGCACCATGTTACTTTCTCCGTAAGGCTTTGGCTGTCTGTGTGCACACCTGGCACCCTGTTACTTTCTCCGTAAGGCTTTGGCTGTCTGTGTGCACACCTGGCACCATGTTACTTTCTCCGTAAGGCTTTGGCTGTCTGTGTGCACACCTGGCACCATGTTACTTTCTCCGTAAGGCTTTGGCTGTCTGTGTGCACACCTGGCACCCTATTACTTTCTCCGTAAGGCTTTGGCTGTCTGTGTGCACACCTGGCACCATGTTACTTTCTCCGTAAGGCTTTGGCTGTCTGTGTGCACACCTGGCACCATGTTACTTTCTCCGTAAGGCTTTGGCTGTCAGTGTGCACACCTGGCATCCTGTTACTTTCTCCGTAAGGCTTTGGCTGTCTGTGCACACCTGACACCCTGTTACTTTCTCCGTAAGGCTTTGGCTGTCTGTGTGCACACCTGGCGTCCTGTTACTTTCTCCGTAAGGCTTTGGCTGTCTGTGTGCACACCTGGCACCCTGTTACTTTCTCCGTAAGGCTTTGGCTGTCTGTGCACACCTGGCACCCTGTTACTTTTGTCCGTAAGGCTTTGGCTGTTTGTGTGCACACCTGGCACCCTGTTACTTTCTCCGTAAGGCTTTGGCTGTCTGTGTGCACACCTGGCACCCTGTTACTTTCTCCGTAAGGCTTTGGCTGTCTGTGTGGACACCTGACATCCTGTTACTTTCTCCGTAAGGCTTTGGCTGTCTGTGCACACCTGGCACCCTGTTACTTTCTCCGTAAGGCTTTGGCTGTCTGTGTGCACACCTGGCATCCTGTTACTTTCTCCGTAAGGCTTTGGCTGTCTGTGTGCACACCTGGCACCCTGTTACTTTCTCCGTAAGGCTTTGGCTATCTGTGTGCACACCTGGCACCCTGTTACTTTCTCCGTAAGGCTTTGGCTGTCTGTGCACACCTGGCATCCTGTTACTTTCTCCGTAAGGCTTTGGCTGTCTGTGTGCACACCTGTCATCCTGTTACTTTCTCCGTAAGGCTTTGGCTGTCTGTGCACACCTGGCGTCCTGTTACTTTCTCCGTAAGGCTTTGGCTGTCTGTGTGCACACCTGGCACCATGTTACTTTCTCCGTAAGGCTTTGGCTGTCTGTGCACACCTGGCACCCTGTTACTTTCTCCTAAGGCTTTGCTGTCTGTGTGCACACCTGGCGTCCTGTTACTTTCTCCGTAAGGCTTTGCTGTCTGTGTGCACACCTGGCACCATGTTACTTTCTCCGTAAGGCTTTGGCTGTCTGTGCACACCTGGCACCATGTTACTTTCTCCGTAAGGCTTTGGCTGTCTGTGCACACCTGGCACCATGTTACTTTCTCCGTAAGGCTTTGGCTGTCTGTGCACACCTGGCACCATGTTACTTTCTCCGTAAGGCTTTGGCTGTCTGTGCACACCTGGCACCCTGTTACTTTCTCCGTAAGGCTTTGGCTATCTGTGCTGCTGTGACTTTGAAACTCTCTGGTGTCTTAAAAGAGTTCTCTCAGTTATAAGTAGTAATCGTTTTAATTGAATAGGTGGCTTGGTGAGCTCTTACACACACACACACACACACACACACACACACACACAACACACACACACACACACAACACACACACACACACACACACTCACACTCTCTCTCTCTCTCTCTCTCTCTCTCTCTCTCTCTCACGCACACATATGCCTGCGCGCGCATGCGCAATCATGCACGCACGCGCGGCGCGCACACACACACACACACACACACAACACACACACACACACACACACACACACACACACACAGATACGCCAAAACAGAAACGACGGACGGATGGACATACACACACATGCACTCACGCACGTACGCACGCGCGTAGAGAGAGAAGAGAGAGAGAGAGAGAGAGAGAGAGAGAGAGAGAGGGACGGACAGACAGACAGACTGACTGACTGACTGCGACAGAGAGAGAGAGAGAGAGATACAGACAGATGGCGACAGACGGACACAGACACAGAGAACAACAGACAGACGGACGGATGGACAGAGGGAGGGAGGGAGGGAGAGAGAGAGAGAGAGAGAGAGAGAGAGAGAGAGAGAGAAGAAGAGAGACAGACAGACAGACAGACAGACAGACAGACAGACACGAGACAGAGAACGACAGGCAGACAGGAGACAGGGGGAAAAACAGACGGAGGAGGGAGGAGGGAGAGAGAGAGAGGAGAGAGAGAGA
>CM031604.1:4519569-4522069 GCA_018398815.1 Conus ventricosus | reverse complement strand
CAACAGACAGGCTGCGACCTAAGTGCCCCCCCCCCCCCCTCCTCCTCGCGATTCAATGTTTCCCGTCTGGAGGTAGTCAACACCGAAAGTTTTTCTTTTCATTTTCAGTGACCAAGTTTCTGCACCAAACTTGTGTTAGCCTTTGTTTGCGACCTCTCCAGGCTTTGAGCTGTCCACTCTGAGTGTAACCAAGGTTCAGCTCAACGTTTATTTCGTTGCCGTTCCGTGAAACACTTGTTCGTAATAGCGCTCTCAGTACTCAACAGTTTTTGTTCATTATTTTTTTTTATTTTATTGCTGTTGACTTGTTTTGTAAAACCGCTAGAAGCATTCAACAATTTTTCGTTGCTGAGCTTTCTTGCTCCTCCGTCAGTGTAACATCAGTGTAACATCAGTGTAACATCACAGCTGATTCAGCGTAGACCCTGTTCAGAGAAGTGACAACCGAGCCAGGTTCCGTGTGAGGTCATACACCGCTGAGCGTCGACACTCACCAAATGGAGAACCGCAACAGGAAGGCCGGGGGGGAGGGGGGGGGGGGACAGAGGGGAAGATGGTGATGGTAGAGGGTTTATGCAACACTACACCTATACCCTTAGAATATTAATACACGGAGCTCCAGGCGTGTGTGCACTCGTCTGACAATGACCTGGGCACTTTACCTTGACGTTCATATCGTCTACAATGACCTGGGCACTTTACCTTGACGTTCATATCGTCTGACAATGACCTGGGCACTTTACCTTGACGTTCATATCGTCTGACAATGACCTGGGCACTTTACCTTGACGTTCATATCGTCTGACAATGACCTGGGCACTTTACCTTGACGTTCATATCGTCTGACAATGACCTGGGCACTTTACCTTGACGTTCATATCGTCTTACAATGACCTGGGCACTTTACCTTGACGTTCATATCGTCTTACAATGACCTGGGCACTTTACCTTGACGTTCATATCGTCTTACAATGACCTGGGCACTTTACCTTGACGTTCATATCGTCTTACAATGACCTGGGCACTTTACCTTGACGTTCATATCGTCTTACAATGACCTGGGGCACTTTACCTTGACGTTCATATCGTCTTACAATGACCTGGGCACTTTACCTTGACGTTCATATCGTCTTACAATGACCTGGGCACTTTACCTTGACGTTCATATCGTCTTACAATGACCTGGGCACTTTACCTTGACGTTCATATCGTCTTACAATGACCTGGGCACTTTACCTTGACGTTCATATCGTCTTACAATGACCTGGGACACTTTACCTTTGACGTGCATATCGTCTTACAATGACCTGGGCACTTTACCTTGACGTTCATATCGTCTTACAATGACCTGGGCACTTTACCTTGACGTTCATATCGTCTTACAATGACCTGGGCACTTTACCTTGACGTTCATATCGTCTTACAATGACCTGGGGCACTTTACCTTGACGTTCATATCGTCTTACAATGACCTGGGCACTTTACCTTGACGTTCATATCGTCTTACAATGACCTGGGGCACTTTACCTTGACGTTCATATCGTCTTACAATGACCTGGGCACTTTACCTTGACGTTCATATCGTCTTACAATGACCTGGGGCACTTTACCTTGACGTTCATATCGTCTTACAATGACCTGGGCACTTTACCTTGACGTTCATATCGTCTTACAATGACCTGGGCACTTTACCTTGACGTGCATATCGTCTTACAATGACCTGGGCACTTTACCTTGACGTTCATATTTAATGGGGTGGGTATGGGTATTGATGGGAAAGGATGGGTTGGGTTTCAGGAACAGATTTGCTGAATTACGTTTTTAAACGAATCTTGGCCATGTTAAAGAATTTTGATCCACGTGTATTTTAGGTGTCGGTCTGGCGACTCGATATTAACTGGTATTGTTTTATAAATGTCTACGGTCCTGATATGGTTTACGTCAGATCTACTCAATATATATATCAATTTAGATAGATCCTGTTTATAACTTTATGAATATCCCATTTTTTGCCCCCAATTCCCACTCCCGTAGGATTTTCTGATGCTCATCACAAACCTTTTCTTTTACTTCCTTTCCTTTGTTTCTCATGTGCATTCTTTTCACACCAGGGTGTGCATTCTTTTCACACCAGGGTGTTCATTCTTTTCAGTCCAGTTTTCTCTCCACTCCTTGCTTTTCCAAGTTCACTTCTTATTCTTGTCCAGAGACCCTTCACCTTATCGTACCAACATGTGGTGGACATGCTGAAAGGAGTGGACACACCACCATCAGCTTCCATCTCCCTTCAGTGGCAGTTTCTCGCTTTACCGCTGCAATTGTCTTAATATTTCATGGATTTGAATCTTAGGTCTTTAGTTTTCCCCATTCAACATTCATTACTTTCACCCTTTCCCCGGTCAAATATTCACTATTCTCATGTTTCCCCTGATCCCCTCGGGGTTGCGACCTTGTCGTGGTCGGAGGGCTTGGCGGTCCAGTGATCCCTTAGTTGCTGGGC
>CM031604.1:4517383-4518569 GCA_018398815.1 Conus ventricosus | reverse complement strand
TCTTCTCTCATTTTCACCTCTGTACTGACAATATCTGAGTTCATGTAGTCCATGGTCCTGACGCTGTTTTCTCTCCTCCTCTTTTCTTGTCCCGTCTCCTGTTCATCATGTTCACCTTTTCTTCTTTTCACCTCGCGAAAACTTTGTTCTTTCGTTTCATTTTTCTCCAGTTTTGTCCATGGCCGGATCATTCTCACGATGTTCTCTTCTCATGTCATCTCTCGTTCTCATGCTCCTCCCGCCGTTTCCCTCTCCCCCCCCCCCCCTCCCCCCTCCCTTTGTCAATCTCAAGTTACTGTCCCGTCCACCGTACATCATTTTCACACTCTCCTCTTCGCCGCTCCTTCGTGGATATGATGTCATCTCATCCCTCCTCTCATTTAGAATTGTCTGTTGTTCATCGTTCACATTTTCGCCTTTCATACTGCCTTCCCCGTTCTTACATTCCGTTTTGATCCCGTCCATTAGACGTTTTTCTTACCTTCTTGTTGTCTCGACTGCCTTCACCGTTCTTACATTCCGTTTTGATCCCGACCATTAGACGTTTTTCTTACCTTCTTGTTGTCTCGACTGCCTTCACCGTTCTTACATTCCGTTTTGATCCCGACCATTAGACGTTTTTCTTACCTTCTTGTCTCGACTGCCTTCCCCGTTCTTACATTCCGTTTTGATCCCGACCATTAGACGTTTTTCTTACCTTCTTGTCTCGTTCCAATGATTTTTTCATTATTCTGTCGTTCTTTTCACATTCCTCTTTCATCTTCCACTCCCTTTTTTTCTGTCATTTATCATTTTCCCTTTTCTTGTCATTCTCATGTCTCGTTCATCGTTCATCACTCACACTCTTGTTCCCGTTAGTGACTGTGTTCACATTCTCCTCCAATCGCTCATTCTTTATTTTCACGTTTCTCTGACATCATTCAGTCATCGTTTCAAGTTCTTCTCCTGTCAGTCAGTCATCGTTTCACGTTCTTCTCCGGTCAGTCAGTCATCGTTTCAAGTTCTTCTCCTGTCAGTCAGTCATCGTTTCACGTTCTTCTCCGGTCAGCCACTCATCGTTTCACGTTCTTATTCAGTCAGTCATTCGTCGTTTCACGTTCTTCTCCAGTCAGTCAGTCATCATTTTCATGTTCTTCTCCAGTAAGTCACTCATCATTTTCATGTTCTTCTCCAGTCGGTCACTCAT
>CM031604.1:4499883-4509883 GCA_018398815.1 Conus ventricosus | reverse complement strand
GGCTTTACTGTCTATACTTTGCATTTTTTTTAAAAGGTATTTTGGGGCAGAGAAGAATACCTCTTGGGCATATGTTAATTTTGAACGAATAAGTGCTGTTACTAGATGTATAAGAGTGGAAATGTCTTGTCCCCACTGTTGTTTGCTGACAATTTTTAGGAAGTTCAGACTCTTTTTAGCTTTCATCATTACGTGTTCTAAATGCTCTTTCCATGACAATTTTGATGCAAGGATTACTCCTAAAAATTTAACAGACTGTGCATAATTGATAACTGACCCTTGTGTGTGTGTGTGTGTGTGTGTGTGTGTGTGTGTGTGTGTGTGTGTGTTTTGTGTGTGTGTGCGTGCGTGCGTGCGTGCGCGCTCATGGTAGTATGTGTAAACATTAGTGCTTGCTCGCGCGCATCGTTGTATATGTATATGCATGCATGCGTTCGCGCGAGCTGGCTTTTGTGTGTGTGTGTTTGTGTATTTTTGTGTGCGTGCGCGCTTTGTGTGTGTGTGTGTGTGTAATAACGTACGTCTTGCGTGTGCGCACGCATCATTGAATATGTTTATGTGTGCATGCGTGTATGTTTGTGCGGGCGAGCGCGCGCACATGCATGTGTGTATGCTCTCGTGCTTGAGTGTGTGCGTGTGCGCTGTGTGTGTGTGTGTGTGTGTGTGTGTGTGTGTGTGTGTGTGTGTTATAACGTACGTCATGCGTGTGCGCACACATCATTGAATATGTTTATGTGTGCGAGCACGCGCACTTGCATGTGTGTATGCTCGCGTGCTTGTGTGTGTTTACGTGCTTGTGTGTGCGCGTTCGTTGTGTGTGTGTGTGTGTGTGTGTATGTGTGTGTGCGCGCATGGTAGTGTGTATAAACATTAGTGCCTGCGGGCGAGCATCGCTATATATGTATATGCGTGCGTGCGTTCGCGCGAGCTTGCTCGTGTGTGTGTTTGTTTATTTTTGTGTGCGCGCGCATTGTGTGTTTGTGTGTGTGTGTGTGCGCGCGCGCGTGCGCGCTCATGATAGTATGTGTAAACATTAGTGCGTGTGCGCGCGCATCGTTGTATATGTATATGGATGCGTGCGTTGGCGCGAGCTGGCTCTTGTGTGTGTGTGTGTGTATTTTTGTGTGCGTGCGCGCTTTGTGTGTGTGTGTGTGTGTGTGTGTGTGTGTGTGTGTGTAATAACGTACGTCTTGCGTGTGCGTACACATCATTGAATATGTTTATGTGTGCGTGCGTGTTTGTGCGGGCGAACGCGCGCACTTGCATGTGTGTATGCTCGCGTGCTTGGGTGTGTTCACGTGTTTGTGTGTGCGTGCGCGTTGTGTGTGTGTGTGTGTGTGTGCGCGCTCGCGCGCGTGTGTGTGTATGTGTGTGTGTGTAATAACGTACGTCTTGCGTGTGCGCACACATCATTGAATATGTTTATGTGTGCGTGCAAGTATGATTGCGCGAGCGAGCGCGCGCGCTTGCATGTGTGTATGCTCTCGTGCTTGTTTGTGTTCACGTGTTTGTGTGTGCGTGCGCGTTGTGTGTGTGTGCGCGCGCGCGCGTGTATGTGTGTGTGTGCGTGCGTGCTCGCTCATGGCAGTATGTTTAAACGTTAGTGCGTGCGCGCGCGCATCATTGTGTATGTATATGTGTGCGTGCGTTTGCGCGAGCTGGCTCTTGTGTGTGTGTGTTTTTGTGTGCGTGCGCGCTTTGTGTGTGTGTGTGTGTGTGTGTGTGTGTGTGTGTGTGTGTGTGTGTGTAATGTACGTCTTGCGTGTGCGCACACATCATTGAATATGTTTTTGTGTGCGTGCGTGTATGTTTGTGCTGGCGAGCGCGCGCACTTGCATGTGTGTATGCTCGCGTGCTTGTGTGTGTTTACGTGCTTGTGTGTGCGCGCGCGTTGTGTGTGTGTTTGTGTGTGTGCGCGTGCGCGCGCATTGTGTGTGTGTGTGTGTGTGTGTGTGTGTGTGTAATAACGTACATCTTGCGTGTGCGCACACATCATTGAATATGTTTATGTGTGCGTGCGTGTATGTTTGTGCGGGCGAGCACATGCATGTGTGTATGCACACGTGCTTGTGTGTGTTTACGTGGTTGTGTGTGCGCGCGCGTTGTGCGCTTGCGCGTGTGTGTGTGTGTGTGTGCGTGCGCGCTCATGGTAGTATGTGTAAATACTAGTGCGTGCTGGCGCGCATCGTTGTATATGCGTGCGTGCGTTCGCGCGAGCTTGCTCGTGTGTGTGTGTGTGTGTGTGTGTGTGTGTGTTTGTGTTTGTGTGCGCGCGCGCATTGTGTGTGTGTGTGTGTGTGTGTGTGTGTGTGTGTGTGTGTGTAATAACGTACGTCTTGCGTGTGCGTACACATCATTGAATATGTTTATGTGTGCGTGCGTGTATGTAGGCCTATGTGCGGACGAGCACGCGCACTTGCATGTGTGTATGCTCTCGTGCTTGTGTGTGTTTACGTGTTTGTGTGTGCGCACGCGTTGTGTGTATGTGTGTGTGTGTGTGCGCACGCGCGCGCGCTTGTATGTGTGTGTGTGTGCGTGCGAGCTCGCTGATGGTAGTATGTGTAAAGATTAGTGCGTGCGCACGCGCATAGTTGTATATGTATGTGCGTTCGCGCGAGCTGGCTCGTGTGTGTGTGTGTGTGTGTGTATTTTTGTGTGCGCGCGCGCTTTGTGTGTGTGTGTGTATGTGTGTGCGCGCATGGTAGTATGTATAAAATTTAGTGCCTGCGGGCGAGCATCGTTATATATGAATATGCGTGCGTGCGTTCGCGCGAGCTTGCTCGTGTGTGTGTGTGTGTTTATTTTTGTGTGTGCGCGCCCATTGTGTGTGTGTGTGTAATAACGTACGTCTTGCGTGTGCGTACACATTGAATATGTTTATGTGAGCGTGCGTGTATGTTTGTGTGGGCGAGCGTGCGTGAATGTTTGTGTGGGCGAGCGCGCGCGCTTGCATGTGCGCCCGCTTTGTGTGTGTGTGTGTGTGTGTTGTGTGTGTGTGTGTGTGTGTGTGTGTGCGCTCATGGTAGTATGTGCGAACACATCATTGAATATTTTTATGTTTGCGTGCGTGTATGTTTGTGCGGGCACTTGCATGTGTGTATGCTCGCGTGCTTGTGTGTGTTTACGTGCTTGTGTGTGCGCGCGCGTTGTGTGTGTGTGTGTGCGTGCGTGCGCGCTCATGGTAGTATGTGTAAACATTAGTGCGTGCGGGCGCGCATCGTTGTATATGTATATGCGTGCCTGCGTTCGCGCGAGCTGGCTCTTGTGTATGTGTGTGTGTTTGTGTATTTTTGTGTGCGTGCGCGCCTTTGTGAGTGTCTGTGTGTGTGTGTGTGTGTGTGTAATAACGTACGTCTTGCGTGTGCGGACACATCATAGAATATGTTTATGTGTGCGTGCAAGTATGATTGCGCGGGCGAGCGCGCGAACTTGCATGTGTGTATGCTCGCGTGCTTGTGTGTGTTTACGTGCTTGTGTGTGCGCGCGCGTTGTATGTGTGTATGTGTATTTGCGTGCGCACGCGTGGTAGTATGTGTAAACATTAGTGACTGCTGGCGCGCATCGTATATGAATATGCGTGCGTGCGTGCTATCGCACGAGGTTGCTTGTGTGTGTGTTTGCGTATTTTTGTGTGTGCGCGCGCAGTGTGTGTGTGTGTGTGTGTGTGTATGTATGTATGTGTGTGCGCGCGCGCGCGCGTGTGTGTGTAATAACGTACGTCTTGCGTGTGCGCACACGTCATTGATTGTGTTTATGTGTGCGTGCAAGTATGTTTGTGCGGGCGAGCGTGCGCGCTCTCATGTATGTATGCTCACGTGCTTGTGTGTGTTTATGTGCTTGTGTGTGCGTGCGCGTTGTGTGTGTGCGCGCGCGCTCATGTATGTATGTGTGCGTGCGTGCGCGCTCGTATGTATGTGTGCGTGCGTGCGCGCTCATGGTAGTATGTGTAAACAGTGCGTGCGGGCGCGCATCGTTGTATATGTATATGCGTGCGTGCGTTCGCGCAAACTGGATCTTGTGTGCGTGTGTTTGTGTATTTTTGTGTGCGTGCGCGCTTTGTGTGTGTGTGTGTGTGTAGTTACGTACGTCTTGCCTGTGCGCACACATCATTGAATATGTTTAAGTGTGCGCGCGTGTATTTGTGCGGGCGAGCAAGCGCACTTACATGTGTGCATGCTCCCGTGCTTGTGTGTGTGTACATGCTTGTATGTGCGCCCGCGTTGTGTGTGCGTGCGTGTGTGTGTGCGTGCGTGTGTGTGTGCGCGCGCGCGTGTTTATGTGTGTGCGTGCGCGCGCATGGTAGTGTCTGTAAACATTAGTGCGTGCTGGCGCGCATCGTTTTATATGTGTATGCGTGCGTGTATTCGCGCGAGCCTGCTCGTGTGTGTGTGTGTGTGTGTGTGTGTGTGTGTGTGTGTGTGTGTGTGTGTGTGTGTATTTTTGTGTGTGCGGCGGAGCGTGTGTGTGTAAAATAACGTACGTCTTCCGTGTGCACACACATCATTGAATATGTTTATGTGTGCGTGCGTGTATGTTTGTGCGGGCGAACGCGCTTGCTTGCATGTGTGTAAGCTCGCGTGTCTGTGTGTGTTTACGTGTTTGTGTGTGCGCGCGGGTTGTGTGTGTGTGTGTGTGCCCGCGCGCGCGTGTATGTGTGCGTGTATGTGTGTGTGTGTGTGTGTGTGTGTGTGTGTGTGTGTGTGTGGTGCGCGCGCGCATGTTAGTATGTGTAAACATTAGTGCGTGCGCGCGCGCATCGTATATGTGCGTTGGCGTGAGCTGGCTCTTGTGTGTGTGTGTGTGTGTTTGTGGAATTTTGTGTGCGTGCGCGCATTGTGTGTATGCGTGTGCGCGTGCGTGCATCGTGTGGGCGTGCGCGCGCTCCTGTTTTGTGTGTGTGTGTGTGTGTGGGAGGGGGAAGGAGGGGCATGAGTCGGCATTTTTTGCGCAACCGTATAAATGGATGTATTTGTGGAGGAGCGACGGGACAGGGACAAGATGGGGATGGAGGGGTGTGGAGGAGCGACGGGACAGGGGACAAGATGGGGATGGAGGGGTGTGGAGGAGCGACGGGACAGGGGACAAGATGGGGATGGAGGGGTGTGGAGGAGCGACGGGACAGGGGACAAGATGGGGATGGAGGGGTGTGGAGGAGCGACGGGACAGGGGACAAGATGGGGATGGAGGGGTGTGGAGGAAGAGGGGGGGGAGTGTATGTATGTCACTTTTCATATCAAATGTGTAGTGTATGTATGTCACTTTTCATATCAAATGTGTAGTGTATGTATGTCACTTTTCATATCAAATGTGTAGTGTATGTATGTCACTTTTCATATCAAATGTGTAGTGTATGTATGTCACTTTTCATATCAAATGTGTAGTGTATGTATGTCACTTTTCATATCAAATGTGTAGTGTATGTATGTCACTTTTCATATCAAATGTGTAGTGTATGTATGTCACTTTTCATATCAAATGTGTAGTGTATGTATGTCACTTTTCATATCAAATGTGTAGTGTATGTATGTCACTTTTCATATCAAATGTGTAGTGTATGTATGTCACTTTTCATATCAAATGTGTAGTGTATGTATGTCACTTTTCATATCAAATGTGTAGTGTATGTATGTCACTTTTCATATCAAATGTGTAGTGTATGTATGTCACTTTTCATATCAAATGTGTAGTGTATGTATGTCACTTTTCATATCAAATGTGTAGTGTATGTATGTCACTTTTCATATCAAATGTGTAGTGTATGTATGTCACTTTTCATATCAAATGTGTAGTGTATGTATGTCACTTTTCATATCAAATGTGTAGTGTATGTATGTCACTTTTCATATCAAATGTGTAGTGTATGTATGTCACTTTTCATATCAAATGTGTAGTGTATGTATGTCACTTTTCATATCAAATGTGTAGTGTATGTATGTCACTTTTCATATCAAATGTGTAGTGTATGTATGTCACTTTTCATATCAAATGTGTAGTGTATGTATGTCACTTTTCATATCAAATGTGTAGTGTATGTATGTCACTTTTCATATCAAATGTGTAGTGTATGTATGTCACTTTTCATATCAAATGTGTAGTGTATGTATGTCACTTTTCATATCAAATGTGTAGTGTATGTATGTCACTTTTCATATCAAATGTGTAGTGTATGTATGTCACTTTTCATATCAAATGTGTTTGTGTTGTTTTGACGAATTGACCTGTTTTTTTAATGACCTTTGCCAAACATGTCTAAACGACATTTTTCTTGTAGCTTTTTGTGTGTGCACAATATTGAGAATACGGCATCATTTGGAGGTAGTCACAGACGCTCTCTCTTCTCTCTCTCTCTCTCTCTCTCTCTCTCTCTCTCTCTCTCTCTCTCTCTCTCTCTCTCTCTCTCTCCTTATACCTTGTTCTTTTGTGTTTACTATTCTTCTTCACTGATGCTTAAATGTTTTATTGCACTGACTGTGAAGGTCATGAAGCTTTCTTTTACTACTTTTTGTAGTGTTACAAAAATGTATTGTCGTATAATAATCATTAACATTTTACAATAACAAATAGCCTGCAAAACGGCTCTAAAGTGGGAAAATCAGTAGAATAAGCAAAGTTCTGTATCGGCAATTTGTTTAATCTGGAGAATCTGAATGTGTAACAATTGGCAAAACCTTGTTATCTTTTCAGAATATCCACACCCTTCAGTGTGTCATTATTGCTTCCATCGTGTGTGCTACACCAACTTGTGACCTACCTAAGGCAGCATTAGAAGTCCTGCATACGGTATGATATTCAGACGATAGTTCCATCTAGACCCATGCAAGTCTAAGAAGATGGGGGTAATAAATCATAAACAAAATATTATCAAGTGGAGATAGGAACATTAAACATATACATGGAATAAAACGGGCTGGCACATTCGGTAGAGAAAAAACAAACTAATGTGTTTTTTTTCACGGGGTGAATCAAACATAATTGCTAAACATCACAAAAAAGCAGAAGAGCACACAAAACAAAGTGTGAAGTAACGCAAATTTAATGAACGACACAAAACAGGACAAGAAATTTTCGGCAATATGCCTTCCTCAGCGACAAAAAATACAGAAATAAACATGCACAATACTCCCTTGTGAAGCCAAAGTGCATGTTTATTTCTGTATTTTTTTGTCGCTGAGGAAGGCATATTACCGAAAATTTCTTGTCCTGTTTTGTGTCGTGCATTAAAACGTTGTTACTTCACACTTTGTTTTGTGTGCTCTTCTGCTTTTTTGTCGTGTTCCAGTAACGCTGCAGTTTGTTTCATTTGCCGTTTGCTAAACATCAAATAGTAGATGAGAAAACTTGACAACATTCACAAGACGAAGTTTTTGGATACTCACTTGACTAGTAATTACATTGGCAATTTCATACAGAGAATTTAATAACGACAGCAACGAAAAGCGAAAATTTTTGACAGTAATTGCTGCTTAACCATGGAATAATGATACAACAACAACAAAAGCAGTCACCAGCCTTGTTCGATCAAAAATGATTTTAAATAATAAGTTTATTTTTCAACGCTGCAAAGCTTGTTGAAATAAAATACAATCTACAGACAGCAGAGCTATTAAATCAGCTCTTGGCAATCGGGTACATAGAAATGTATTGAATTTATTACCATGAAGCAAGCTTACTGTCTTTCAGAATAAGAGAAGTTGTCAAAAGTTAATTATTTTTATTCGAAGTCTTTTTGTCTTGAATTCGAAAAACAAATTATTAGTCCTGTACCTGGCTATAAGTCCCGTGTACATTATGGTGTTAGGAGAATTTCTCACTTGATTTGAGTCAAGGGGCACCTAGACATGAAAAAATCACGGAGGTGATCGGGCACCACCCTGGTACATTTTGCGTAATGGCCGATTCAAATATGGCCGCCACCCGCCGCCGTGAAAATCCTAACTTTTGTGTTTTTGACAATATATACACTTGTAACACTTCTAATCCGACTGATTTTGGTGTGCTGAGTTCATTTCTGGTATCATTTTGTCCATTTGGGGTCATCTTGACCTTCAAATGCCATGGTCAAGGTATTTTTCTTGCACCAACGTCTTGACCGTAACCTGGCGATATTCTCGCAGTAACAACAGGCTCCTATACATGATGCTACTAATTCTGACATGCATTTTCACTGTATGATTCACTATTAAAGATATAAGTCATTCTGATCTTGAATTCACAAGTGAACGCCGTTTTTACCTATTCAACTAAAACTGTCTTTGCTGCTTTTTCACTTTTTTTCTGTATTGCGTGGTCAATGACACATCCCAACAGAAACAGAAAAAGTTCTCAAGTATGCAACAAACATGCTCAATGTGACTGTAATGGTCTCTTTCCATCACTGATTGGAACATGGAGAATGATCTGCTTTTCCATGGCAGAATGCGACGCAGCAAACTCCAGTAGAACAGCACCCACACTGTCGAGTGTCACACTGCCTGCGCACTTGTATATTGTGAGCAAAGCGGTTGGCAAGGGCTTCATGCATTTAGATGGCAACAGGGTGCCAAAATGTTGCTCCCACCCATGTTCTAGTGGTTCTAGGTAGTCCTCACGTTGACTGGCCACCCCAAGCAGATGGCATGCTTTGTGCACCAAAAGGCTTCTCGGTGGGTGTGGCCTCTGATGACACTGCTTGTGGGTGGGAGAGAGTCAATTCCAGCTGTAGCACTGCTGTAGTTCTCCACTCTGAGCTGGTTGAACGTTTCAGCAGTTGTTGTTGGTCTGACACCCGCCCAGACATGTACACGGTACATTTCTGCCAGAGCTTCATCTTGCTCTGACAAGCTGCCTGTCTATCCAAAGTTCGTCAGATGCTGTACAGGGTCAGTGGCCTCACAAACTTTCAAAGTTGTCGCAGACAGCTGAACCAAGCATCAATAGCAGTTTGGTGCGTTGAAGGCGTGTTCGCTGTGGCGGCAGATGTTTACCTGCATGAGACAGAACAGTTCAAGGATCTGCTCATCTGCTTGGGACCCTTCCACTGGACTCGCATTCTGCTCGGGTGCTAGGGCAACTGCTCATCTGCTTGGGACCCTTCCACTGGACTCGCATTCTGCTCGGGTGCTAGGGCAAACTGCTTCGAGGTTCTGGCTTAGACGACGCACTGGTTGAATGTGGCGTGTTTGCACGTGGCCTTCAAGGACGTTGTGGAGGCACAGAGAACCATGGACATTGCAAAGGAGCATGGCATGGACATCAAGCAGATACTTGTACACGATCTGCTGCCAGTGACTCCACTGTTTGATGGTGATCTTCCCGCTCACGTCAACAAGTCAACACTTGTTGGTGAAATTGAATCTGAACTGGACCTCACACAATGGAACCAGACGTCTCTTCTTCCCACTCATGTTGTGGAAGACTTCTTGTCAAAGATGCGACAGATGCCGCTAGCAGAATTCTCTACCCTCGGTGATGTAGTCACTGCAGTCATCACATCAGCCACAACCCTCTGCCATGAGTCGGACTACGTTCACCTGCTGTTAGATTCATACGTTGAACTTTCCCTGAAAGAAGGACAGCCCATGAGGCGAGCTGGTGTGACGCCCATTGACAATATTGGCATGAACGCAGACACACCCATCCCTCGACAGCTTGACAAGTTCTGGGCATCTGAGAAGAACAAACAGAATCTTCAGCTGCTGGTTCAAGATATGGTGAGCAATCGAGCTGAAGGAAATCTTGTCATCATCGCCAGCTCTGTCGTCTCTGATGATGAGGTGACTTGACTTACTTGACTTAGTCCTCTGAATTCCCTGGTGAACATAGGGCCGCAACCACATTCTTCCAGCGGACACGGTTTCGGGAGATCCTCTTCAGCTCAGCCCACGTCATTCCGCGCGACCTTCACTCTGCGTCAGTAGTATATTATGTTGAAAACGACCTTATGGGGATGGGGATGGAATGTATGGAATGTATGACGTCACCGGAAGTGACATCATTCCGGAAGTGTCACTGGAAACCGGGA
>CM031604.1:4476913-4498883 GCA_018398815.1 Conus ventricosus | reverse complement strand
CGGCTTAACCCCAAAAAATCACTCTTTTGCATTGGGGGTTCCTTCTTGTTGGCCTCGGCATCGGGGGGAACGAAATGGTTGATCGTTTAGCCAAGAACGCCACAAGAGAGAAACTGTCCAACATTTATACCCCTGCTCAGATGTGAAACCCAAAATTAACGATTATGTGAGAGACCTCTGGCAGGAGGATTGGGAACACCAGACAAATAACAAACTCTTCAGACCCAAACCAAAAACCTTAAGAACTTCCTCCCATCTATGTCGGGAGTCGTAAAGAGGAAAGGGTTTTTCTGTGGCGGCTGCACACCGGCCATTCGTATTTTACCATGTTTACCTTTTAAGAGTGAAGAAGCTCCGTGGTGCATTCCATGTCATGCGCCACTCACAGTGAAACATGTTCTTTTAGAGTGTTGGGAACTTGCACGATGTGAGACACAAACATTTTACAGGGGAGTCCCATGAAGATCCTGTTAAAGGATGTCCCGCCTGATTTTGATCCTCGAGTTTTGAGAGAGATTAACATTTTTCATCTGATTTAAGATTTTACGGAAGAAAGATTTTTAACGAAGTTTCTGGTGCGTTTCTCGATGATGTCATTTAAAGAGATGTGTGAAAGGTGTTTTTAAAAAAAAAATTTTATTATTTTTTTTTAAAATGACTGGTGAGTTGATTTTAACGTGGTGACAGCCCTAGGTGGCCCTTTGGGGGTGGGCTGGTATAAGCAACATTATCTTATCTTATCTTCCCCTGATCAGATAATTATTAGTATAACTTTTTTAAATTCCACCCAACATTCATCGTTCTCCCCAAAAAATGCTCAAAACTCACGTTTTGCCTGTCCGAGTCTAACATTAATCATTTTCCACGTTTCCCTCCGTCAAACTTTCATCATTTTCACGTTTCCCGCCGCTAACATTCATCATTTTCACGTTTCCCTCCGTCTAACATTCATCATTTTCACGTTTCCCTTCGTCTAACATTCATCATTTTCACGTTTCCCTCCGTCTAACATTCATCTTTTTCCCGGCCCATTCTCTTCATCACGTTCGTCATTCCCCATTCCACCTTTCTCTTCTCTAATGTCGCTGTCTTTCCCGTCATTGTCTCGTTCTTCTTTTCTGATCGCGCGTCCAGCATTGGTTTTTTCGGGTCTTTCCCATCTCATGGCCATTCATCGATGGATTTTTCTGACGATGTCTGATTTTTTCATGTACTTCCGGTTTTCCCACGTCTTCCTTCTTATCTCCCTTCTCTCATCCAGTTTCCCAGTCATCTTTCTCACCTTCTCCTTTTCCCTGTTTTGGAAACTCTCGTCAATTCCTTTTTCCTTTGTTTTATTCTGGCCATCACTGCACCGTTCCACACTGTCCAGTGTTCATGAATCCATTGGTCTCACACTCCTTCTTTTTCCTTTTTATCCTGCCCGTCATCGTTCTCCCCATCCGTCACCATCACACCTCGTCTATCATTCTCACCTTCTTCCCCCCCCCCCCCCCCCCCGCCCCCCCCCCCCCCCCCCCCCCCCCCGTTGTTCATAGAACCCCTTTCTCTTTCCATCCCACCCCTCATTCGTGATTCTGACGCTTTAATCATCTTGATCATTATTCATCTCATGTTCTCCTCTTTGTCCATCCTTTTATCATTTTCGCGTTTGCCTGTTTTCTTCCAATCGGGGGCATATGCGCCATCCTCAGTTTCTTACCTTTCATCCGAACTGCTCTTCATTACTCTCACTTTTTCTCCCATCTCTCTTTCATCGTACTCGCGGTCCCCCTTTTCTCCTGTATTTCAAACCCTTCTCTTATTTTTCTTCGACCTTTATTCACCTCTTTTCCTCCCCTGTTGTCCCTCTTTCCTTCCCCGTTGTCCCTCTTTTCCCCCCCCTGTTGTCCCCCCTTTTCCTCCCCTGTTGTCCCTCTTTTCCTTCCCCTGTTGTCCCTCTTTTCCTTCCCCTGTTTTCCCTCTTTTCCTTCCCCTGTTGTCCCTCTTTTCCTTCCCCTGTTTTTTTCCCTCTTTTCCTCACCCTGTTTTCCCTCTTTTCCTTCCCCTGTTGTCCCTCTTTTCCTTCCCCTGTTGTCCCTCTTTTCCTTCCCCTGTTGTCCCTCTTTTCCTTCCCCTGTTGTCCCTCTTTTCCTCCCCCTGTTGTCCCTCTTTTCCTTCCCCTGTTGTCCCTCTTTTCGTTCCCCTGTTGTCCCTCTTTTCCTTCCCCTGTTGTCCCTCTTTCCTTCCCCTGTTGTCCCTCTTTTCCTTCCCCTGTTGTCCCTCTTTTCCTTCCCCTGTTGTCCCTCTTTTTCCTTCCCATGTTGTCCCATCTTTCCGTCCTTCTCAAGTTCTTTTCTCAGTCCCTTCTTACGTATCATGTTCAAGTCCTGTCAGTCATTCACCATGCTCTCGTTCTTGTCGGTCAGTCATGACCTTCACGGTTTCTTGTTCTCATTGTGTCTGTTATTCATTTTCCTTCCTTCTTTCCTTCCTTCGTCATATCTACGTTCTCTTGTTCTTGTTCTTCATAAATCATTCCTTCTGTTCAGGTCTTCTCATTGTTTACATCCCGTGAATCATTCCTTCTGTTCAGGTCTTCTCATTGTTTACATCCCGTGAATCATTCCTTCTGTTCAGGTCTTCTCATTGTTTACATCCCGTAAATCGTTCCTTCTGTTCAGGTCTTCTCATTCTTTACATCCCGTGAATCATTCCTTCTGTTCAGGTCTTCTCATTCTTTACATCCCGCAAATCATTCCTTCTGTTCAGGTCTTCTCATTCTTTACATCCCGTGAATCATTCCTTCTGTTCAGGTCTTATTCTTTACATCCCGCAAATCATTCCTTCTGTTCAGGTCTTCTCATTGTTTACATCCCGTGAATCATTCCTTCTGTTCAGGTCTTCTCATTCTTTACATCCCGCGAATCATTCCTTCTGTTCAGGTCTCATTCTTTACATCCCGTAAATCATTCCTTCTGTTCAGGTCTTCTCATTGTTTACATCCCGTGAATCATTCCTTCTGTTCAGGTCTTCCTCATTCTTTACATCCCGTCTGTCATTCACTGCTTCTAGCCCTATCCATCATGGAATCTATCTGGCGTTCTTCCCGTCAGTTATTCATTATTTTCACGTTTTTCCACCGTCAGTTATTCATTCTTTTCACGTTTTTCCACCGTCAGTTATTCATTATTTTCACATTTTCCACCGTCAGTTATTCATTCTTTTCACGTTTTTCCACCGTCAGTTATTCATTCTTTTCACGTTTTTCCACCGTCAGTTATTCATTCTTTTCACTTTTTCCACCGTCAGTTATTCATTATTTTCACTTTTTCCACCGTCAGTTATTCATTCTTTTCACGTTTTTCCACCGTCAGTTATTCATTCGTTTCACGTTTTTCCACCGTCAGTTATTCATTCTTTTCACGTTTTTCCACCGTCAGTTATTCATTATTTTCCACGTTTTTTCCACCGTCAGTTATTCATTATTTTCACGTTTTTCCACCGTCAGTTATTCATTCTTTACACGTTCTTCTCTTTTTGCATTCATCTGTCCTCACTTTGTCCATCTTTCGTCATTTTCGTCATCACTTCATCTGTTTCTTCCTTCACTGAATGACTGACAATATCTGACGTTCATGTAGTCCATGGTCCTGACGCTGTTTTCTCTCCTCCTCTTTTCTTGTCCCGTCTCCTGTTCATCATGTTCACCTTTTCTTCTTTTCACCTCGCGAAAACTTTGTTCTTTCGTTTCATTTTTCTCCAGTTGTGTCCATGGCCGGATCATTCTCACGATGTTCTCTTCTCATGTCATCTCTCGTTCTCATGCTCCTCCCGCCGTTTCCCTCTCCCCCCCCCCCCTCCCCCCTCCCTTTGTCAATCTCAAGTTACTGTCCCGTTCACCGTACATCATTGTCACACTCTCCTCCTCGCCGCTCCTTCGTGGATATTATGTCATCTCATCCCTCCCCTCATTCAGAATTGTCTGTCGTTCATCGTTCACATTTTCGCCTTTCATACTGCCTTCACCGTTCTTACATTCCGTTTTGATCCCGACCATTAGACGTTTTTCTTACATTCCGTTTTGATCCCGACCATTAGACGTTTTTCTTACCTTCTTGTCTCGTTCCAATGATTTTTTCATTATTCTGTCGTTCTTTTCACAGTCCTCTTTCATCTTCCACTCCCTTTTTTTCTGTCATTCATCATTTTCCCTTTTCTTGTCATTCTCATGTCTCGTTCATCGTTCATCACTCACACTCTTGTCCCGTTAGTGACTGTGTTCACATTCTCCTCCAATCGCTCATTCTTTATTTTCACGTTTCTCTGACATCAGTCATTCTTCGTTTCACGTTCTTCTCCAGTCAGTCATTCTTCGTTTCACGTTCTTCTCCAGTCAGTCATTCTTCGTTTCACGTTCTTCTCCGGTCAGTCATTCTTCGTTTCACGTTCTTCTCCAGTCGGTCATTCTTCGTTTCACGTTCTTCTCCAGTCAGTCATTCTTCGTTTCACGTTCTTCTCCAGTCAGTCATTCTTCGTTTCACGTTCTTCTCCAGTCAGTCATTCTTCGTTTCACGTTCTTCTCCAGTCAGTCATTCTTCGTTTCACGTTCTTCTCCAGTCAGTCATTCTTCGTTTCACGTTCTTCTCCGGTCAGCCACTCATCGTTTCACGTTCTTCTCCAGTCAGTCATTCTTCGTTTCACGTTCTTCTCCGGTCAGCCACTCATCGTTTCACGTTCTTCTCCGGTCATTCATTCATCCTTTTCATGTTCTTCTCCAGTCATTCATTCATCATTTTCATGTTCTTCTCCAGTAAGTCATTCATCCTTTTCATGTTCTTCTCCAGTAAGTCATTCATCATTTTCATGTTCTTCTCCAGTTAGTCATTCATCATTTTCATGTTCTTTTCCAGTTAGTCATCCTTTTCATGTTCTTCTCCAGTAAGTCATTCATCATTTTCATGTTCTTCTCCAGTCGGTCACTCATCATTTTCATGTTCTTCTCCAGTTAGTCATTCATCATTTTCATGTTCTTCTCCAGTTAGTCATCATTTTCATGTTCTTCTCCCAGTTAGTCATTCATCATTTTCATGTTCTTCTCCAGTTAGTCATTCATCATTTTCATGTTCTTCTCCAGTAAGTCATTCATCATTTTCATGTTCTTCTTTCATTCATCATTTTCATGTTCTTCTCCAGTAAGTCATTCATCATTTTCATGTTCTTCTCCAGTTAGTCATTCATCATTTTCATGTTCTTCTCCAGTAAGTCATTCATCATTTTCATGTTCTTCTCCCAGTTAGTCATTCATCATTTTCATGTTCTTCTCCAGTAAGTCATTCATCATTTTCATGTTCTTCTCCAGTTAGTCATTCATCATTTTCATGTTCTTCTCCAGTTAGTCATTCATCATTTTCATGTTCTTCTCCCAGTTAGTCATTCATCATTTTCATGTTCTTCTCCAGTAAGTCATTCATCATTTTCATGTTCTTTCCAGTTAGTCATCATTTTCATGTTCTTCTCCAGTAAGTCATTCATCATTTTCATGTTCTTCTCCAGTAAGTCATTCATCATTTTCATGTTCTTCTCCCAGTTAGTCATTCATCATTTTCATGTTCTTCTCCAGTTAGTCATCATTTTCATGTTCTTCTCCAGTAAGTCACTCATTTTCATGTTCTTCTCCAGTCGGTCACTCATCATTTTCATGTTCTTCTCCAGTCGGTCACTCATCATTTTCATGTTCTTCTCCCAGTTAGTCATTCATCATTTTCATGTTCTTCTCCAGTCGGTCACTCATCATTTTCATTTCTTCTCCAGTTAGTCATTCATCATTTTCATGTTCTTCTCCAGTTAGTCATCATTTTCATGTTCTTCTCCCAGTTAGTCATTCATCATTTTCATGTTCTTCTCCAGTTAGTCATTCATCATTTTCATGTTCTTCTCCAGTTAGTCATCATTTTCATGTTCTTCTCCAGTTAGTCATTCATCATTTTCATGTTCTTCTCCAGTTAGTCATTCATCATTTTCATGTTCTTCTCCAGTTAGTCATTCATCATTTTCATGTTCTTCTCCAGTTAGTCATTCATCATTTTCATCTTCTTCTCCAGTTAGTCATTCATCATTTTCATGTTCTTCTCCAGTTAGTCATTCATCATTTTCATGTTCTTCTCCAGTAAGTCATTCATCATTTTCATGTTCTTCTCCCAGTTAGTCATTCATCATTTACATGTTCTTCTCCAGTTAGTCATCATTTTCATGTTCCTCTCACAGTCATTCACCATTTTCATGTTCTTCTCCAGTTAGTCATTCATCATTTTCATGTTCTTCTCCAGTAAGTCATTCATCATTTTCATGTTCTTCTCCCAGTTAGTCATTCATCATTTCATGTTCTTCTCCAGTAAGTCATTCATCATTTTCATGTTCTTCTCCCAGTTAGTCATTCATCATTTTCATGTTCTTCTCCCAGTTAGTCATTCATCATTTTCATGTTCTTCTCCAGTTAGTCATTCATCATTTTCATGTTCTTCTCCAGTTAGTCACTCATCATTTTCATGTTCTTCTCCAGTTAGTCATTCATCATTTTCATGTTCTTCTCCAGTAAGTCATTCATCATTTTCATGTTCTTCTCCCAGTTAGTCATTCATCATTTTCATGTTCTTCTCCAGTAAGTCATTCATCATTTTCATGTTCTTCTCCCAGTTAGTCATTCATCATTTTCATGTTCTTCTCCCAGTTAGTCATTCATCATTTTCATGTTCTTCTCCCAGT
Organism: Conus ventricosus; assembly: GCA_018398815.1. NCBI lineage: Eukaryota > Metazoa > Mollusca > Gastropoda > Neogastropoda > Conidae > Conus > Conus ventricosus. Next base: position 4,492,139 of record CM031604.1, on the reverse strand, counting down.
TAGTCATTCATCATTTTCACGTTCTTCTCCAGTCGGTCACTCATCATTTTCACGTTCTTCTCCAGTTGGTCATTTACCATTATAAGTTAGTCATTTACCATTATAAGTTAGTCATTTACCATTATAAGTTAGTCATTTACCATTATAAGTTAGTCGTTTACCATTATAAGTTAGTCGTTTATCATTATAAGTTAGTCGTTTACCATTATAAGTTAGTCATTTACCATTATAAGTTAGTCATTTACCATTATAAGTTAGTCATTTACCATTATAAGTTAGTCGTTTACCATTCTAAGTTAGTCGTTTACCATTCTAAGTTAGTCGTTTACCATTATAAGTTAGTCATTTACCATTATAAGTTAGTCGTTTATCATTATAAGTTAGTCATTTACCATTATAAGTTAGTCGTTTATCATTATAAGTTAGTCATTTACCATTATAAGTTAGTCGTTTATCATTATAAGTTAGTCATTTACCATTATAAGTTAGTCGTTTACCATTATAAGTTAGTCGTTTACCATTATAAGTTAGTCATTTACCATTATAAGTTAGTCATTTACCATTATAAGTTAGTCGTTTACCATTATAAGTTAGTCGTTTATCATTATAAGTTAGTCGTTTACCATTATAAGTTAGTCATTTACCATTATAAGTTAGTCATTTACCATTATAAGTTAGTCATTTACCATTATAAGGTCATTTACCATTATAAGTTAGTCATTTACCATTATAAGTTAGTCGTTTATCATTATAAGTTAGTCATTTACCATTATAAGTTAGTCATTTACCATTATAAGTTAGTCATTTACCATTATAAGTTAGTCGTTTATCATTATAAGTTAATCGTTTATCAATAGTTAGTCATTACCATTATAAGTTAGTCGTTTATCATTATAAGTTAGTCGTTTATCATTATAAGTTAGTCATTTACCATTATAAGTTAGTCATTTACCATTATAAGTTAGTCATTTACCATTATAAGTTAGTCATTTACCATTATAAGTTAGTCGTTTACCATTATAAGTTAGTCATTTACCATTATAAGTTAGTCGTTTACCATTATAAGTTAGTCATTTACCATTATAAGGTAGTCGTTTATCATTATAAGTTAGTCATTTACCATTATAAGTTAGTCATTTACCATTATAAGTTAGTCATTTACCATTATAAGTTAGTCATTTACCATTATAAGTTAGTCGTTTATCATTATAAGTTAGTCGTTTATCATAAGTTAGTCATTTACCATTATAAGTTAGTCGTTTATCATTATAAGTTAGTCGTTTATCATTATAAGTTAGTCATTTACCATTATAAGTTAGTCATTTACCATTATAAGTTAGTCATTTACCATTATAAGTTAGTCGTTTACCATTATAAGTTAGTCATTTACCATTATACGTTAGTCGTTTACCATTATAAGTTAGTCATTTACCATTATAAGTTAGTCATTTACCATTAAAAGTTAGTCGTTTATCATAAGTTAGTCATTTACCATTATAAGTTAGTCATTTACCATTATAAGTTAGTCGTCTACCATTATAAGTTAGTCATTTACCATTATAAGTTAGTCATTTACCATTATAAGTTAGTCGTTTACCATTATAAGTTAGTCGTTTACCATTATAAGTTAGTCGTTTACCATTATAAGTTAGTCGTTTACCATTATAAGTTAGTCATTTACCATTATAAGTTAGTCGTTTACCATTATAAGTTAGTCATGTATCATAAGTTAGTCATGTATCATAAGTTAGTCATTTACCATTATAAGTTAGTCGTTTACCATTATAAGTTAGTCGTTTACCATTATAAGTTAGTCGTTTACCATTTTTAAGTTAGTCATTTACCATTATAAGTTAGTCATTTACCATTATAAGTTAGTCGTTTACCATTATAAGTTAGTCATTTACCATTATAAGTTAGTCATTTACCATTATAAGTTAGTCGTTTACCATTATAAGTTAGTCGTTTACCATTATAAGTTAGTCGTTTTACCATTATTAGTTAGTCATTTACCATTATAAGTTAGTCATTACCATTATAAGTTAGTCATTTACCATTATAAGTTAGTCGTTTACCATTATAAGTTAGTCGTTTACCATTATAAGTTAGTCGTTTACCATTATAAGTTAGTCATGTATCATAAGTTAGTCATGTATCATAAGTTAGTCATTTACCATTATAAGTTAGTCATTTACCATTATAAGTTAGTCATTTACCATTATAAGTTAGTCGTTTACCATTATAAGTTAGTCGTTTATCATAAGTTAGTCGTTTATCATTATAAGTTAGTCGTTTACCATTATAAGTTAGTCGTTTACCATTATAAGTTAGTCGTTTACCATTAATAAGTTAGTCGTTTACCATTATAAGTTAGTCATTTACCATTATAAGTTAGTCATTTACCATTATAAGTTAGTCGTTTACCATTATAAGTTAGTCGTTTATCATTATAAGTTAGTCGTTTATCATTATAAGTTAGTCGTTTACCATTATAAGTTGGTCGTTTACCATTATAAGTTAGTCGTTTACCATTATAAGTTGGTCATTTACCATTATAAGTTGGTCATTTACCATTATAAGTTAGTCATTTACCATTATAAGTTAGTCATTTACCATTATAAGTTAGTCATTTACCATTATAAGTTGGTCATTTACCATTATAAGTTGGTCATTTACCATTATAAGTTGGTCATTTACCATTATAAGTTAGTCATTTACCATTATAAGTTAGTCGTTTACCATTTTAACACTCTTCTCTTGTCATTCATTCATCGTTTCCTCATTCTTCTCCTGCCAGTCAGTCAGTTATTGTTGTTGTTGTTGTTGTTGTTGTCGTACCCTGGCTAAAAGACTCCAAGGATCATCCAAACAGCCGAAGCACTTGAACACTATGGTACAATGCATCAGCTGGGGATGAGAACATTACGTGTGTGACCGTTTTTGATTACCCCGCCACGTGGGCAGCCACACTCCGACTTCGGGGGATTTTGGAAGACTGATTATGTTATGCTAGGAGCTTGTCACAACTGAAGACAATCCCGCATAACTATGCAGAGCATAACAACATTTTGATGTAGCCTTGGTGTTCTAGCCCATGTCCAATTGGCCTGACACAGCTTTAAGCCAAGGCAAGTCAGTCAATCATTTTCACGTTCTTCTATCGTCAATCATTCTTCATTTTCACGTTCTTCTATCGTCAATCATTCTTCATTTTCACCTTCTATCGTCAACCATTCTTCATTTTCACCTTCTTCTATCGTCAATCATTACATTCTTCATTTTCACGTTCTTCTATCGTCAATCATTCTTCATTTTCACGCTCATCTCCTGTCTGTTATTCATCATTTTCACGTTCTTCTCCCTTTTGTCATTCATCATTTTTACGTTAAATCAGAGCAACAGTTATTGCTCAAACCAAAATTGTGTTCTTTTCCGACTGTCGTCATCTCTGAAATATCTGAATCCAAAACTGTGCACAACGTGTGGAGAAACAAACGAAATTAAGAACTGTAACCTCCCATTGTAATCTATTAAATTAGGAAGCATTGTCGTCATGAGATCTTTTGACAAAGCACAGGCATTTATTTGTAAGGCATTCTGGGAGAACAATATATCGTTGAGCTTTACTTCTGATATTGAAAAATGAAGAGAGAAAGACGTGACGAGACTGTATTTATCAAAGACCAAATTCTGTTATTACATACAAGGAATCTACTGAACATTGGACATATTTCTCTTCGTATACAATTGGTATTTTATTTGCTGTAATAAAATGGCAGAGGGAAAAAAATGTGCTAGTGCATCAAGTGGGTTAAAAAGAAAAGAAAAAAAAGTTGATGCACATTAGATGATGAGCTCGCAGAAAAAAAAGGTTGCCAATAGTTTTTATTTATTTATTTTTTATTTTATTTTTTTTTTACTTCGTGGAGTCCAATCAATTCAATGGCATGCTGAAAGACTGGAGCAAAGAGCAAGCGAGGAAGTGCCAGAGGGCTCAATGTGTTCACCTGTACAGGGTTACAGGGGCGCGCGCGCGTGTGTGTGTGATAACGTACGTCTTGCGTGTGCGCAACATCATTGAATATGTTTATGTGTGCGTGCGAGTATGTTTGCGCGGGACGAGCGACGCGCTTGCATTTTGGTAAAGTTTGCGTGCTTGTGTGTGTTTACGTGTTTGTGTGTGCGTCCGCGTGTGTGTGTGTGTGTGTGTGTGTGTGTGTGTGTGTGTGTGTGTGTGTGTGGGAGAGAGAGAGAGAGAAATGTGTGGGGTTGGTGTCGCGCCGGGGTGCGTGCGTGCGCGCTCATGGTAGTATGCGTAAACATTAGTGCTTGCACGGGATCGTTGTATATGCATTTTGCGTGCGTGCATATATGTATTGTATATGCGTGCGTGCGTTCGCGCGAGCTGGCTCTTGTGTGTGTGTGTTGTGTGTGTGGTTTTGTGTGGCGCGCGCGCTTTGTGTGTGGTGTTTTGTGTGTGTGCGCGGGGCGCGCATTGGTAGTATGTATAAACATTAGTGTCTGCGGCGCACAATCGTTATATTGATATGCGTGTGTGCGTTCGCGTGAGCTTGCTCGTGTGTGGGGTGTGTGCGCGCGCGCGTATATGTGTGCGTGCGTGCGCGCTCCTGGTAGTATTGTAAACATTAGCGCTGCGCGGCACATCGTTGTATATGTATGTGCGTTGGGGTGCGTTCGGGGCGAGCTGGCTCTTTTTGGGTGTGTGTTTGTGTTTTTTGTGTGCGTGCGCGCTTTGTGTGCGTGTGTGGTAATAACGTACTCTTGCGTGTGCGCGCACATCATTGAATATGTATGTGTGCGTGCGTGTAGTTTGTGCGGGCGATCGCGCGCACATGCTTGTGTGGTAAGTTCGCGTGCTCGTGTGTGTTTGTGTTTTTGGCGCGCGCATTGTGTGTGTGTGTGTGCGAGCGCGCGCGCGTGTGTGTGTGCGTGTGCGCTCATGGTAGTATGTGTAAATACTTTGTGCGTGCTGGGGGCGCATTGTTGTATATGCGTGCGTGCGGTTCGCGTAAGCTTGCTGTGGTTTTGTTTGTGTGTGCGCGCGCATTGTGTGCGTGATGTGTGTGTGTGGTTTTTTGTGTGTGCGCGCGCACTGTGTGTGTGTGTGTGTGTGTGTGTGTTTTAACGTACGTCTTGAGTGTGCGTACAAATCATTGAATATGTTTTTTGTGCGTGGTGTATGTTGGTGCGTGGGTGCGTTCGCGTGAGCTGGCTCTTGTGTGTGTGGGGTGTGTGTGTGTGTGTGGGTTGTGTACTTTTGTGTGCGTGTGCGCTTTGTGTGTGTGTGTGTGTGTGTGTGTGGGGTGTGTGTAATAACGTACGTCTTGCGTGTGCGCACACTCATTTAATACGTTCATGGTGCGTGCGTGTATGTTCGTGCAGGCGAGCGCGCGCAATGCATGTGTGTAGCTCGCGTGCTTGTGTGTGTTCACGTGCTTGTGTGTGCGCGCGCATTGTGTGGTGTTTTGTGTGTTCGAGCGCGCGTGTGTGTATGTGTGTGTGTGCGCTCATGGTAGATTGTGAATTTCTAGTGCGTGCTGGCGCGCATCGTTGTGTATGTATATTCGTGCGTGCGTTCTCGCGAGCTTTTCTTGTGTGTGTACGTGTGTGTGTGTATTTTTTGTGTGTGCGCGCGCATTGTGTGTGTATGTGTGTAATTTTTGTGTGTGCGCGCGCAGTGTGTGTGTGTGTGTGTGTGTGTGTGTGTGTGTGTGGGGTAATAACGTACGTCTTTCGTGTGCGCGCACACATTGAATACGTTTATTTTGTGCGTGCGTGTATGTTTGTGCGGGCGATCGCGCGCACATGCATTTTTGTATGGGTCGCGTGCTTGTGTGTGTTTACGTGCTTGTGTGCGCGCGCGCATTGTGTGTATATGTGTGTGTGTGTGTGTGTGTGAGCGCACGCGCGCGCGCGCGCGTGTGTGTGTGGTGTGTGTGTGTGCGCTCATGGTATATGTGTAAATACTAGTGCGTGCTGGCGCGCATCGTTGTATATGTATATGCGTGCGTGCGTTCGCGCGAGCTTGCTTGGTGTGTGTACGTGTGTGTGTATTTTTGTGTGTGCGCGCGCATTGGTGTGTGTGTGTGTATTGTATTTTTGTGTGTGCGCGCGCATTGGTGTGTGTGTGTGTGTGTGTGTGTGTGTGTGTAATAACGTACGTCTTGAGTGTGCGTTTCAAATCATTGAATATGTTTACGTGTGCGTGCGTGTATGTATGTGCGGGCGAGCGCGGTGCATGTGTGTATGCTCTCGTGCTTGTGTGTGTTCACGTGTTTTTGTGTGCACGCGCGTTGTGTTTGAATTCGCGCGCGAGCGTGTATGTGTGTGTGCGTGCGCGCGCGTTCATGGTGGTATGTGGAAAAAATTAGTGGGTGCGCGCGCGCATCGTTGTATATGTGTATGCGTGCATGCGTTCGCGCGAGCTGGCTCGCGTGTGTGTGTGTGTGCGCGCGCTCGCGCGCGTGTGTGTGTGTGTGTGTGTTTTTGTGGGGCGGCGCGCTTTTGTGTGTTTTGTGTGGTGTGTAAAATAATGTACGTCTTGCGTGTGCGCGCCATTATTGAATATGTTTTGTGTATGTGCGTGTATGTTTTTTGCGGGCGAGCGCGCGTACATACATGGTGTGTGTGCTCGCGTGCTTTGTGTGTTTACGTGCTTGTGTGTGCGCCCGCGCTGTGTGTGTGTGTGTGGTGTGGTGTGTGGTGTGTGTGTGTGTGTGTAATAACGTACGTCTTGAGTGTGCCCACGCATCATTGAATATGTTTAGTGTGCGTGCAGTTTTGTTTTTCGCGGGCGAGCGCGCGCGCTTGCATGTGTGTATCTCTCGTGTTTGTCTGTGTTCACGTGTTTTGTGGTGCGTGCACGTTGTGTGTGTGTGTGTGTGTGCGCGCGCGCGCGCGCCTGTGTGTGTGTGTGCGTGCGTGCGCGCCAAAGGTATAGTAGTGTTTGTGCTGGCGAGCGCGTGCACTTTCATGTGTGTATGCTCGTGTCTTGTGGTGTTTACGTGCTTATGTGTGCGCGCGCGTTGTGTGTGTGTGTGTTTGTGTGCGCGCGCATGGTAGTTTGTGTAAACATTAGTGCGTTTCGGGCGCGCATCGTTGATATGAATTTTGCGTGCGTGCGTTCGCGCGAGCTTGCTTGTGTGTACGTGTATCTTTTTGGGGTGTACGCGCGCATTGTGTGTGTGTGTAATGACGTTTCGTCTTGCGTGTGCGCACACATCATGGTAGTATGTGTAAAACTAGTGCGTGCTGGCGCGCATTTGTTGTATATGTTTTATGTGTGCGTGCGTTCGCGCGAGCTTGCTCGTGTGTGTGTGGTGTGTGTGTGTGTGTGTATTTGTGTGTGCTCGCGCATCGGTGTAAGTGTGTGTTTTGTGTATAATAACGTAAAGTCTTGCGTGTGCGTACACATCATTGAATATGGTATGTGTGGTGCCTGTATGTAGGCCTATGTCCGGACGAGCACGAGCACTTTGATGTGTGTAAAGCTGTTTGTGGCTGTGTCGTTTACGTGTTTGTGCGTGCGCACGTGTTGGGTGTATGTGTGCGCGCTCGTGCGCGCTTGCTTGGTATGTGTGTGTGGTGTGTGTGGTGTGTGTGCGTGCGAGCGCGCTCGGTAGTATGGTAAAGATTAGTGCGTGCGCACGCGATCGTTGTATTGTATATGCGTTCGCGCGAGCTGGCTCGTGTGTATTTTGTGTGCGTGCGGGGCTTTTTGGGGTGGTTGTGTTTTGTGCGCGCATGGTAGTATGTGTAAACATTAGTGCCTGCGGGCGAGCATCGCTATATATGAATATGCGTGCGTGCGTTCGCGCGAGCTTGCTCGTGTGTGTGTGTGTGTGGTTTTTTTGTGTGTGTGTGGCGCGCGGATTGTGTGGTGTGTGTGTGTGTGTGTAATAACGTACGTCTTTCGTGTGCGCACACATCATTGAATATGTGTGCGTGCAAGTATGTTTGTGTGGGCGAGCGCGCGCACTTGCATGTGTGTATGCTCTCGTGCTTGTATGTGTTCACGGCTTGTGTGTCCGTGGGGCGTTGTGGTGTGGGGCCCGCGCGCGCGCGCGCGCGCGTGTGGTGTGTGTGTGTGTGCGTGCGTGCGTGCGCGCTCATGGTTTGTATGTGTAAACATTAGTGCTTGCTCGCGCGCATCGTTGTATATGTATATGCATGCATGCGTTTGCGCGAGCTGGCTTTTGGTGTGTGTGTTTGTGTATTTTTGTGTGCGTGCGCGCTTTGTGTGTGTGTGTGGTAATAACTAGTCTTGCGTGGCGCGCATCATTGAATATGTTTATGTGTGCATGCGTGTATGTTTGGGGCAGGCGAGCGCGCGCACATGCATGTGTGTATGCTCTCGTGCTTGGTGTGTGCGTGTGCGCTTTGTGTGTGTGTGTGTGTGTGTGTGTGTGTGTTGTGTGTGATAACGTACGTCTTGCGTGTGCGCCACACATCATTGAATATGTTTATGTGTGCGAGCGCGCGCACTTGCATGTGTGTAAGCTCGCGTGCTTGTGTGTGTTTTACGTGCTTGTTTTGCGCGCGTGCGTTTGTGTCTGTGTGTGTGTGTGTTTTGTGTGTGGTGCGCGCTTGGTAGTATGTGTAAACATTAGTGCCTGCGGGCGAGCATCGTTATATATGAATATTGGTGCGTTCGCGCGAGCTTGCTCGTGTGGTGTTTATTTTTGTGTGTGCCGCGCATTGTGTGTGTGTGTGTTGTTGTGTGTGTGTGTGTGTGCGCGCGCGCGCCGTGCGCGCTCATGGTAGTATGTGTAAACATTAGTGCGTGTGCGCGCGCATCGTTGTATATGTATATGGATGCGTGCGTTGGCGCGAGCTGGCTCTTGTGTGTGGTGTGTGTGTGTGTGTATTTTTTGTTTTGCGGCCCCGCTTTGTGTGTGGTGTGTGGTGTGTGTGTGTGTGTGTGTGTGTGTGTGTGCGCGCGCGCGCCGTGTGTGTGTGTGTGATAACTTACGTCTTGTAACGTAACGTACGTGTGTTTGTGTGCGCACGGGCATTGTGTGTGTGTGTGTGTAATAACGTACGTCTTGCGTGTGCGTACACATCATTGAATATGTTTATGTGTGCGTGCGTGTATGTAGGCCTATGTGCGGACGAGCACGCGCACTTGCATGTGTGCATGCTCTCGTGCTTGTGTGTGTTTACGTGTTTGTGTGTGCGCACGCGTTGTGTGTGAGTATGTGTGTGCGCACGCGCGCGCGCTTGTATGTGTGTGTCTGTGTGCGTGCGAGCTCGCTGATGGTAGTATGTGTAAAGATTAGTGCGTGCGCACGCGCATAGTTGTATATGTATGTGTGTTCGCGAGAGCTGGCTCGTGTGTGTGTGTGTGTGTGTTTGTGTGCGCGCGCGCTTTGTGTGTATGAGTGTGCGCGCATGGTAGTATGTATAAACATTAGTGCCTGCGGGCGAGCATCGTTATATATGAATATGCGTGCGTGCGTTCGCGCGAGCTTGCTCGTGTGTGTGTGTTTATTTTTGTGTGTGCGCGCCCATTGTGTGTGTGTGTGTGTGTGTGTGTGTGTGTGTGTGTGTGTGTGTGTAATAACGTACGTCTTGCGTGTGCGTACACATTGAATATGTTTATGTGAGCGTGCGTGTATGTTTGTGTGGGCGAGCGCGCGCAGTTGCATGTGCGCCCGCTTTGTGTGTGTGTGTGTGTGTGTGTGTGTGTGTGTGTGTTGTGTGTGTGCGTGCGCGCGCGCGCATGGTGGTATGTGTAAACATTAGTGCCTGCGGGGGAGCATCGTTATATATGAATATGCGTGCGTTCGCGCGAGCTTGCTCGTGTGTGTGTTTGTGTATTTTTGTGTGTGCGCGCCCATTGTGTGTGTGTGTGTGTGTGTGTGTGTGTGTGTGTGTAATAATGTACGTCTTGCGTGTGCGCACACATCATTGAATATGTTTATGTGTGCATGGGTGTACGTTTGTGCGGGCGAGCTCGCGCGCTTGCATGTGTGTATGCTCTCGTGATTGTGTGTGTTTACGTGTGTGTGCTCGCGCGCGTTGTGTGTGTGTGTGTGCGCTCGCGTGCGCGCGCGCTCGTGTGTGTGTGTGTGTGTGTGTGTGTGCGCGTGTGTGTGTGTGTGTGTGTGTGTGTGCGTGCGTGCGTGCGTGGGTACGCGCTCATGGTAGTATGTGTAAACATTAGTGGCGGCGGGCGCGAATCGTTGTATATGTATATGCGTGCCTGCTTCGCGCGAGCTGGCTCTTGTGTGTGTGTTTGTGTATTTTTGTGTGCGTGCGCGCTTTGTGTGTGTGCGTGTGTGTGTGTGTGTGTGTAATAACGTGCGTCTGGGTGTGCGAACACATCATTGAATATTTTTATGTTTGCGTGCGTGTATGTTTGTGCAGGCACTTGCATGTGTGTATGCTCGCGTACTTGTGTGTGTTCACGTGCTTGTGTGTGCGCGCGCGTTGTGTGTGTGCGTGCGTGCGTGCGTGCGCGCTATGGTAGTATTTGTAAAGATAGTGCGTGCGCACGCGCATAGTTGTATATGTATATTCGTTCGTGCGTTCGCGCGAGCTGGCTCGTGTGTGTGTGTGTGTGTGTGTGTGTGTGTGTGTGTGTGTGGTGTGTATTTTTGTGTGCGCGCGCGCTTTGTGTGTGTGTGTATGTGTGAGCGTCCATGGTAGTATGTATAAACATTAGTGCCTGCGGGCGAGCATCGCTATAATATGAATATGCGTGCGTGCGTTCCGCGCGAGCTTGCTCGTGTCTGTGTTTGTTTATTTTTGTGTGTGCGCGCGCATTGTGTGTGTGGTGTGTGTGTGTGTGTGTGTGTGTGTGTAATAACGTACGTCTTGCGTGTGCGTACACATTGAATATGTTTATGTTGTCGTGCGTGTTTGTGTGGGCGAGCGCGCGCATGGTAGTATGTATAAACATTAGTGCCTGCGGGCGAGCATCGTTATATATGAATATGCGTGCGTGCGTTCGCGTGAGCTTGCTCGTGTGTGTGTTTGTGTATTTTTGTGTGTGCGCGCCCATTGTGGTGTGGTGTGTGTGTGTGTGTAATAATGTACGTCTTGCGTGTGCGCACACATCATTGAATATGTTTATGTGTGCGTGGGTTTTACGTTTGTGCGGGCGAGCTCGCGCTCTTGCATGTGTGTATGCTCTCGTGCTTGTGTGTGTTTACATCTGTGTGTGTGTGTGTGTGCGCGCTCGCGCGCGTTGTGTGTGTGCGCTTGCGCGCGCGCGCGCGCGTGCGTGTGTGTTGTGTGTGTGTGTGTGTGGTGTGTGTGTGCGTGCGTGCGTGCGTGCGCGCTCATGGTAGTATGCGTAAACATTGGTGCGTGCGGGCGCGCATCGTTGTACATGTATACGCGTGCCTTGTGGCTCTTGTGTGTGTTTTGTGTATTTTTGTGTGCGTGCGCGCTTTGTGGTGTGTGTGCGTGAGTGTGTGTGTGTGTGTGTTTGTGTATTTTTGTGTGCGTCGCGCTTTGTGTGTGTGTGTGCGTGAGTGTGTGTGTGTGTGTGTGTGTGTGTGTGTGTGTGATAACGCACGTGTTGGGTGTGCGAACACATTGAATATTTTTATGTTTGCGTGCGTGTATGTTTGTACGGGCACTTGCATGTGTGTATGCTCGAGTGCTTGTGTGTGTTTACGTGCTTGTGTGTGCGCGCGCGTTGTGTGTGTGTGTGTGTGTGAGTGTGTGTGTGTGTGTGTGTGTTGTGTGTGTGTGTGTGTGTGTGTGTGTGTGCGTGCGTGCGTGCGCGCTCATGGTAGTATTTGTAAACATTAGTGCGTGCGGGCGCGCATCGTTGTATATGTATATGCGTGCCTGCGTTCGCGCGAGCTGGCTCTTGTGTATGTGTGTTTGTTTGTGTATTTTTGTGTGCGCGCGCGCGCTTGTGTGTGTGTGTGTGTGTGTGTGTGTGTGTGTGTGTGTGTGTGTGTGTGTAATAACGTACGTCTTGCGTGTGCGGACACATCATTGAATATGTTTATGTGTGCGTGCGTGTATGTTTGTGCGGGCGAGCGCGCGCACTTGCATGTGTGTATGCTCGCGTGTTTGTGTGTGTTTACGTGGTTGTGTGTGCGCGCGCGTTGTATGTGTGTTTGCGTGCGCACGCGTGGTAGTATGTGTAAACATTAGTGACTGCTGGCGCGCATCGTATATGAATATGCGTGCGTGCGTGCGTGCTTGCTTTTGCGCGAGGTTGCTTGTGTGTGTGTTTGTGTATTTTTGTGTGTGTGCGCGCAGTGTGTGTGTGTGTGTGTGCGCGCGTGTGTGCGTGCGCGTGTGTGCGCGCGCGCGTGTGTGTAATAACGTACGTCTTGCGTGTGCGCACACGTCATTGATTGTGTTTATGTGTGCGTGCAAGTATGTTTGTGCGGGCGAGCGTGCGCGCTCTCATGTATGTATGCTCACGTGCTTATGTGTGTTTACGTGCTTGTGTGTTCGTGCGCGTTGTGTGTGTGTGTGCGCGCGCGCGCATGTATGTATGTATGTGTGCGTGCGTGCGCGCTCGTATGTATGTGTGCGTGCGTGCGCGCTCATGGTAGTATGTGTAAACATTAGTGCGTGCGGGCGCGCATTGTTGTATATGTATATGCGTGCGTGCGTGCGCGCAAACTGGTTCTTGTGTGTTTGTGTATTTTTGTGTGCGTGCGCGCTTTGTGAGTGTGTGTGTAGTAACCTACGTCTTGCCTGTGCGCACACGTCATTGAATATGTGTAAGTGTGCGCGCGTGTATTTGTGCGGGCGAGTAAGCGCACTTGCATGTGTGTATGCTCCCGTGCTTGTGTGTGTGTACATGCTGGTATGTGCGCCCGCGTTGTGTGTGTGTGCGTGTGTGTGTGCGCGCGGGGTAGTATGTGTAAACATTTGTGCGTGCGGGCGCGCATCATTTTATATGTGTATGCATGCGTGTATTCACGCGAGCTTGCTCGTGTGTGTGTGTGTGTATTTTTGTGTGTGCGCGCGGATTGTGTGTGTGTGTGTGTGTGTGTGTGTGTGTGTGTGTGTGTGTGTGTAAAATAACGTACGTCTTCCGTGTGCACACACATCATTGAATATGTTTATGTGTGCGTGCGTGTATGTTTGTGCGGGCGAACGCGCTTGCTTGCATGTGTGTAAGCTCGCGTGCCTGTGTGTGTTTACGTGTTTGTGTGTGCGCGCGGGTTGTGTGTGTGTCTGTGTGCGCGCGCGCGCGTGTATGTGTGCGTGTATTTGTGTGTGTGTGTGTGTGTGCGCACGAGCATGTTAGTATGTGTAATCATTGGTGCGTGCACGCGCGCATCGATGTATATGTGCGTTGGCGCGAGCTGGCTCGTGTGTGTGTGTGTGTTTGTGGAATTTTGTGTGCGTGCGCGCATTGTGTGTATGCGTGTGCGCGTGCGTGCATCGTGTGGGCGTGCGCGCGCTCCTGTTTTGTGTGTGTGTGTGGGAGGGGGAAGGAGGGCATGAGTCGGCATTTTTGCGCAACTGTATAAATGGATGTATTTGTGAAGGAGCGACGGGACAGGGGACAAGATGGGGATGGAGGGGTGTGGAGGAGCGACGGGACAGGGGACAAGATGGGGATGGAGGGGTGTGGAGGAGCGACGGGACAGGGGACAAGATGGGGATGGAGGGGTGTGAAGGAGCGACGGGACAGGGGACAAGATGGGGATGGAGGGGTGTGGAGGAGCGACGGGACAGGGGACAAGATGGGGATGGAGGGGTGTGAAGGAGCGACGGGACAGGGGACAAGATGGGGATGGAGGGGTGTGGAGGAGCGACGGGACAGGGGACAAGATGGGGATGGAGGGGTGTGGAGGAGCGACGGGACAGGGACAAGATGGGGATGGAGGGTGTGGAGGAAGAGGGCGGGGAGAGTGTATGTATGTCGCTTTTCATATCAAATGTGTTTGTGTTGTTTTGACGAATTGACCTGTTTTTTTAATGACCTTTGCCAAACATGTCTAAACGACATTTTTCTTGTAGCTTTTTTTGTGTGCACAATATTGAGAATACGGCATCATTTGGAGGTAGTCGCAGACGCTCTCTTCTCTCTCTCTCTCTCTCTCTCTCTCTCTCTCTCTCTTCTCTCTCTCTCTCTCTCTCTCTCTCTCTCTCTCTCCTCTCTCTCCTTCCTTATACCTTGTTCTCTTGTGTTTACTATTCTTCTTCACTGATGCTTAAATGTTTTATTGCACTGACTGTGAAGGTCATGAGGCTTCCTTTTACTACTTTTTGTAGTGTTACAAAAATGTATTGTCGTATAATAATCATTAACATTTTACAATAACAAATAGCCTGCAAAACGGCTCTAAAGTGGGAAAATCAGTAGAATAAGCGAAGTTCTTTATCGGCAATTTGTTTAATCTGGAGAATCTGAATGTGTAACAATCGGCAAAACCTTGTTATCTTTTCAGAATATCCACACCCTTCAGTGTGTCATTATTGCTTCCATCGTGTGTGCTACACCTACTTGTGACCTACCAAAGGCAGCATTAGAAGTCCTGCATACAGTATGATATTCAGACGATAGTTCCATCTAGACCCATGCAAGTCTAAGAAGATGGGGGTAATAAATCATAAAGAAAATATTATCAAGTGGAGATAGGAACATTAAACATATACATGGAATAAAACGGGCTGGCACATTCGGTAGAGAAAAAACAAACTAATGTTGTTTTTCACGGGTGAATCAAACATAATTGCTAAACATCACAAAAAAGCAGAAGAGCACACAAAACAAAGTGTGAAGTAACGCAAATTTAATGCACGACACAAAACAGGACAAGAATTTTTCGGCAATATGCCTTCCTCGGCGACAAAAAATACAGAAATAAACATGCACAATACTCCCCTTGTGAAGCCAAAGTGCATGTTTATTTCTGTATTTTTTTGTCGCTGAGGAAGGCATATTGCCGAAAATTTCTTGTCCTGTTTTGTGTCGTGCATTAAATTTGCGTTACTTCACACTTTGTTTTGTGTGCTCTTCTGCTTTTTTGTCGTGTTCCAGTAACGCTGCAGTTTGTTTCATTTGCCGTTTGCTAAACATCAAATAGTAGATGAGAAAACTTGACAACATTCACAAGACGAAGTTTTTGGATACTCACTTGACTAGTAATTACATTGGCAATTTCATACAGAGAATTTAATAACGACAGCAACGAAAAGCGAAAATTTTTGACAGTAATTGCTGCTTAACCATGGAATAATGATACAACAACAGCAGTCACCAGCCTTGTTC
>CM031604.1:4425040-4476813 GCA_018398815.1 Conus ventricosus | reverse complement strand
GATCAAAAATGATTTATAAATAATAAGTTTATTTTTCAACGCTGCAAATCTTGTTGAATAAAATACAATCTACAGACAGCAGAGCTATTAAATCAGCTCTTGGCAATCGGGTACATAGAAATGTATTGAATTTATACCATGAAGCAAGCTTGCTGTCTTTCAGAATAAGAGAAGTTGTCAAAAGTTAATTATTTTATTCGAAGTCTGTTTGTCTTGAATTCGAAAACAAACAAATTATTCTTCGACTCTGGTAACGAATATCTGAAAAGATGTAGACACAAGCTGTCTCTCTCCAGCCAGTTAGAAATTATACAAACGAATTATTTAGAAAAATACAATTTTGTTTGTTCATTAGTTTAATCAGGTCCAACGGTACCTGTCATGCCTCACTGAGAGAACGGACAGGCCAGATTTGATAATTATATTTGATTGAAGACAGGTGAAAATATTAATATCTTATCATATGAGAAAGATGATAGCATAAGTATTTTATTTTTTGAGACTCGAGAACAAATGAAAGCCGTGTATTGAAATTATTTAAAGAAAATGTTAACAGATGGCTCAAATCTAGAATCACGCATACGTCCTGGATTTATTAAAAAAAAAAGTAGAATGATGATTTTGTCTTGGTATCACTAATGTCGACTTTTTCCCCCTAGGTTCGTGTGAAGTCATTCGGACATCGCAGTGAAGAACTGTTCACCAGATGCCTTCACTTCTGTTGGTTGTGCTCCGAGGCCTTGGGTTGTACAGATGTTTCCCTGTCCATTCTGCAATGCTGTCAGTCCATGTGTTTCTGTCTTCCCCTTGGTCTCTTCAGATGTTTCCCTGTCCATTCTGCAATGTTGTCAGTCCATGTGTTTCTGTCTTCCCCTTGGTCTCTTCAGATGTTTCCCTGTCCATTCTGCAATGTTGTCAGTCCATGTGTTTCTGTCTTCCCCTTGGTCTCTTCAGATGTTTCCCTGTCCATTCTGCAATGTTGTCAGTCCGTGTGTTTCTGTCTTCTCTCTGGTATCTACAGATGTTTCCCTGTCCATTCTGCAATGTTGTCAGTCCATGTGTTTCTGTCTTCCCCTTGGTCTCTTCAGATGTTTCCCTGTCCATTCTGCAATGCTGTCAGTCCATGTGTTTCTGTCTTCCCCTTGGTCTCTTCAGATGTTTCCCTGTCCATTCTGCAATGTTGTCAGTCCGTGTGTTTCTGTCTTCTCTCTGGTATCTACAGATGTTTCCCTGTCCATTGTGCAATGTTGTCAGTCCATGTGTTTCTGTCTTCTCTCTGGTCTCTACAGATGGTTTCCTGTCCATTGTGCAATGTTGTCAGTCCATGTGTTTCTGTCTTCTCTCTGGTCTCTACAGATGGTTTCCAGGTCCATTCTGCACAGTTGTCGGTCCACTTTTTCTGTCTTCCCCCTGGTCTCGCTCCTTCAATAGTTTCCTGGGTGATTGTTTTCGCAGGGCCGTTGGATCTCCATGGCAATGCATCTTAGTTTCTTTGCTAGTGTGAACAACTCTTCGCATGGTACGATGTGCTGTCTGGTGGTCTGGCGCACTTGCTCGGTCGTGATATAAGCGTCTTTCTGATGTTTGCAGCGACACCTCATTTCTGTGCTTGGGTTCTTTCTTCCAGGTCCATGTCGCGTATGCATATAAGAAAATGAAATACACCCGTGCATGCAGGAGTCAGATTTGTGTTTTGCCGAGATCTTACAGTCTTTCCATACAGGGTTCAGTCTGGACAGAACTGATGTCTTTGCTGCTCTTGAGAGGATACCTGATTTAGATCCCCCATCGCTGAAAATAAATCCCAATATATATATATATATATATATATATATATATATATATATATATATATATATATATATATATATATATATATATATATATATATATTTTAACTGTTTAACAGTACCTAGCTTCAATCCCTGATTATGTCAGTAGTGGAGGTGGTGTTGGCTGGCTATTAGCTTGGTCTCTTTGGTGTTGATATCCGTGCTGTGTCTGGCAGATGGATCTCTTGGTGTTGATATCCGTGCTGTGTCTGGCAGATGGATCTCTTTGGTGTTGATATCCGTGCTGTGTCTCGCAGATGGATCTCTTTGGTGTTGATATCCGTGCTGTGTCTGGCAGATGGATCTCCTTGGCGTTGATATCCGTGCTGTGTCTGGCAGATGGATCTCCTTGGTGTTGATATCCGTGCTGTGTCTGGCAGATGGATCTCCTTGGTGTTGATATCCGTGCTGTGTCTGGCAGATGGATCTCCTTGGTGTTGATATCCGTGCTGTGTCTGGCAGATGGATCTCCTTGGTGTTGATATCCGTGCTGTGTCTGGCAGGTGGATCTCTTTGGTGTGATATCCGTGCTGTGTCTGGCAGGTGGATCTCCTTGGCGTTGATATCCGTGCTGTGTCTGGCAGATGGATCTCCTTGGTGTTGATATCCGTGCTGTGTCTGGCAGATGGATCTCCTTGGTGTTGATATCCGTGCTGTGTCTGGCAGATGGATCTCCTTGGTGTTGATATCCGTGCTGTGTCTGGCAGGTGGATCTCCTTGGCGTTGATATCCGTGCTGTGTCTGGCAGATGGATCTCTTTGGTGTTGATATCCGTGCTGTGTCTGGCAGGTGGATCTCCTTGGTGTTGATATCCGTGCTGTGTCTGGCAGGTGGATCTCCTTGGCGTTGATATCCGTGCTGTGTCTGGCAGATGGATCTCTTTGGTGTTGATATCCGTGCTGTGTCTGGCAGGTGGATCTCCTTGGCGTTGATATCCGTGCTGTGTCTGGCAGATGGATCTCTTTGGTGTTGATATCCGTGCTGTGTCTGGCAGGTGGATCTCCTTGGTGTTGATATCCGTGCTGTGTCTGGCAGATGGATCTCCTTGGTGTTGATATCCGTGCTGTGTCTGGCAGTGGATCTCTTTGGTGTGATATCCGTGCTGTGTCTGGCAGATGGATCTCCTTGGTGTTGATATCCGTGCTGTGTCTGGCAGATGGATCTCCTTGGTGTTGATATCCGTGCTGTGTCTGGCAGGTGGATCTCTTTGGTGTTGATATCCGTGCTGTGTCTGGCAGGTGGATCTCCTTGGTGTTGATATCCGTGCTGTGTCTGGCAGATGGATCTCCTTAGTGTTGATATCTGTGCTGTGTCTGGCAGGTGGATCGTCCAGTGTTAGTGCTTAGTGAGTTCTTGTTCAGTGATCGCCAGGCGCTGCAAAGTGAAGGTTCGTGATGGTTCTGCTGATGTTGATTGTGTTGACATGATCTTCAAGTGGATCGTGCGTGATGCATTCCAGGACTAGGTTGAAAAGTATTGGAAAGAAAAGGGACCTTGACGAATCCCAACTGATTTGTGGAACGTTTTCCAGTCGTGCCTTTGTGAGTACTGCACTGGTCACTTTGGAGTATTTTTGTTGGATGGCATTGATTAACTTTGTCCTGAAATCAATTTTTTTTCTATATCGGCCCAAAGCACCTCTGGCAGACTCTCTCAAACGCCTTTTTGAAGTTTGTGAAGACATGGTAGAACTCCTGGTGTTGCAGGTGTTTGGGCTGAGGATTGAAGATCTGTTGGATGATATTTCAGCCTTTCAGATACTTCTTCTTCTTCTGCGTACGCAGGCTGATACTCCTGCGGACCCCCCTGTATAGGGAGTGGAGTTTTGTGTGTATGACCGTTTTTTATCCCGCCATTAAGGCAGCCATACTCCAACTTCGGGAAAGCCTTTCAGATACAACGGTGCCTGTTTGACGTTTCAGAATGATTTTGAAATACACGTTGCTTACATTGCTGATCTAACTGGTCTTGGGGTTGTTCTGGCAGTCTTGAGGACTTTCCTCTCTCTGGGAGAATGAAGGTTAGTGATGGAGTCTCTTTGTTGTTAACCACTCGCCAGTGTGCCGGATTTGGTTGCAGATGGCAGTTAACATACCACCATATTCCGCCATATTCAGGTGTTCTGCAGGGATGTTGTCAATGCTTGCAGCCTTGCCGTGTTTCAGCCACCTCACTGCTACTACGACTTCTTCGACAGTTTGGAAAGTCATCGCCATTTGATGAATCCTAAAGTGTTAGCACACTTCGACTTCTTTTGCTGTGTTTATTGTTGAGCCCAAAATGGGGAGTTTTTATTATACTCCCTGTTTGGCTTGTATACTTGCCATGTCAGGCCATAGCATTCTACGGCAGTTAGTCAGCTCTGCCAGGCCTAAATTTTTTTGTGGCTAATGCAGTAATAAGACAGTCACGTGACGCCCACCCTACTTCCGCCAGTTAACGTCTTTGTTCTGAGTGGTGCTGACTTTACCTTGGTCCATTTTTCTCAGATTTATAGGCTTTTTGTGGTGTTGTAATCCAGGTCTCTCTCAGAGTTGTCACACTCTTATGTCCAACATTCACCATCAGCACGCTCTTCTTTCCTCATTCCATCCCTCATTCATGTTCATCATTTTTCACTCCTCATTCTCCCTCCTCATTCATCACACCTGCGTTCCCCTTTTCTATCCAGTTTGCCAGTCAACATCACCACCACGTTCCCCTTTTCTATCCATCTGCCATTCACCATCACCACGTTCCCCTTTTCTATCCATCTGCCATTCACCATCACCACGTTCCCCTTTCTATTCATCTGCCATTCACCATCACCACGTTCCCCTTTTCTATCCATCTGCCATTCACCATCACCACGTTCCCCTTTTCTATCCATCTGCCATTCATCATCACCACGTTCCCCTTTTCTATCCATCTGCCATTCACCATCACCACGTTCTCCTTTTCTATCCATCTGCCATTCACCATCACCACGTTCCCCTTTTCTATCCATCTGCCATTCACCACCACCACGTTCCCCTTTTCTATCCATCTGCCATTCACCATCACCACGTTCCCCTTTTCTATCCATCTGCCATTCACCATCACCACGTTCCTCTTTTCTATCCATCTGCCATTCATCATCACCACGTTCCCCTTTTCTGTCGATCTGCCATTCATCATCACCACGTTCCCCTTTTCTATCCATCTGCCATTCATCATCACCACGTTCCCCTTTTCTATCCATCTGCCATTCATCATCACCACGTTCTCCTTTTCTATCCATCTGCCATTCACCATCACCATGTTCCCCTTTTCTATCCATCTGCCATTCACCATCACCACGTTCTCCTTTTCTATCCACCTGCCATTCACCATCACCATGTTCCCATTTTCTATCCATCTGCCATTCACCATCACCATGTTCCCCTTTTCTATCCACCTGCCATTCACCATCACCACGTTCCCCTTTTCTATCCATCTGCCATTCACCATCACCACGTTCTCCTTTTCTATCCACCTGCCATTCATCATCACCACGTTCCCCTTTTCTATCCATCTGCCATTCATCATCACCACGTTCTCCTTTTCTATCCATCTGCCATTCACCATCACCACGTTCTCCTTTTCTATCCACCTGCCATTCATCATCACCATGTTCCCCTTTTCTATCCATCTGCCATTCACCATCACCACGTTCTCCTTTCTATCCATCTGCCATTCATCATCACCACGTTCCCCTTTTCTATCCATCTGCCATTCACCATCACCACGTTCCCCTTTTCTATCCATCTGCCATTCACCATCACCACGTTCCCCTTTTCTATCCATCTGCCATTCATCATCACCACGTTCCCCTTTTCTATCCATCTGCCATTGACCATCACCACGTTCTCCTTTTCTATCCATCTGCCATTCATCATCACCACGTTCCCCTTTTCTATCCATCTGCCATTCATCATCACCACGTTCCCCTTTTCTATCCATCTGCCATTGACCATCACCACGTTCTCCTTTTCTATCCATCTGCCATTCATCATCACCACGTTCCCCTTTTCTATCCATCTGCCATTCACCATCACCACGTTCCCCTTTCTATCCATCTGCCATTCACCATCACCACGTTCTCCTTTTCTATCCATCTGCCATTCACCATCACCACGTTCCCCTTTTCTATCCATCTGCCATTCACCATCACCACGTTCTCCTTTTCTATCCATCTGCCATTCATCATCACCATGTTCCCCTTTTCTATCCATCTGCCATTCACCATCACCACGTTCCCCTTTTCTATCCATCTGCCATTCACCATCACCACGTTCTCCTTTTCTATCCATCTGCCATTCATCATCACCACGTTCCCCTTTTCTATCCATCTGCCATTGACCATCACCACGTTCTCCTTTTCTCATTCCGTCCATCAGTTGCCCTGCTTAAAGTTCTGCCGTTCATCATTCATCATTCTCGAGTTCTCTCGAAAGGTCATCAGTCTCACGATCTTTTCTGTTCTCCCTGCCCATCATTTTCTTTTTATCGTTCTGGCGTTCTCTTCTTCCCCTGCGATCCGTCATTGATTCTTCTCCGTGTCGCTGTCGTCTCCTGTCTGCCGGCATTGTTCATTACCACGTTCTCCGCATTTTTCTCCAGTCTACCGTGCATCGGTTTTACGTTTTGCACATCCGTTCCTGTCTATCATTCCTCCTGCACGCACGCACGCACGCACGCACGCACGCACCACACACACTCACTCACTCACTCACTCACTCACTCACACGGAAACACGCAGGCACGTGTGCGTGTGCTCGCACGTACGCACGGTCGCATGTGCGCACTACACACACAGACACACACACGCGGGTACATGCGCGCGCCCACACACGCACGCACGCGCACGCGCACGCACGCGCACGCACGCACGCACGCACGCACGCACACACACACACACACACACACACACACACACACACACACACACACACACACACACACACACACACACACTCTATCGGTCTATTATTAACGTCAGCATCAATTACTTCAAAACATCTCTTTTTCTGATACAACTAGATAGTTCAAATCCATACTAAGAATTCTTGTCATGAAAACAATGAGTTGACTACGCAACATTTCATGTGTTTTGTGTGTGTGCGTGCGCCGCGCGCGTTTGTGTTGGTGTGTGTGAGAGAGAGAAAGGGGGGGGGGGGGTATATCATTCAGAAGAAAAGCAAATGATTTTATCAAAACTTGCTCGTTTCCAGAAAAATATAGGCCTAGCAAATATTAATCTCAAGGAAAATGTTCACAAAGTAATTGAGTAGACTAGGTGGTGTTGATTATGTAATAAATTACAATCAAGCTTGGATATATGTACATAAATACATACAGAGAAAAAAAAAATATACACACACACTCGCGCGCACACACACACACACACACACACACACACACACACCCACACCCACACCCACCACACACGCACACATATACACTTATAGATAGATATTATTCGTTCCTTCATTAATCTATTAATTTAATTATCTTGTTTGGTAGTTGCTTAGCAATTAATTATTTGATCATCGTATTTATTTCTCGATTTATTTATTCATTCAAGCTGTAAGTAATGTTTTGCAGGGTGTACGCCATGTACTGTGGTTATCATAGTATTTATAACCAATGGGAAGTTTGGGGTGTTTTGCTTTTGCATCTACAGTTTAAATGTTTCACATCAAAATTAATGGCACAGAGAGTTGCAACAACACGACATTCCCCCCCCCCCCCCCCCGCGCCCCTCCGCTCACCCCCACAATGTTTTAGAAAAATTTGTTTTACAAACGTTTGTTACTGTCATCCTTTGGTACACATTTCGTGGCTTTGTTCGTGTTTTTTTTAAAAAAATTTTCTTTCTTTCTTCACTCCTTCCTTTCTTTCTTTCTTCACTCCTTCCTTCCTTCCTTTCTTTCGTTCATTCGTTGTTTTGTTTGTTTCTTTCTTTCTGTTTTCGTTCGTTTGTTCAGTCACTCATTCAGTTGGTCGTTCAGTCAGTCGGTCACTCATTCAGTTGGTCGTTCAGTCAGTCGGTCACTCATTCAGTTGGTCGTTCAGTCAGTCGGTCACTCATTCAGTTGGTCGTTCAGTCAGTCGGTCACTCATTCAGTTGGTCGTTCAGTCAGTCGGTCACCCATTCAGTTGGTCGTTCAGTCAGTCGGTCACTCATTCAGTCGGTCGTTCAGTCAGTCGGTCACTCATTCAGTTGGTCGTTCAGTCAGTCGGTCACTCATTCAGTTGGTCGTTCAGTCAGTGGGTCACTCATTCAGTTGGTCGTTCAGTCAGTCGGTCACTCATTCAGTTGGTCGTTCAGTCAGTCGGTCACTCATTCAGTTGGTCGTTCAGTCAGTGGGTCACTCATTCAGTTGGTCGTTCAGTCAGTCGGTCACTCATTCAGTTGGTCGTTCAGTCAGTCGGTCACTCATTCAGTTGGTCGTTCAGTCAGTCGGTCACTCATTCAGTTGGTCGTTCAGTCAGTCGGTCACTCATTCAGTTGGTCGTTCAGTCAGTCGGTCACTCATTCAGTTGGTCGTTCAGTCAGTCGGTCACTCATTCAGTTGGTCGTTCAGTCAGTCGGTCACTCATTCAGTCGTCGTTCAGTCAGTCGGTCACTCATTCAGTCGGTCGTTCAGTCAGTCGGTCACTCATTCAGTTGGTCGTTCAGTCAGTCGGTCACTCATTCAGTTGGTCGTTCAGTCAGTCGGTCACTCATTCAGTTGGTCGTTCAGTCAGTCGGTCACTCATTCAGTTGGTCGTTCAGTCAGTCGGTCACTCATTCAGTTGGTCGTTCAGTCAGTCGGTCACTCATTCAGTTGGTCGTTCAGTCAGTCGGTCACTCATTCAGTTGGTCGTTCAGTCAGTCGGTCACTCATTCAGTTGGTCGTTCAGTCAGTCGGTCACTCATTCAGTTGGTCGTTCAGTCAGTCGGTCACTCATTCAGTTGGTCGTTCAGTCAGTCGGTCACTCATTCAGTTGGTCGTTCAGTCAGTCGGTCACTCATTCAGTCGGTCGTTCAGTCAGTCGTCACTCATTCAGTTGGTCGTTCAGTCAGTCGGTCACTCATTCAGTTGGTTCGTTCAGTCAGTCGGTCACTCATTCAGTTGGTCGTTCAGTCAGTCGGTCACTCATTCAGTTGGTCGTTCAGTCAGTCGGTCACTCATTCAGTTGGTCGTTCAGTCAGTCGGTCACTCATTCAGTTGGTCGTTCAGTCAGTCGGTCACTCATTCAGTTGGTCGTTCAGTTGTTCGCTCGGAAATGTGTTTGGTCGGTCGCTTGTTCAGTCATTCCTTCGTTCAGTGCGTCGTATAGTTAGTCATTCCTTCAGCCTATCACTTGTCGTTCATTTGTTCGTTCGTACATTTGTTCGATCGATCGCTCGTTCATTCATTTATTCATTCGTTAATTTGATCAGTCGGTCGCTCATGCAGCCATTCATTCGTTCAGTCGGGCGTCCAGTCATTCATTCATTCGTTCGTTCGTTCAGTCAGTCGTTCAGTCATTCATTCGGTCAGTCGATCGTTCAGTATTCGGTCAGTCGGTCGTTCAGTCATTCGTACATTTCTTCCGCGAGTCGGTCGTTCAGTCATTTATTCGTTGGGTCGGTCATTCATTCGGTCAGTCGGTCGTTCAGTCATACATTCGTTCAGTCGGACAGTCGGTCGTTTAGTCATTCGTACTTATCGTTGTTCGGTGAGTCGGTCGTTAGGTCATTCGGTCGTCCAGTCAGTCGTTCAGTTATTCAGTCGGTCTGAATTATATCCACAGTCTTTCGTTCAGTCGGTCGGTCATTCGTTCAGTCGGTCAGCCTCTTGTTCCGTCATTCGTTCGTAGATTTGTTCGGTCGGTTGCTCGTTCGGTCAGTAATTTGTGCTGTTAGCCGGTCAGTCCTTCAGTCATTCAGTCGATCAGTTGGTTGTTCGGTCATTCGTTCGTACAATTGCTTGGTCGATCGCTCGTTCAATCATTCATTCGTTCAGTCGATCGCTCAGACATTCATTCATTCAGTCGTTCATTCGGTCGAGTCATTCAACTTTTCATTCGGTCAGTCGGTCGTTCAGTCATTCATTCGGTCAGTCGATCGTTTATTTTATTCATTCGATCAGTCGGTCGTTCAGTCAATTATTCGTTCACTCGGTCGTTCAGTCAATTATTCATTCAGTCGGTCATCCAGTCATTCATTTGTTCAGTCGGTCATCCAGTCATTCATTTGTTCAGTCGGTCAGTCAGTCATTCGTTAAGTCAGTGGTCGCTCAGTCATTCGTTCGTTTAGTGGGTCAGTCAGTCGTTCAGTCATTCAGTTGGTCATTCAGTCATTCATGCGTTTAGTCGGGCGGTCAGTCGGTCGTTCATTCATTCATTCGTTTAATCGGTCAGTCGGTCGTTCAGTTATTCATTTGGTCGTTCAGTCATTCTTTCGGTCAGTCGGTCGTTCAGTCATTCGGTCAGTCGGTCGTTCAGTCATTCATTCGGTCAGTCGGTCGTTCAGTCAATTATTCGTTCAGTCGGTCGTTCAGTCGATTATTCGATCAGTCGGTCACCCAGTCATTCATTGTTCAGTCGGTCGGTCAGTCATTCGTTCAATCGGTCAGTCAGTCGTTCAGTCATTCATTCGTTTAGTTGGTCAGTTGGTCGTTCAGTCATTCATGCGTTTAGTCGGTCAGTCTGGGGGGGGGGGGGTCAGTCGGTCGGCCAGTCACTCATTCGTTCAATCGGTCAGTCGGTCGTTCAGTCATTCATTCGGTCAGTCGGTCGTTCAGTCTTTTTTTTTTTTGCTGTCCCAACCTCTGCGCCACCTCAGAGGCAGTGCATCCACGCCGCTCATTCCGATACCCCGTCCACAGCCACAGCCCGGCCAGCCCCGCCGCAACCCCGGCACCGACAATCCACAGGGAGCAGTCAATTTCAAGTCGTCAAGAGCAACCCACCGGAGGAGACACAGCACTGCTGCCGAGTCACTTCGGTGGTGTTCAGTGGCGCCTGTTCTTGTCTAACATACGCAGGACACCACCTACTAAGCCCCCTACTGACGACAATAATTGCTTAGTCGCGGAGCCGGCGTGAGTGAGCTCTCCCTCCGGAGGGCGCCACCACGTCCGTCCAGCGACGGCCCCCATGGACTCGCCGATACCGGTGACCCCGACGGAACCAGACCAAGGCCACAGACGTGGAGAGGACATCAACATTGAGATCACCATGAGAGGAGGGCATGAAGGGCCACAGAACTTGAGACATTTTCTTTTTATTCCGATCGATGAGAATGAGGATCTACGGATTTCCATTTCGGTCTGAGACTACTGACAGGGCTGTACTCTACGCTTCCTTTCATAATATATCCCGGCGTCAACCAGGCCCGAGAGATACTGGCACCTGCAGTGTTGGTCAGGAAATTTGAGCAACACTCTCAGAAACGCATCCATTAAGTAAATGAAACTCGACTGTGTGGTCCCAGTACTCTGGGTAGGAGCCGGTCGGGGCAGAAAAACCCACATGACTTTGATGGGATTCGAACCCACGACCTCCCAGCCGGGAGTCCGCGACGCTAACCACTTCGCCACGGGTCGTTCAGTCATTCATTCGTTAAATAGATCAGTCGGTCGTTCAGTTATTCAGTCGGTCGTTGGGTCATTCATTCGTCAGATGGTCGTTCAGTCAATCATTCGATCAGTCGGTCGTTCAGTAATTCATTCGATCACTCGGTCGTTCAGTCGATCATTCGATCAGTCGGTCGTTCAGTCATTCATTCGATCACTCGGTCGTTCAGTCATTCATTCGATCACTCGGTCGTTCAGTCAATCATTCGATCAGTCGGTCGTTCAGTCAATCATTCGATCAGTCGGGCGTTCAGTCATTCATTCGATCAGTCGGTCGTTCAGTCAATCATTCGATCAGTCGTCGGGCAGGCGCAGTTACTGGAAAGGGGGAGGGGTGGTAGTGGGGGAAGAGAAGCGAACAACGGGTATGATGTGTGGGATACGTGGGACGCGGATGCAGGGTATGCCATGGGTACGGGTATAAAGGATGGGAATGCAGCGTACAGGATGGGTACGGGTATAAAGGATGGGAATGCAGCGTACAGGATGGGTACGGGTATAAAGGATGGGAATGCAGCGTACAGGATGGTAAAGGTATAAAGGATGGGAAGACGGCGAACAGGATGGGTACGGGTATAAAGGATGGGAAGACAGCGAACAGGATGGGTACGGGTATAAAGGATGGGAATGCAGGGTACAGGATGGGTACGGGTATAAAGGATGGGAAGACGGCGAACAGGATGGGTACGGGTATAAAGGATGGGAATGCAGGGTACAGGATGGGTACGGGTATAAAGGATGGGAAGACGGCGAACAGGATGGGTACGGTATAAAGGATGGGAATGCAGGGTACAGGATGGGTACGGGTATAAAGGATGGAAGACAGCGAACAGGATGGGTACGGGTATAAAGGATGGGAATGCAGGGTACAGGATGGGTACGGGTATAAAGGATGGGAAGACGGCGAACAGGATGGGTACGGGTATAAAGGATGGGAATGCAGGGTACAGGATGGGTACGGGTATAAAGGATGGGAAGACAGCGTACAGGATGGGTACGGGTATAAAGGATGGGAATGCAGGGTACAGGATGGGTACGGGTATAAATGATGGGAATGCAGGGTACAGGATGGGTACGGTATAAATGATGGGAATGCAGGGTACAGGATGGGTACGGGTATAAATGATGGAATGCAGGGTACAGGATGGGTACGGGTCTAAAGGATGGGAATGCAGCGTACAGGATGGGTCGGGTATAAATGATGGGAATGCAGCGTACAGGATGGGTACGGGTATAAAGGATGGGAATGCAGGGTACAGGATGGTACGGGGAGGGGGGTAGGGAGAAGGGGTGGGGGGAAGGAAAATGCAGGGTGTAACATCTGTGTGGGTACAGGTGTGCGGACGCAGGGTTTAACATGGCGGAGCACAGAGAGCGCGGATTCAGAGATTGATGCGGGGGGGGGGGGGGGGGGGGGGGGGGGGGGGGGGGGGTTGGTGCTGGGACGCGTAGAATTCGGGGCGTGACATGAAAAGGAAATGGTAGGTGCAGATTTCGTGCCAGACCTAGTGGTGGAAAGGAGGAGGATGGAGATGTGGATGTGTGTGGCACAGATTTCAGAGCGCGTGACATAGGTTACGGGAGCGAGTTTGTGAGCCTAATACAGTTGAAGTAGGGTAGGGAACGCGTGGCATGGGGGTGGTACAAGGTGCACAGATGTCAGGGCTGACATCGGTTGAAGGTGTAGATAGGCCTATTGGGGCAGAGGGGGCACGGATGAAGGGCGTGACATAGTGAGCGTATGGGGCAGAGGGGCACGGATGAAGGGCGTGACATAGTGAGCGTATTG
Source organism: Conus ventricosus (assembly GCA_018398815.1). Lineage (NCBI taxonomy): Eukaryota > Metazoa > Mollusca > Gastropoda > Neogastropoda > Conidae > Conus > Conus ventricosus. The sequence goes on along the minus strand of CM031604.1, from coordinate 4,463,584 downwards.
GGCAGAGGGGCACGATGAAGGGCGTGACATAGTGAGAATATTGGGGCAGAGGGGGCACGGATGAAGGGCGTGACATAGTGAGCGTATTGGGGCAGAGGGGGCACGGATGAAGGGCGTGACAAGTGAGCTATTGGGGCAGAGGGGGCACGGATGAAGGGCGTGACATGGTGGGCGTATTGGGGCAGAGGGGGCCGGATGAAGGGCGTGACATGGTGGGCGTATTGGGGCAGAGGGGGCACGGATGAAGGGCGTGACATAGTGAGCGTATTGGGGCAGAGGGGCACGGACGAAGGGCGTGACATAGTGAGCGTATTGGGGCAGAGGGGGCACAGGTGAAGGGTGTGACACAGTGAGAATATTGGGGCGAGGGGGCACAGGTGAAGGGCGTGACACAGTGAGAATATTGGGGCAGAGGGGGCCACAGGTGAAGGGCGTGACATAGTGAGAATATTGGGCAGAGGGGGCACAGGTGAACGGCGTGACACAGTGAGAATATTGGGGCAGAGGGGCACAGGTTGAAGGGCGCGTGACATAGTGAGCCGTAATGGGGCAGAGAGGGCACGGATAAAGGCGTGACATAGTGAGCCGTATTGGGGGCAGAGGGGGCACGGATGAAGGGCGTGACATAGTGAGCGTATTGGGGCAGAGGGGGCACAGATGAAGGGCGTGACATAGTGAGTGTATCGGGGCAGAGGGGCACAGATGAAGGGCGTGATATGGTGGGTGTATCGGGGCAGAGGGAGCACAGATGAAGAGCGTGATATGGGTGGTGTATCGGGGCAGAGGGGCACAGGGTGAAGGGCGTGACATGGTGGGTGTATCGGGGCAGAGAGGGCACAGATGAAGGCGTGACATGATGGGTGTATTGGGGCAGAGAGGGCAAGGTGAAGGCGCTGTGACATGGTGGGTGTTATCTGGGCAGAGGGGCACGAATGAAGGGCGTGACATGGTGGGTGTATCGGGGCAGAGAGGGCACAGATGAAGGCGCTGACATGGTGGGTGTATCGGGCAGAGAGGGCACAGATGAGGGCGTGACATGGTGGGTGTATTGGGCAGAGAGGGCACAGATGAAGGGCCGTGACATGGTGGGTGTATCGGGGCAGAGAGGGCACAGATGAAGGGCGTGACATGGTGGGTGTATCGGGGCAGAGAGGGCACAGGTGAAGGGCGTGACATGGTGGGTGTATCGGGCAGAGAGGACGTGAATGACTGCGTAACGTTGGTATCTTATGGGTAGTGGGGACGGATGAAGGGCGTGGCGTGGGTGTCTTATTGTAACCAACACCTTGTAGGTTTTCCTTGTTAATATAGCATTATCATCGAGCCCATCTCTCCCCCGCTCCATCCTTATTTCGAACCCCACCTATTCCTGCTATTCCAGCTCCTCCCCCCCCCCCCAACCCCTCCTCCGTAAGCCTCCTACCTGAATAAAACACTCCCAGCTCTCCCCCCAACCCCTCCTCCGTAAGCCTTCTACCTGCATAAAACACTCTCAGCTCCTCCCCCACACCCCTCCTCCGTAAGCCTTCTACCTGCATAAAACACTCCAGCTCCCCCCCCCCCCCAACCCCTCTCCGTAAGCCTCCTACCTGCATAAAATACTCCCAGCTCCCCCCCAACCCCCTCCTCCGTAAGCCTCCTACCTGCATAAAACACTCAGCCTCCCCCCCCCCCCTCCACCCAAACCCCTCCTCGTAAGCCTCCTACCTGCATAAACACTACAAGCCCCTCCCCCCCCCTCCAACCCCTCTCCGTAAACTTCCTACCTGCATAAAACGTTCCCAGCTATCCCCCCAACCCCACCTCCGTAAGCCTCTTACCTGCATAAAATACTACCAGCTCTCCCCCCCCCCCAACCCCTACTCCGTAAGCCTCCTTCCTGCATAAAAACTCCCAACTCCACCCCCCCCCAACCCCTCCTCCGTAAGCCTCCTACTGCATAAAGCACTCCAGCTCCCCCCTCCCCCCAACCCCTCCTCCGTAAGCCTCCTACCTGCATAAAGCACTCCCAGCTGACTGCCCCACATCCCTCCATCTTCTGTCAGATGACGCCCACTCTTCCCTGTCTGGCTTCAAAACGACCCCCTCCCTCCACCTTTCCACCAGCCTCCTCCCTTCCTCATCTCCCGCACTTTCCCACATGTCCATTAGCTTCCCTGTCCCAGTTCTCTCCCTTCAGCACTGACTCTCCTTCCCCTTCTGCCTGTCAACAACACTCCCCCCCCCCCCCCCCCCCCCCCCCCCCCCCCCCCCCCCCCACCCCCCCCCACCCCCCCCCCGTCTCTGCCCTTTCCATCCCTCACATCCTACCCCCCCTACCTAATTCCCCTTCCCACTATATTTTGGCACGATTTATATCTTCTCTCTTGTCATCATAATTATTCTAAAACGAGCCCTGAAGAAGTATCCAAGGAAACCATAGTTCAAAATGAATAAGCCGTTGTCATTTTGAGGTAAAGTTTAATTCTTGTGTTATCACACCACACATGGACAACCGAAGCATGCCATGATACAGAATCATGTTCTTACACACAGGATAGGCAAAATATTTTGAAATTGAATGATTTAATTCAAAACGTGGCGTGGCACTGGGTTTAAAGGCGAACGGAAAACTTGTGTGCGGCAACTGTTTCTCCGTATCCGCCGTAGACCTTCCTCGACTTCCATGATGTTAATTGAAGATTCTGTGACAAAATTCACTTTTCCCCGATGTCGAACCTATTGTACCCCCCCCCCCCCTCCTCTCTCTCCAGCCTTCCCTTGTTGACATCCATTCCAGTGACAATGATAAACATCAGTGTAATTATTTTGCAGTCTTCAGTCCCCTTCGCTTCTCCCTGCTGGCAAAGATGGCCCCCTACACCCTTCTCCTCCTTCCTCTCCGACCCTTTCCGGTGTGTGCGCCAGGCACATGCTCGTGGTTGAATGTTTATACGCACACAACTGTGCACACGAATGTACCCGTATGGAAAAACCCCTTTAAGTTTGCAATGGAGATTGAATCCTTGTCTGTCCATGTTTCCCTCCGTCTCTCGCTCTTCTTTCTTTCCAGTGGGCAGTTCTATACTCTTTCATTTTGACAGTGGGGTGTGAGAGTGAAGTGTTGGCATGCTTCCATATGCAGGCGTTATTTCATGCCCCCCCCCCCCCTCCTCATCCCCTCCCTTGTTTGGTCAAGTCCTGTTCCATCTGACGACTGAAACTGCTCCTTCTGCACCCTCTCTTCCCCTTCCTGTCCCACCCCCTCTCTGTGTACGAGTGGGTGTGTGCTTAATTGACGTCTCCGTCTGGTTCTTTACGAGCCTGTTCCTGAGTGTCGCCGCCTTCTTGATCCCCCCCCCCCCCCTCGCTCCTCATCGTCTTTTCCCTAGTCGCTGCTTTGTACTCTATCCACGTGCATGGTTTCAGTTGGCTTATGCCTACCTGTCACTTGGATGGATACGAAGTCCCATACCTCTGTCTCCCACACTGTGTGCAGTCTTACAGGTGACAGTGCTCCAGTGACGCTGTCATTGTATGGCAAATGTCAGGCGCAGATCCGGATCAAAAACAGAATCGGGATCCGTTCGACGTGGAGCGGTCTGTGTTCTCCCAGGTTCCTGTTAGTTTGAACATAGAACAGTTAGCGTGTGCTGAAGGGGGAGTAGTGCCGAGGTGCAGACCTTCGTGAGCGCGCGCGCGCGCACACACGCACGCACGCACGCGCACCACACACACACACACACCACACACACACACACACACACACACACACACACACACACGAGCGCGCGCGCACACACACACGCGCGCGCGCGCACACGCTTGCAAACGCATCTCCCTTTTTAAAGAGAGAGAGGGGGGGGGTGGGGGGAAGCTATGCCCAGCGTCGGTGGGACTTGATCGAGGCACTGATGGCCAGCTGAGACGGATTTCCCCATTGACGTCAAACAACACTCGACACACACAGGGTACTTTACCATAGTTCACGTCACACAGTCGCATCCACTGTCTGAGAAATGACCCGAATACTCACCGGGCTACAACTCGACATTTTAAACACTATTCCTGCTGGGCTGTTCAGTCATTTTATCCAATGTCATTAATGCAGCTTCTTCCATCATCTACTGGAAAAAACGACAACAACAGCATCAACAACAAAATCAAGAAAAGAATGAGTATTTCTCTGCCTTTATCGCTTTCTTCTGTATACACACACCACACACACACACACACACACAGCGCACACACACACACCACACACACAACACACACAACACACACACGCGCGCGCGCGCGCATACTCACACACAGACACGCGCGCGCGCGCGCACGCACGCACACGCACACACATACACTGTATTCATAATCAAACAAATGGGCGCAGGAACAAGCTTCAAAACACTTGGAAGATTCTGGACGTGAAGTGCTGATTGAAAAGTGAGGTTTTTGAGGCCTGATTTGAAAACATGCCACAGAAGACGCATGACTGATATTGAACGGAAGAGATCTTTTGAGCTTGGAATATGAGACCGAGAAGTCACGAGATATACTTTTGAAACGGGTTTACCATTTGCCTACACACTTTTCACGTCCGCTCCGAAACGAACCGAATACATTTCAAAACGATCATTTTCTGAATGAATTGGGCACATGTCCCCGGTTAAAAAAAAAAGCCTCATTCTTAAATAGAATGGATATGCATCCTATCGGATGTGTCGATTCTCTAACAGACACATATAAGATCTTATTTTGAAATGAAATGCAGGGATTCCTAAACGATTTGCGCTCGTTGGAATGAGACTCGTGCGTTCCTGGGCGAGACATACACCTTTCCAAACATAATTTATATTTACAAGTCCGATCCACTCATTTCCAAATAAGAAGTCTGCATAACCAAGCTGAAGCCACAAATGTCACAATAAGAGGCATCCATAACCAAGTCAGATCCACAGAGATCGGATCATTGTTATCGGTAATGAGTTTCTCCACTGTATTACCGGCGCCATGATTTGTTAAGATTTGACAGACATCATAGATACTATGGTTCTCTGACATTTATGGTTATTATGATCATTACTTTGTTACTATCAATATTACTGTTGTGTCATCGTTATTATCTCCCCCCCCCCCCTTTTTTTTGTCCAGTTAACCGATTGTGTGTAGGACTGACATACATGCCACTTGTGTTGAAATCTGCGCACTGTCCTCTTTTAGCGCACTTGTAAACTCTGATTATTTGATTAATTTAAAAAAGGGAGGGAAAAGTCGGATCCACAGATGTTCAAATACGATGTATACACAACCAAGTGGGACAAACACGCACACACATTCGCAAGTGAGATCATGTGCAAGTTAGATGTACACATGACCGAGTCAGGGGTAGACAACTCCGAGCGATCCGCAACTAATTTACCGTTGGAATTGGATTTCCAGGGGAGCGCACGTCAGATGAAAGATGGCGGGACAACCAGCACGGCCATCGGCGGCCAAACAACCAGCCCGGCCATCGGTGGCCAGACAACAGCACGGCCATCGATGGCCAGACAACCAGCACGGCCATCGATGGCCAGACAACCAGCCTGGCCATCGGTGGCCAGACAACCAGCCCGGCCATCGGTGCCTGAACACCAGCACGGCCATCGGTGGCCAGACAACCAGCACGGCCATCGGTGGCCAGACAACCAGCACGGCCATCGGTGGCCAGACAACTAGCACCACCATCGGTGGCCAGACAACCAGCTCGGCCATCGGTGGCCAGAACACCAGCACGGCCATCGGTGGCCAGACAACCAGCACGGCCATCGGTGGCCAAACAACCAGTACGGCCATCGGCGGCCAAACAACCAGCACGGCCATCGGTGGCCAGAACACCAGCACGGCCATCGGTGGCCAGGACACCAGCACGGCCATCGGTGGCCAGGGCACTAGCACGGCCATCGGTGGCCAAACAACCAGCACGGCCATCGGTGGCCAGAACACCAGCACGGTCATCGGTAGCCAAACAACCAGCACGGCCATCGGCGGCCAGACAAGCCAGCACGGCCATCGGTGGCCAGAACATCAGCACGGCCATCGGCGGCCAAACAACCAGCACGGCCATCGGTGGCCAGACAACCAGCACGGCCATCGGCGGCCAAACAACCAGCACGGCCATCGGCGGCCAAACAACAGCACGACCATCGGCGGCCAGACAACCAGCACGGCCATCGGCGGCCAAACAACCAGCACGGCCATCGGCGGCCAAACAACCAGCACGGCCATCGGCGGCCAAACAAAGCACGGCCATCGGCGGCCAGACAACCAGCACGGCCATCGGCGGCCAGACAACCAGCACGCGTTACCTGAAGCGCTGGAGATTGAATACACCAGTTGCCGCTATTTCGGGCACCGTTTTCTGTAGCCTTCCGAAATGATGAGAATGTCAACAAAACGGCTGAAACTGTTTGACCACAGTGACGAGGCGCGGGCGACCTGCCGATGGGAAAGTTTCCAATGACGGCAGTGAACGGTGGCCAGCCCGGCTGAAAGTCTCGCTGGTGTGTGGGGCACAACGGCTTGTTCAAACTGTCATCCTAAACTGGCGTCCTGGTGGTCGTGTCATTTTCTGGAACACTACACCCTTGAGGATGATAGCAAAGTGTGTGTGTGTGTGTGTGTGTTGTGTTTTGTGTGTGTGTGTGTTGTAGTGTGTGTGTGGTGTGTGCAGAGGGGACATGGAGCGATTACTTCATTGGTAAATTAAGAAATTTTGAGATGCAGTGGTCTCTGTCTCTCTCTGTCTCTCTGTGGGCTTGAGCATATGTGTGTGTGTGTGTGAGAGAGAGAGAGATTGATTCATTGAATGGTGGTTTGATTGGTTTATAAACAAAATGAATAAAATCAATTATGGATTCTTTTGCTGTCATCATGAAATTTAGCAGTCGCTACCAATGAAGCTGGCACATGCAAAAAAGAGAACAGAAAGTGTTAAGAAAGTGAAAATATAAAGTCAAGAAACTATGAAACTATAGCACAATCGAATACCAAAAAAAAGGTAAATTGAAGCAAAAGGAAAAATGACAAAAACAGAAACAAATTGGCATGTAAACAAGGAAAGGAATTCTGTTTAATTTCCCGTCACACACCCAGATTATTGCAGGTATATACTTTTTTCACATTCGACTGTAATCAGTTCTAAAATAAATAAATATTAATTAAAATAAAAAAGAGGGGGGGGGGGGGGGGGGCAACAAAAATGAATGAGTCGAACAGATGAGAAAAATGGCGGGTGGAGGGGGGTGGAGGTAAGAAGTAAGCGGGGAGTTGTGGGGGTGGAGATCGGGGAGGGGAAGGGGAGAGAAAGAGGGCTGTATGAAGGGGCCATCAGGACGGATGGTGCAGAAATCCGCGATGCAGCTGGCTCAACTTTCAAGGGACGTAATTACCATACGTCATGGTCGGGTTTCAGAAAGAGAACAAATATGCTGTACGAAGAAAGACAAAAACAAAAACAGAAGAAGAAGAAAAATATCGCCTGTGTCAGCCACGAGTGTTTGTGATACAGAAAATAACTGCAGAACTGCTGATAGAAGTGTACCATTCCGCATGGTCGCCGATACAATGACCAAATGCGCCAAGGAGACGGCACGACGCACGAAAGATGCACTGCATGCACACTCCTATCCAACCCTCGCCACAAATCGTCGAATAAATGCTAACCAGAACACAGGGTTAAAACATCTTCCTTTTTAAAAAACAACTATAAAACACTTTTATCTCTACTAAGGAGGTACACTTTACGGATCGAAATCATCGACATAAAGTGTATCTCATGAGCGGAGGTAACGATAGAAGTTGGAGTCAAGAGATTGTAATCGTCGACATGAAATGTATCTCCATGGTGGAGGTAGCAATACAGTTTGGTCTGTAGACATTGTGTGCAACAATGCGAAGTATGTCTTCCTAGCTGAGACGGAGAGGCACTTCATGTTGAAGATAACAGACCCTAAGGACCAAATTCTATGCTATCTTCGCTGAAGAGACACACTTCACGTCGATGATTACAATCCCCAAAGACCAAACTCTGTTGATATCGCCACCAAGCAGACATATTTCATGTCGGAGATTATAGTCCCCAAAGACCAAACTATTTTCTTATCTCCGCTCATGATGCACACTTCATGTCGATAATTCTAATCCCCAAAGACCAAACTGCTTTCTTATCTCCGCTCATGATACACACTTCATGTCGATGACTACAATCCCCAAAGACCAAACTATTTTCTTATCTCCGCTCATGATGCACACTTCATGTCGATGATTACAATCCCCACAGAATCAATCGGCAACAAATCACGTCTTCATTTTGGGACCATTGTGGTGGCCATTGACTGTTGATTTGTGAATCTTTTGCCGATGGAAAACTCTTGATTTTGTTATCTGGGTTGAGCTTTTCTTCGTCCAATTTAACAACAGATCTGAACCATCTCTTGCCAACATAGCCCTGGGTTCTGATCTTCGTCGATCGTAATGTTTTTGTAATGGACACGGTGAAAATAAACACAGATGTGCAGTAAATTGTTAGTCCGGAAGTCGGTGCCATATTGAAATATTGTGTCAACGTGCTGCCCAGACGTGACTTCTCTTAGAACATTCTCTCATAGTCAAGCGATACACATTTCATCTTGAGAAAAGAAACACCGTTGTTGGAAACAATCTTACATTCTAATATGATAGGCAGCAGAATAGAAACGATTTATCTTGACAGACACTGTGGGCTGAGAGAAAACAAACTTGATGAAATCCCTAAGAGAGAGTGAGAGAGCGTGGGGATAAGAGTGCATTGAGATTGAAGGTGAAAACAGACCCATGCATATTTTGGCACCGATGCATGAGATAATATCCTACTGAACTCTCGCGTGCAGCCACGATTTGAACTCGTTCATCAAATCGACCTTTGTAAGTACAAAAAAATATTATCCCAAACATTCATGAGCACAACATTTCCTTACAAATCTTTTCCAGTCACCAACGTCCACTAGGCTCTCGAACAAGTGGATGAGCAACTTGTCGTACCGCGTATCTTTGCTGAACATTTCAAAGGCATCGCCAACCATGATCTACTCCCTCTCCCAACTCTCCCCCAGCAACGATACCTACCCCCTCTCCCAACTCTCCCCATGCAGCCAACGATTCCTACCCCTTCTCCCAACTCTCCCCATGCAGCCAACGATTCCTACTCCCTCTCCCAACTCTCCCCATGCAGCCACGATACCAGCCCCTCTCCCAACTCTCCCCATGCAGCCAACGATACCTACTCCCTCTCCCAACTCCCCCCATGCAGCCATCGATACTCCCCTCTCACAACTCTCCCCATGCAGCCAACGATACCTACCCCTCTCCACACCCATGCAGCCATCGATACCTGCTCCCTCTCCCAACTCTCCCATGCAGCCAACGATACCTACTCCCTCTCCAACTCTCCCCATGCAGCCAACGATACCTACCCCCTCTCCAAACTCTCCCCATGCAGCCAACGATACCTACCCCCTCTCCAACTCTCCCATGCAGCCAACGATACCTACCCCCTCTCCCAACTCTCCCCATGCAGCCAACGATTCCTACCCATCTCCCAATATGCAGCCAACGATTCACTCCCTCTCCAACTCTCCCATGCAGCCAACGATTACCTACTCCCTCTCCCAACTCTCCCCATGCAGCCAACGATACCTACCCCCTCTCCCAACTCTCCCCATGCAGCCAACGATTACCTACCCCCTCTCCCAACTCTCCCCATCAGCCAAACGATATCCTACCCATCTCACCCAATGCAGCCATCGATTCCTACTCTCTCCCAACTCTCTCCATGCAGCACAACGATACCGATCCTCTCCATCTCCCATGCAGCCAACGTTTTACCTCCCCCTCCCAACTCTCCCATGCAGCCAACGATACCTACCCCCTCTCCCAACTCTTTCCATGCAGCCAACGATTCCTACTCCCTCTCCAACTCTCCCCATGCAGCCAACGATACCTACCCCCTCTCCAAACTCTCCCCATGCAGCCAACGATTCCTACCCCTCTCTCCCCATGCAGCCAACGATCCTACTCCCTCTCCAAACTCTCCCATGCAGCCAACGATACCTACCCCCTCTCCCAACTCTCCCCATGCAGCCAACGATACCTACCCCCTCTCCAACTCTCCCCATGCAGCCAACGATACCTACCCCTCTCAACTCCCCATGCAGCCAAATCATCCCTACCCCCTCTCCGAATGCAGCCAACGATACCTACCCACTCTCCCAACTCTCCCATGCAGCCAACGATTCCTACCCCCTCTCCCAACTCTCCCATGCAGCCAACGATACCTACTCCCTCTCCCAACTCTCCCCATGCAGCCAACGATACCTACCCCCTCTCCCAACTCTCCCATGCAGCCAACGATTACCTACCCCCTCTCCCAACTCTCCCATGCAGCCAACGATTCCTACTCCCTCTCCCAACTCTCCCCATGCAGCCAACGATTCCTACCCCCTCTCCCAACTCTCCCCATGCAGCCACGATACTCCCTACTCCAACTCCCATGCAGCCAACGATTTCTACTCCCTCTCCCAACTCTCTCCATGCAGCGAACGATACCTACTCCCTCTCCCAACTTCCCCATGCAGCCAACGATACCTGTACCCCTCTCCCAAACTCTCCCCATGCAGCCAACGATTCCTACTCCCCTCTACCAACTCTCCCCATGCAGCCAACGATTCCTACTCCCTCTCCCAACTCTCCCCATGCAGCCAACGATACCTACCCCCTCTCCAAACTCTCCCCATGCAGCCAACGATACCTACCCCCTCTCCCAACTCTCCCCATGCAGCCAACGATACCTACCCCCTCTCCAAACTCTCCCCATGCAGCCAACGATTCCTACCCCTCTCCACTCCCATGCAGCCAACGATTCCTACTCCCTCTCCCAACTCTCCCAATGCAGCCAACGATACCTACCCCTCTCCCAACTCTCCCAATGCAGCCAACGATACCTACCCCCTCTCCCAACTCTCCCCATGCAGCCAACGATACCTACCCCCTCTCCCAACTCTCCCCATGCAGCCAACGATACCTACCCCCTCTCCCAACTCTCCCATGCACCAACGATTCCTACTCCCTCTCCCAACTCTCCCCATGCAGACAACGATTCCTACTCCCTCTCCAACTCTCCCATGCAGCCAACGATACCTACCCCCTCTCCCAACTCTCCCCATGCAGCCAACGATACCTACCCCCTCTTCCAATCTCCCCATGCAGCCAACGATTCCTACTCCCTCTCCCAACTCTCCCCATGCAGACAACGATACCTACTCCTCTCTCCAACTCTCCCCATGCAGCCAACGATACCTGCTCCCTCTCCCAACTCTCCCCATGCAGCCAACGATTCCTACTCCCTCCCCATCCCCATGCAGCCAACGATTCCTACCCCTCTCCCAACTCTCCCCATGCAGCCAACGATTCCTACCCCCTCTCCCAACTCTGCCCATGCAGCCAACGATACCTACCCCCTCTCCCACTCTCCCCATGCAGCCAACGATACCTACCCCCTCTCCCAACTCTCCCCATGCAGCCAACGATACCTACCCCCCTCTCCCAACTCTCCCATGCAGCCAACGATACCTACCCCCTCTCATAACTCTCCCCATGCAGCCAACATACCTACCCCCCTCTCCCAACTCTCCCCATGCAGCCAACGATTCCTACTACCTCTCCCAACTCTCCCCATGCAGCCAACGATTCCTACTCCCTCTCCCAACTCTCCCCATGCAGCCAACGATTCCTACCCCCTCTCCAATCTCTCCCATGCAGCCAACGATTCCTACTACCTCTCCCAACTCTCCCCATGCAGCCAACGATTCCTACTCCCTCTCCCAACTCTCCCCATGCAGCCAACGATTCCTACTACCTCTCCCAACTCTCCCCATGCAGCCAACGATTCTCTCTCCCAACTCTCCCCATGCAGCCAACAGTCTCCTGCCCCCTTACTGACGACAACCATGGTGTGTGTGGAGGAGAAAGTGTTAGTGAGCAGAGAGCAGCAGGCAGGGAAACTGAGCGAAATGGAAACTGGGGTCACCACGAGAGCAGGGCATGTAGGAACACGGAACTGAAGATAGCTTTTTTTCTTCTAATGATCAGTGCGAATGATGACGGTGAAGATGGTGTTGTGGGCTTTCATTTTTGTTTGACGCTTCATGATAGAGTTACGCACTAACCTTCATTTCTTCTGGCGTCCAGGATTTGGAACGACATGTTTACAGACACTATCCAGAAGTTGCTGGGATAGGCCTCTGGTAGGATTTGAACGTTTAACTCCCAACTGGAATCCATAGCTGAACCGCGTGTTCTGGGCGGGAATTTCAACTCGTGTTTTGCAACAATGATAGCTTGAAAGCAAACGAGGCAACCATAGCATTCATTTTAGGACAGAAGGCGAAGATGTGTTATCATTGTTGTGCGTATTGGTTCATGTTGTTGTATGATCAACCGAATATGTATTTAAAGATAATGCTTTAGGGTGCAGTTGGGTTTGAAGCGAATGCCATCCGTACATTGGATAGGTACAGTCGAGAAATCAATGAAGTAAAAAACATGTACACTGTTGAAGCATTCAATGAACTCTAGTGTTTAGGAACTTTGCAGGAGGCTATGCAAGATCAACAGTAAAGGGAACAACGGACACAACACATACGGAATGCAGAACGACGTCGTTTCATCGACAGCCGCTCACTTCTGTTACACTGGAAACCTTCAGGTGATAGGAAGTGCACACATGTTCTCGTCATCCATGGCTTACATGATCACGCAGAAGCCTGATTTCACGACGGCAACGGAAACGACGACAACAGTTACACCATTCTGATGATGAAGCGACTCCCACAACGTGTTCCATCGGAAATTGGTCACGGCATGGGCGCGTTTGGTGCGACACGGGGAAGGCAGGCGGTCGGCTGCAAGGCGTAGCGTACGTAGCCAGCCGACCGCACTGGCTTCATTAGATGCCGGTCAGTCTGCGTGGGAACAGTTGACGGCCACTTGCCTCCTTCAGAGGTCTCCTGGGACCTGAGAGAGAGAGAAGGGGGGGGGGGGGGGGGAGGGTGTCAGCTGACTCCCTACAGACAGACGTTGTGTGACGTGAAAGGAGACAAGTTGACGGACGATCTGTGTTGTTGACAGATGGAGCTGTTTGTGCGGGTTGAACGGTATCTGCAGTGCTACAACAGGGGCGGAGTCAAACCTGCCTGTAGTAAGCCTTGTAAGTCCCTGGCAGATCATGGAGAGGCTACTACAGTTTGGTTAAAAGCAAAACCAAACAAAACAAAAATAAATAAACAAAAACCTTTAGTGGTAATGCGAGGAGATGACGTATATTGTCAGTGAGTGGAAAAGCAAATCGCTTTTAAGTGGCATCATCTTCAACCTGATTCGTCGTCATCGTTGCTGATAATATATATATTTTTCTATTAATGTTGTTGTTTGATGATGATGATGACGATGATGATGATGATTTTCACCCATCATCGTCATTATGATGATGATGACGATCATGATGAAATAGTTATTGTTATTATAACATAAGTCGTCTTTGTTGCTGTTATTACTTTTCATTTTCATTATTACAAATTATTGTTATAATAATAAAAATGATAATAAAAAAGAATGATAACAGTAGAACAATGATAATAATAATATTAAGAAAAAAAAGTATTCTTGTTTCGTTGTTGCTGTTGTTGTTGCTGCAGTTTTTGTTCTTGTTTTGCGTTGTTGATGATGGTTGTGATGGTTGGCAGCGCCGATTTCTGGGTGATCATGAGGGCGACGCGAAGAGACATTTACACTGTGTTATTTACAGACCAGGTTTACAACAGGCTGGGGCGAATGGTTCATTGCTTTCGTATCCAAGAGGTCAATTTTGAATGGTGTGGCCCTCAGTTCCTTACTGTTGAGCGTAGCGACCAGGGGTTTTAAAAGCAAATGGCTTGATTATCTTCATTTTCTACACACGCGTTCTCATCAGGGGACGATGGGAAAGGAGAGCCGTGTTCCTTGCTTTTAACTGTCTGGTGTAAAATTACAGAAAAAAGTTTATGGGTAATTTTACGACCCGAAGCGAATTTTGATCTTTGAAAGTCACAAGACAGAGGCAAAAAGAGGGTTTTTCCTACAGATACTTCTGTCCGTCTGTCTGTCTGTCCGTCTCTCCCCCCCCCTCTCTCTCCTCTCTCTCTCTCTCTCTCTCTCTCTCTCTCACGCACGCATGCTCTCAACCGGCGGGGTCCCCCCTCCCCCCCCCCCCGACCACACACTGAAGCGCTTGCACACAAAACCGCACATCCACACACACACACACACTAAACACACCACACACTGAAGCACACACACACATACACTCTGCACGCACGCGCGCGTGTGTGTGTGCGCGCGCGCACGTGTGTGTGTGTGTGTGTGTGTGTGTGTGTGTGTGTGTGTGTGTGTGTGTGTGTTTTAGGACCTTATTCAGGTATTCTTCTCACTGTCTCTCCGTTCTGTCTCTCTCTTTCTCACTCTCTCTCTCACATACACACACAAACTCAACACACACGTATGCACGCACCCCACACACATACAAACACAAATTTTACAAACACGCGCGCATGCGCGCGCGCACAACACACACACTGAAACACACAAAACACAGAGTCTCTCTCTCTCTCTCCCTGTAAATGTGTACGTGAGAGAGGACAGACAGACAGAAAGAGAGAGAGTAAATGTGTTTTGTGCGCTCGCGGCTGTGTATGTGTGTGTGTGTGTGTGAGAGAGAGAGAGAGAGAGAGAGTGTGTTTTGTGAGATGTGCGTGGTGTGTGTGTGTGTATGTGTGTGTGTGTGTGTGTGTGTGTGTGTGTGTGCGTGCGTGAATGTGTGTGCGTGTGTGTGTGTGTGCGTGGCGCGCGCGCGCCTGTGTGTGTGTGTGTGTGTGTGCGTGCGTGTGTAGTGTGTGTGTGTTTGAGAGGGAGAGAGAGAGAAAGGGCTCTCAGCTAGTTTCTAAATTTAGGTAGGGAGTTTGTTAATTAAGTTAGTTAGACGGTTATCGTTAGTGTGTGTTTATATATATGTGTGAGTGAGTGTGTGTGTGTGAGTGTGTGTGTGTGTTTTGGGGTGTGTGTGTGTGTGTGTGTGTTTCGTGTTAGGTATCAAATTTCGAGGACAAAGATTTCAAATGTTATGAAAAATTCAAGAAATGTGGACACTGGAAATCCCAGTCATTACCGAAAGAAAAATGGTTTTAATGACCAAAATTGCGTACGCTTATCGTTGGGAACTCTTCTCTCTTCTCTCTCTCTCTCTCTCTCTCTCTCTCTCTTCTCTCTCTTCTCTTTGTGTGTTTTAGCGCGGGGTGCGTGTGTGTGTGTGTGTTTGTATGTTCATACGCTTCTCCCTCCTCTCTCACTCCCTCCCTTCGCCCCCCCCTCCCTCTCTCTCTCTCCCTGGAGGGTCATGTGCTGTGCTGTGCTGTGCTGTGCTGTGCTGTGCTCTGTGTGTGTGTGGAAGGAATTCTGTTTTACGTCTCGTCACACATATAGGTGATTGCAGACGTCTAAATAACATATTGTTTACAATTTTAGACTATTATATAAAAAGAAAAGAGGACGATGTGGTTACATGGAACAAAAATAAAGCATAGATGAATTGTAGGACAGTAACTATAAAAATTAGAAAAAAATAACTAAAATAATCTAACTTACGATTATGATTATAAAATGTTCCTTAATGGACTTCCCAAAAGGTTACTCGTTAATTTAACAAGAGAAACAACTGGCAACGAATCTAAAAAGTCAACACATTAACATGCCAGTGTCAGCACTTGGTATAACACCATTCAAAAAGGGTTTCGTTAGTTCACAATCAAAAATCACATGTTAAACTGAAAGATCCCACGACATGCGCACTTAACAGTCTGGCATACTTGGTTCGTGGGGAAATTTACATAAAAGTCTAAAAGTCAGGCTAGAAACCGGTCGGCTAATTGACACAAAGTTTGACAGAGTTTGCTGACGAGGTTTTGATGAGGAACTGTATTGACTCCAGAAATCCCTCTCGATTATATGATTAATTTCCTTGTATGATAAAGGACAATAAACCCTTAATACTACCAAATATATTCTTGCTCCCCTTTTTGCTGCTCTATCTGCTTGATCATTAAAAACGAAGGGGGTTTGTGCGATGGAACCAAGAAAATACAACATTAGTACCTTTCATGTAAAGACAGTGCAACATGTACTTAATCTCAAATAATAATTCCTCTCTTTGTGAATTTCAAAACAATTTACAAACTTTTTAATACTGACTGTGAATCAACACAAAACAGGATATTAAATATTGAGACTGGCAAGGAAATTAAATAATTTAATGCCATCAGGACAGCAACTAGTTCAGCTGTAAATATGGAATGACCCTTACCTAAATAATATGATTTTTCAGCTTTGCAATCTGGAATTACAAAGCCAGATCCCGCACTACCATCATCAAGAACTGAGCCGTCAGTGTATACTTTCAAATAGTTAGTAAAACTTTTCTTCCATGTCAATTTTGACAGATGCTGCTAACACATGCGGCGAAATCGCTTTATTTAGATCAGAAGATCTAGTTGCAAAGCGAGACGACTGCAGGCGGAAATCTAAACAAATCTTAATTAATGTTAGCGAACCGCCCAGAGAACGTGGACAAACGAGTTACAAGACCAAACACGAGCGTTTCGACCTCTTAGTTCTTCATGTGGTGATAATTAAACGAATAAAACAACGAAAATTCACTTAGCTTTGGGCGCTTCAGATTGCTCAGGCTTCAGCGCAAGGAAGAAGGCGTTGAATGAGAACGAGGCTGTTGGAAGGGAAGTAGTGAGTGAGTCAAAGTCGTAATGATGATAATAATATTACTGATAGGAATACTATTAATGGTCAAAATATTGGGGGAATAAAAAAAAAAAAAAAAAGGATCAATCTGGTGTCAATAAGTATGTGTATGGGAGAAAGGAGAGTGGGTTAGAGGATTCTTAAGCAGCAGGGTTGCCGTGGCAACAGTCCCAGAGGGATGGTGATGTCAGTGCTAGGGGTAGTATCAATACTAGCAATAGTATTACTGAATGATATTGCTAACAACGATAGTGAAGGTTAAGGTAACGAAAGCAATGATACAGAAATATATTTAGAAAATACATTTTTATAATAATCAAATAAATAAATAAAAGAAACATTAAAAATAATAATAATAATAATAATAATAATAATAATAATAATAATAATAAATAAAAAAAAATTAATCAAATAAATGCATAAATAAGATAGCTATGTTATGTGTGAGGTGAATAGTGGGAGATAAGGTAGTATGTGTGTGTGTACTGGGAGATATTGTGGGCTGAGATATATATATATATATATATTATATATATATATATATATATATATATATATATATATATATCCCCGCCCCCCCCCCCCCCTATTTTTCACGACCAACGATAAAGGGACTAGCATTATATTCTTTATGTGTATGTGTGTGTGTGAGAGTAAGTGTGTGTGTAGTGTGTGTGTTGGTGTGTGTGTGTGTGTGTGTTGTGTGTGTGTGTGATGTGTGTGTTGTGTGTGTTCCATTTGTAATATCAGCCATATTCATTGTTACCCCCACCTCACGCCCAACAACCGCCATACCCACCAACATCCCTACATACATCATTACTAGGGCAGGGGGGAAGGGGGGAGGGGGTAAGTCGATTGATGTAGCAAATGGAGAGACTCAGAGAGTGTAGGAAAAGGGAAGGGGAAGATAGCTGCAACCTATCTCTGAGGTAAACAGAGGTAGGGTGTGCGTAGGTGGAGGATATTTCAGGTGGAGCTGCAGAGATGGAATGGCAACTACTATTTTGGACGTTGATGCATGAGGGTGCACGGTGCTCAGTTTGGCAATGAGATGAGATTCCTGATAAGGCGTTCAAAGTTGTCACTCTTAGATTGCCAAAGTGCAAGACTTTGACATGGTTGATGTTGTGTTGGGCATGGTTGAAGTGTAGAGCGACTGGTTTGGGCCGATGGTGGCGGATGTCGGCCAGGTGTTCAGAGATGCGCGTCTCAAGTGTGCGAGATGTCTCACCTACATAGATCTTACCGCACAGCTGACAGTGGATGGCATACACAATGTTGTGGCTCTGGCAGAAAAGTGCGTTTAATAGTGAAAGAGCCTGTGGGGCCATGTGGGTGGTGTCGGTTTGGTAGAGAGGCAGATTTTGCAGTTGGGTTTGAGCAGGGGAAAGAAACCTGGTGGCTTAGGTGTGAAGATTTTGTTCAGCTTAGAGCGCACCAGTAGGTCGTTGGGGTTTTTGTAAACGTTTGAAAGTGATCATTGGTTTCGTCTCAAAGCAGGTTTTATTATTTTCTACCATGTGCCAGTTAACTTCAGGATCCTGCAGATGGCAGATTTGAGGATGGAAGAGAAGGCAGCAGTGGGTCTGTCTGTCTCTTTGGAGGTTTATTTTCCAAAGATAGATGTTCTGGATTTAGCTGCAGTGCGGCTGAGAGCATCATTGATACGGCACTAGGGAAATCCACTTTTGGTGAAAAAATCAGACTTTTTGGCTGCTTGTATAGTGAAATCTTCTTCGCTAGAGCAGAGTCTGCGTAGGCGAAGGAATTCAGAATAAGGAAATGCTATTTTTAGTGGACGGGTGGTGGAAGATGTGTAGTCCAGGATGAGTGTGCATCAGTAGGTTTGTAGAAGACTGAGGTTTGAAGCAGCCCATCTTTGAGGGAGATAGTGATGTCCGGGAAAATTTAAACTGACTGTGAAATGGTGTAGGTCAGCTGGATGGAAAGGATGGAAGGTCTGTGCAAAGTTGAGGAAATTCTGGAGGTCATGTTCTGGCATGGATGTGGCTCCCAATCCATTCATCTATGTATCTTTGTAGAGCTCTGGGTAGGGCCTGTGTAAGGGGTTAGTAAGCGGTGTTCTAGTGTCCCATGAAGAGGCGGCATAGGATGGCCCCATCTTGGTTCCCATAGCAACACCACTGATTTGTGAGAAGTGGGGATTGTTAAATTCAAAAGTATTTAGGGTGAGGACTAATTCTGCAAGTCTGACCAGTGTAGCTGTGGGAGGTGTTGTTGGTTAAGGGCCGTTTGTTCAGAAAGAATGCGAGGGCCTTCAGTCCATCAGCATGAGGGATGGAAGTGTAGAGAGAGACACGTCAAGTGTAAAGAGGAGGCTGGTTGGAAAGTGGGATCTGTGTTGTATGAATTAATCATGTTAAGTGTGTGTGTAGTGTCTTTTAGGTATGTGGGGGGGGCCTTGTACTAAAGGGTTGGGGGAGAGAGTCTAAGTACTGGGGAAATGTGTTTCTGTAGGGGAGCTGCATGCAGCTATATATATATCTCAGCCCACATATCCTCCCAGTACACACACACATACTACTTTTCTCCCACTAAATTTACCTCACACATAAAATTATAGCTATCTTATTTATGCATTTATTATGATTAATTTTTTTTAAATTTATTATTATTATTATTATTATTATTATTATTTATTATTATTATTATTTTATTTTTTAATGTTTCTTTTATTTATTTATTTGATTATTATAAAAATGTATTTTCTAAATATATTTCTGTATCATTGCTTTCGTTACCTTAACCTTCACTATCGTTTTTAGCAATATCATTCAGTAATACTATTTCTAGTATTGATACTACCCCCCACACTGACATCACCATCCCTCTGGGAAAGTTGCCACGGCAACCCTGGCGGGTTAAGAATCCTCTAACCCACTCTCCTTTCTCCCATACACATACTTATTGACACCAAGATTGATCCTTTTTTTTTTTTTAATTCCCCCAATATTTTGACCTTAATAGTATCCTATCATAATATTATTTTCATCATTACGACTTTGACTCACTCACTACTTCCCTTCCAACAGCCTCGTTCTCATTCAACGCCTTCTTCCTTGCGCTGAAGCCTGAGCAATCTGAAGCGACCAAAGCTAAGTGAATTTTCGTTGTTTTATTCGTTTAATTATCACCAATGAAGACCTAAGAGGTCGAAACGCGTCGTGTTTTGTCTTGTAACTCGTTTGTCCACGTTCTCTTCAGAAGAAAAAATGTTAACTGTTACTTCCGTTAGTTCCCAAGGGGTACCGGCGGAACCAGTACGCGAGGCGCTACCTCGTATGGGTCAATCTTTGATGAATTAAAAACGTCTGAAACATATGAACGAAGCGTCTCTAAATTTGAATTTTTCTGTGCATTTTTCGAAAAATCAATGTCGGTCGTGTTGTGTGTGTGTGTGTTGTGTGTGTGTGTGTGTTTGCGCGTGCGTGCGTGCGAGCGTGTGTGTGTGTGTTGTGTGTGTGTGTGTGTGTGTGTGTTGTGTGTGGTGTGTGTGTGTGTTCATATGCTTCTTCTTCTTTCCCTCCGTTCCTCTGTCTGTCTGTCTCTCTGAAGGGTCTTGTGCTGCTCGGACGAGAGCGGTCATGTTCTGTGGGGCTGTGAATGTGGATTGATTGATTGATTTAATTTAACGTCCTGTTCACAACAATGGTGATATTAGACTAGAATAAACCAATCCCCCCAAACAAAAAAAACAACACACACAAAAATAAAATAAAATAAAATAAAACGGGCTGCGTAAGAGTTTGTGTCTGTTTTGCGCGCGCGCGCGCGCGCGCGCGCGTGTGTTGTGTGTGTGTGGTGTGTGTGTTGTGTGTGTGTGTGTGTGTGTTGTGTGAGTGTGTGTGTGAGTGTGTGTGTGTGTGTGTGTGTTTGTGTGTGTGTGTGTGTGTGTGTGTGTGTGTGTGTGTGTGTGTGTGTGTGTGTGTGTGTGTTAGTGTGAATAATGCACTCATGTGTGAAAGGCTACGTTAATAAACATTCATACAATAACTATAAATGATTTAATGTTTACAATAAATTTGCAAGTATAGTGCTGGATAAAACTGATGCAATTTGTATCATTTCTTCGCTGTAGATTATATCATTTAAAAGATCTCATTTTTGCTACATCTATCCCAGATATGTTGTATAACAGGGATAGCAATGGGCAATCAAAAAGAATATGTTCAAATTGATATTGAATGACCACAAGCACATTCTACATTTTTTTTTGAAAATTAGTCTTCCATGAATTTAATCGAATTTTGTAAATGAGATCTAGACAAGGATTTCGAACACGGTAATATTTTTGGACTTTGAAGGAAGCTTTTTCTGTCATTATAACGACTTTCTAACATCGAATTTATTTCATGTTTTTCTAATTTTAGTGGACTGTCGGGATGTTTTCTAATAGCTCCTCTTTCGCTGATCTATCAGCCATTTCATTCCCCCAAATACCACAGTGAGATGGAATCCAACAAAATTCTACATTAATCCCTTTTTACATAATTGAATGTATTAAGTATTTTACGTCAAATATCAAGTCTTTTTCGAACTTTTGCATTCCAGTTTTGCAGGACTGTAAAGAACAGATTTGAGTCAACCAAAGTAAAATGCTATAAATTGCAGTACAATATCAATATCAACTATGAAGGATAAGGCCATAAGAATTGCATATAGTTCTGCAGAAAAATACAGAAAACCTTTTCCTAGACAAAATGATTTTCTTATCTTGAAAGCAGGAATAGCAAATCCAGCCCCCTGGTATGATTCCAAAACTGAACCCGTCTGAAAAAAAATCTTTAAATGATTCGGATACTTATTTTCTAGATTTTTCTTTTTGCTTCAACGGATATAAGATTGATGTTATCCTCTTTTTTTTTTTAGAGTTGTAAAATCTGTATCGAATCTAGCAGAAAAAAGCTCCCATTGAATGGGTATTATGGACTACTTGAGATTGATGTAATATCAATACACAACTTTTAAAAAGAACATCTGTATAGTTTCTAATAGGTTGAAGATATGAAATGTTTTGCGTTCTTTTCGGGATATCCTGTCTTGATCAAGAAAAATCATTTGTCACTGAATTAGAAACTGAAAGACATCTAGCACATACCTTTGCGGTGGGCCCAAATTCCGTTGGTCCTCAAAAGTTTTAAAAGATTAGCGCTCTGTATGTTTTGAGCGTATTTTTTGGTACTGGCACACCAAGTGCCAACTAACAGCCTTGCTATCTATGCTTGTAATTTTTTTTAGCAGCGCCGTGGAGCTGAGAAATAAACCTCTTGACCATAAGTTAATTTTGACGAACTAAACTGGTAGCAAGGTGTAAAAAGGTTTGAGTATCTTGTCCCCATGACTGAGCATTAATTATTTTGAGAAAATTTAATCTTTGTCTAGCTTTACTTATTATGTGTTCAATATGATATCGCCACTTTAACTTAGGGTAAATAGACTCCTAAAAATTTTACAGCTTTTGAATATTAAAAAGTGTTGCCTTTTATAACAACTGAGGAGGATGCTTTGGGGTCACCATTAATAAAAAGCATTAATTGTGTCTTTTCTCCCAAAAGTTCTAAACCATTTTCTTCATGTATAAATCTAACTTATCTAGCTCATCTTGGGATAGTTTTTGAACATGTGAATAACTCTCTTTTTTGTTTGTTTTCTGACGTTGTATTCATCCATATAGCAATGTCATCAGGAATTGAACGAGATGGATATTGTTAATGTAACGTTTGGAGGGTCATGAATAAGAATATAAAAAGAACTGGAGCATGATAGATCCTTGAGGGAAATTTCCCAAAATCAATATCCTTGAATGACGAAAAGCATGTGCCAATTCGAAGTGGAGAGAATGTCTATGTTTATACAGATAAAACAATTTTTTGGCGAGCAACTTACATTGTTATCTTGCAGTCTTTCCAAATGTCTGAGGAAGACCAAAGATTCCACTAGTTTAGTATGATACGTGAGTTGCTTTGGGATCGTGACTTGTTTATTATCTGTTCTTTTGCTACTGTCAAAAAACCGATTCATTGACGTTGAACAAAACCTAAATCCTTCCGTTTACGACTCATACTGTAATGAAAGAAGTTATTCTGTGGAGCACATATTCCGAAACCTCATCCAGTTAAATTCAGAACATAAAGAACAAACTTTACAACCACGTGGAAGAAAACTGAAAAAGACTGAAGCAGACCGAATATGCTGCGAATTGATGATGTCCAAGACAGGCTACAATAGCATCATCATCACCATCATCATCATCATCATTGTCACCGGTTCACCCGGTTAAGGGTGACCAATGACGAGGCGCGTGGGAAGAGGGAGAACCCGCAAGTACCTGACCTCAAGCGCACAAATCAAAAAACCCGGCAAGAGATAGACAAACCACAACATTTATTCACAAATTTAAATAGATATTGATGAGAGATGAAGAGGCGGGGCCCTAACTAACTAGATAGAACAGTGATGATACTAAATCTCCCACCCTAGCCAATACAGCACCCAGGAGGACCTAAACACCCAACCTATCCCACACTACTGAAGCCCGCAGGGAAAAGGGAAATGTGTACAATGACAATCACATAAGAAAAAAAAAAAGTCTTAAAATCTATTTAGAAACAAACACTAATGGCCTGTCGAAGAAAACAACAACAAAACCTCAAAAAACAACAACAACACATTCCAGCCAGTTCATTTCTTTGGTACACTTCTGTCTGCTCCTGTCTTGTTCTGTCTTTTTGGGGGCTACCTTGAGTCCAGCACTCCCACCACAAACCCTCAACTCACGCACGCCCCTCACTGCAGTCGCCTCATGATGTCGGGACAGGCGAGGAAGTGCCGACGTCACAAATCGGGACCCCCAGGTAGGTTCCAGGGCAGCAGGCTGTGTTGATGTCCCGACCAACCGGAGCAAGGTCAGGGCGTGGACGAACAGGTGGTGAAGCAGCAGTTGAAGGCCCGGGGAAAAGGCGGAAGGAGAAGGAAAGGAAAGTGCTGCACATCATACAGTGAACTCAGAAGTGAGCACACCTATACGGACTGGTCGGCGGGAACAAGGAAAAGGGGGAGGGTGCGAGTGAAGGCGAATGTGGGGAAGGGAGGTAACTATGACCACAAGGAGCCCCCTATACCTAACTCTATATATATTCACTGGTCATCCAGGCACAATAAGCCATACATACAAAAATTCTCTATTATAGTGGACACTTTGAACTGGTAAAGATTAATCGGAATCACCTTATGAAGGGGCAGTATTTAAAAGAAAAACTGATAGTTACATTAAACATACAGACTTTGTAAGTACGGAGTTGAACCAAAAGAAAAACCACTGGCCCAAACTATCTCAATCAATCAATCAATCGATTATTTTGATTATAGGCCAGCCGACCATGGAGGCTATAAGACTATCTCTGAAACACAATCAATCAAACATCTTTGAAGAGGATGATATGAAAATAAAGCACAAAAATGATATCACCATTCACTCTCCATGGAACCCAACAAAACAGACAAGACAAGGGCGCCTGGTCACCATAAGGGAAAAGGGGGGAGGAGGGGGAACACAAGAGACACCCCCCAAAACAACTCCCTCACCAACCAACCTTCCCCCAGCCTCGACCATTAGGCGCCAAAGGTAATGCCATAAATAAAAATTTACGCTGGAATGTTGAAACAAAAATGAAGAATCCTTGTGATTTTTGAAAAAAATGAATGAAATAAAATAACGATTTCAGCGCAAAATGTGGTACGCTAGTCGACACCGAAAATGGGGAGAGAGGGAAAAAGGGGAACGAAGGAAAAACAGTTCCTGATATGTATGAATTACAACTCGCAATAAGTAGGGTTCCACTAAAGAGGATTTTGGACCGCTTGAAAACAAACCCCCAGAGTCGAATCAGAAAAAACGAATGCCGAAATTTGACCAAAAAAACCCTCTTCACGCGACCAACTTTACCACCAAATATTTAATTTAAGACTCAACCTCACAACCACTGTGCTAAGAGAACGAGACGCCAGGTCACACGTCGGGGGAGAGAAAACAGCCGTGCAGACCCCCCAGGAAGATTTGCCCCCAGTCTGACCCTCCTGTCCTCTATCCCTCTCCATTTCTTCCTTTCCAGGGTCCTCCTCCGTCTTCTTTAAGGTTTTTTTTGCCGTCTTCTTCTCAGGGTCTTCTTTTTTTCCTTCGGCCCTCCAGATGAAAAGATGATTTTGGGGGGTGAAAACAAAAGGATGGGGATGAATAAGCTCCCGCAAGATGACGAGTCTTGCTCCAGTGGGCTGACTGCTCACTCCAGTTGTATCTGAATACAGGGACGAGGCCCTCTCCAAAAATGATCCAACCCAACTTTTGTCCACATTCCAATAGTGACGTAGCGGCGAGAAGACTGGTGAACGAAAATGAATGGGACCACGTGCAAAGACATGCACAGCGAGGGCTGGGGTGAAATGGCAAGTGACTGCCCAAATCAGTCGAGCAGTGTTTGCCCCAGATTTGGTCCCTTCTAAAAAAAATGGCATATAGGGCAAAAATAATAGGGACCAAAAACTCCTCACAAGGGGTGGAAAAGAAAGGTCACGCTTGGCGCGTGACAATCATCATCCCTCTCATCATCATCATCATCGTCGTCGTCGTCATCGCTTACTACCCTCCTGGGGTACAGGCCGCCAACAAGGACCTCCAGGCATCCCTGTCCTGGGCTCTTTTCTCCAGCTGGTGCCCAAATCATCCCCATTTCCTGATGTCGGCTTTGTTCCTTGGCCGACCTCTTTTTCGTTTTATTGGGGGTTCCATGTTAGGGTTGTCTGGTGAGAGCTTGCACTAGCATACCACCAAAATCAATCTCCGGACACTTGAGTTTTTGCAGTGACAGGAAAGCCATCAACTAAACAGACTGGTTAAAAAAAAAGACTGAAAAGGAGTGCCTCAGACCTTTCAGTCTCAAAATTGTGGTCAATTTTAAACTGTTTTCTCATCTGGATATTTAAAGGAACGACAATATTATTTTGCCCCTCCTAGTGTGACGGCAAAGGACAGAAATATGGAAAGAATGGTGGTGGTGGGGGGGGGGGGGGGATAAAAGCGGGGTGGGGGCGGTTATACAAAATGGTAGATGACAGAGAGCCATCAGAAATCTTTTCTCTCCCCAAACTCTCCAGTGATCAGAAGCAAAGCAAGCAAACCAGCAATAATTTCTGGTGTAATTAACCAGTAAGCTGCTAATGGTACTATGAATCATTTAAACGTTAGGACTGGGGTCACATTCAATTATCAGATGACCAAGTCTTTTAATGAAATGGTTCCATGTCCTCCTGCAAGGAAGCAGCCCTTCGTGGTCCCTGTCTATCCCCTAAACGAGAATAACCCCCCTCCCCTCTTCCCTTCCAGTCCCTAAGAACAAACTCCCTGGTCGTCCCCCTCCTTCTTCCCCACAAAGAAACGATCTCTCATTGTCCACCACCCTCTTCCATAAAGAAACAATACCTCATGGTCCTCCGCTCTCTCTCCATCAAGAAATAAAGTCTGGTCGTTCTCCGCTCTCTCTCCATCAAGAAGTAAAGTCTGGTCGTTCTCCGCTCTCTCTCCATCAAGAAATAAAGTATGATCGTTCTCCACTCTCTCCATCAAGAAATAAAGTCTGGTCGTTCTCCGCTCTCTCTCCATCAAGAAATAAAGTCTGGTCGTTCTCCACTCTCTCTCTCTCCATCAAGAAATAAAGTCTGGTCGTTCTCCGCTCTCTCTCAATCAAGAATATAAAGTCTGGTCGTTCTCCACTCTCTCTCCATCAAGAAATAAAGTCTGATCGTTCTCCGCTCTCTCCATCAAGAAATAAAGTCTGATCGTTCTCCGCTCTCTCCCACAAATAAACAATCTCTTACCGTCTACCGCTCTCCCCTAGAACAAAACAATCTCTCATCGTCGCCTGCTTTCTCCACAAAGAATCAATCTGTCATTATTTCCCACCCTATCTCACTATGAATCAATTCCTCATCGTCCCCCGCCATCTACCACAAAGAAGCAAGCCCCCCACCCCCACCCCGCCCATTCCTACAACGAAACAATTCACACAGCCCACTCCCTCTCCCATAAACTGATAAAGGAGCCTATTCCTCATGGCCCCTGCCCCTCCCAAAAAGAGACAACCCCTTGATGTCCCATACCCTAACCTGTGGTATGTTTACCCTCTGTCGGCTTGACAGAAGAATCCAAACCATGGAAACGAACTGTTACTGTATAACATTAACCATCATAGCACTGACCACGTCACGAATAAACCAATGCGTCAAACTATCAAGCAGCACATCGGAACATATGAAGATCTGCTGTCATTAATGAAAGGAAAATGACGTCGTATGGGCGTCCAGAGGCATTGATAAAGCAATGCTGTAGGGAACTGTCGAGGGAGGGAGACGAAGAGGAAGACCGACTAAACGACACGCGATCAACATAGTAGAAAAGAAGGAAACCACATGCAGAGACTCGGGTCTAGGCACAGAACTGACTGAACTAAAGGAACCCGGTGAACACTTTTGTATTGCTGTGCCCGTTGACTTTTCACGGAGTTAGTGATGAAAGGAATGTACTATCATTTTACACAAAAGCGATTTGTACCACTTTATTTTCTATGTGTATGATTTTTCCCCCTCTATGTACATGCATATCGAACCGAATGAGAGAGAGTAGGGAGCCTACCTGCACACAGAAATAGGAGGTGTAACGATGTTCACAGAGAATGTGCTGCTTGCTTGTTTCAGAGAGTTGCTGCCGACTGGGTGAGGTTATTGTCAAGACTGACTAGAACCGTCGTGTCAGACTGACTGTCACAAGCTGTTCTTCACATCAGCGAAGTGGTGGTACAGATCAGTCGGTGTTGAATGTGTCGTTTGCAGTCTGGTGTTGAGGGTCTGGTGAGGTGTCTTCCCTTTTTGGGGTGTGAATAACGCCTGATCTTGGCTAGTATTTTCTCTCTTTCCCGTGAGTCTGTTAAGGGGGTCCCTGGTATCGTTCAGTTGGGATGGCTGATTAAACCGATGCTCTTGTAGGGTTTTTTTTTATTTTTTTTATTTATTTCGTAGGCAAATGTATCAGCAGATAGAATTTGTCTTTGGCTACTGTTGTTGCAAATTATCAGATACATGCTTATTGTGCTTGATTATTTCTGCTCCTCCAATTTCAGACTTTTTTTGTGGCATCTTATGCTTGCCTGTTTTAAGAATGAGGACAGGTTGTCCTATTTCTTGGAGGATCAGTATATCCCTAGGGTTTTTGACAGGTGGAGGATCAGTATATCCCTAGGGTTTTTGACAGGTGGAGGATCAGTATATATATCCCTAGGGTTTTTGACAGGTGGAGGATCAGTATATCCCTAGGGTTTTTGACAGGTGGAGGATCAGTATATATATCCCTAGGGTTTTTGACAGGTGGGGATCAGTATATATATCCCTCGGGTTTTTGACAGGTGGAGGATCAGTATATCCCTAGGGTTTTGCTGCTGTCTGCTTGTGGCAGGGAATTGCACAGTTCTTGCAGTACTCAACCTGTCCTCAGTCAAAGAAAAAGGAACCAGTCTCTCTCTCTATAGTTGTAGTCCTTGAGTCCTGTTGGCTTCTTTAACGTGTCTTTTCTTCACCACTAGCTTTCCTTAATTTCAATTCTTCTTCTTCTTCTTCTTCTTCTTCTTCTTCTTCTTCTTCTTCCTACGCATGCTGATACTCCTGCAGACACTGCCTGTATAGACAGGCAAGGATTAATCCCATCTGCCCAACAAAGGGAGTGGCATTTGTGTGTAGGACTGTTTTTTTTATCCCGCCATTAAGGCAGCCATACTCCATCTTCGGGGAAGCTAATTTCAATTGATTTTGCACATGTTTACATTTATGTATATAAGCACATGCAATGCATGTATGTGTGCATATATATTCAATTATAAACAAAGCTTGCTCTTATGTCTTAGATTGAAGAAATAGGGGGAGATAAGCATTCATATCTGCAGTGGCAGTTAATACTGCCTAACTAACAGTATGTGCTCAAGTGGGTGGATGGGGAAAAATAAAAAAATAAAATAAATACTTCTCAAAATGAGCCTTCAGTATTAACTGCCACTGCAGATATGAATGCTTATCTCCCCCTATTTCTCAATCTAAGACATAAGAGCAAGCTTTGTTTATAATTGAATATTTCTTGCAGTCATTGCAACACACCAAGCTGCTCTGTAACTTGCTGGAATGGTGCTCAGTACTTATCCTTGGAATTTATTAGTTTGTTGTAATTTAGTCCCTTGCGGATTCATTCCAAGAACTGGCCCTCAGCACTTGTGTCTTAAGAGGTTATCTTTTTATATTTTCTACTTTTTACAAGAAAATGTAGCTTGTTTTGTTCTTTCATGATTTTCTTTTGCTTCTTAGGTGGCACCTTTGGTTGGTTTTTTTGAAAACTCAACAAACATACTACTGTATTGCACACCAGCCTTTTCTGGGATAGCATTCTTCTTAAAACCGAAAAGGCAGAGGAGTCAAATTACCACTTTCCGCGGACACTGAGGAGAAACAACCAGGTTTCGAAATATCGGTATATGACCAGGAGTTAGGTGTTAGTGAGTTTCCTCCCTATTGGAGATTATAAGCTTGCTGAAGGCTCATTTTGAGAAGCATTTATTTTATTTTTTTTATTTTTCCCCATCCACCCACTTGAGCACATACTGTTAGTTAGGCAGTATTAACTGCCACTGCAGATATGAATGCTTATCTCCCCCTATTTCTCAATCTACGACATAAGAGCAAGCTTTGTTTATAATTGAATATTTCTTGCAGTCATTGCAACACCAAGCTGCCATAGTTGCTGAAATGGTGCTCAGTACTTATCCTTGGAATTTATTAGTTTGTTGTATATATATATATATATATATATATATTATACACCCATATGTATGTATATGTATACGTGTAGGTGTGTATAGGTTGTGTCTTTTATTTAGAAGAGCAGCTGTAATAGTCTCCAGCCATTCCCTTCGCCACACATGTGATTGGAAGCATCTGAACACACTGGACATTCTTTGTAAATCTGTATGTGATTGATGGTTCGAAATAAGTCTGTTTAGACCAAGCGCCGTTTTGCTGGTGTCGCATTGTATAGTCGCTGTAGTTATGTTCCAAGCAGCGTATCGTCTCCCTGGACAATGTAATGCAGACAGATTTAAAGCATCTTCTTAGCTGTCAGTCTACATGGTGCTGATGGCAGCCACCTGGCGGAACCAGCAAAACCCTACCACCAGGTTAGAAGCATCAAGAACAGACAACTGCCAGGACAACGAATTCTGAGCGAACAGTTGCAAATACCACTTTGACGCAGTTGAACAAAAGAAAGATCACAACAACCGCCATTTTTGTGCGTGATCATACTGAAAAAAACATTTTCTAAAACATTGGACTCGATTTGATCAATCTTTTCTTTTCAAAAGCGATTCAAATTCCCAAGGAGTTTATGTTGTCATAATAACACAGCGTTAAAACATACCTTATGTCTGTGCGCTTAGACACTGCTGACACCGTGATGAAACTTGACTTACTACTACGACAGAATTCTGGGAGCACGGTGTTACCACGTTTGGTTTTAAAGCAGTTTTTTTTTCTCACTGTTTGAAAATCTACCGGAAGCCTTGATAGTGCTAGGAAAAAAAGATGACAGAGGCTAGCTACAATGTTTTGAGTCATCCTGTCGTTGACCATCGAGGACAGCCAGCAGGGCATCATCTATGTTTGCTGAACAATGCTGAATGCACAACTGATATACATTGATCCTACTGTATAACATCACACTGCAAACTGTCTTCACCTTCCATTGATTTTCAGCTGGAAAACAGCATTCCAAGCCGTCAGTAAGACAAATGTGACTGTAGGTAATGAGAGTGAGAGATGCCAGTACACGCCGTGCTAGATCATAAAAGCTAACACTTTTTAAGTTGACATTAGTTAAATCTCACGCCTTTACTGTCGTCACACCTCTCTCTCTCTCCCTCTCTCTCTCCTCTCTCTCTCTCTCTCTCTCCTCTCTCTCTCTCACTCTCTCTCTCTCTCTGGACCAACACAGTCAAGCCCGTGCTCTCATCTCTCTCTCCCCTCTCTCTCTCTCTCATCTCTCTCTCTCTCTCTCTCTCTCTCTCTCTCTCTCTCGCTCGCTCGTTCGCTCGCTCGCTCGCTCGCTCGCCAGCTCTCTCTCTCTCTCTCTCTCTCTCTCTCTCTCTGGACGAACAGTCTTCCGGCCTTCTGTGTCTCGTCTCTTCTCCTCTCTCTCTCCTCTCCTCTCCTCTCTCTCTGTCGTCTTCTGTCTGTTCTCCTTCGTCTGTCTTCTGTCTCACGAAACGTTGAAAGCTGACACGGTCCCTTCCTCCCCTGTACCACCCACAAGTTAACCCCTCAAACGACATGGTGGGGGGAAAATCGCCAAACTGGGGCCCCTACGCCCCAATCACACAGGCCTTTGGGCGGAAGAGGCCAGTTTATGAGGTTTTTTTGGGCCCCCTCTTCCCTCACTCCGCACCTCACATCCCCCCCCCTCCCCTTCCCTTTTCCCCCCCCCCCCTCCCTCTCCCCCTCACACGAGAGACAGTGTTTTTTAAAACCCAAGCGCCCTTCCTTTTTACTTTTGGGTTCTCCGCCTCTCCACCTCCCCCCTCCCTCTCCACCCCCCCCATCACCTCTCCCCCCACCCCCCCACCTCTCCACCATCCCCTCCACCATCCCTCCACCCCACCACACCCTCCCCCTCCCTCCTCACCCCCCACCATCCCCCATCACCCCTCCCATCCCCCACCCCTCTCCCCCCCCTCCATACCCTTCCCCCCCATCCCCCATCACCCCCTCCACCACCCCCACCTCCCCCATCCCTCTCCACCTCCCTCCACCCCTCCATCACCCTCCACACCTCTCCACCACCCTCCCCATCCCTCCATCACCTCTCCTTCATCCCTCCATCACCTCCACCATCCCTCCACCATCCCCCCCCCACGCTCCTTTATCCTCCATCACCCTTCACCATCCCTCCACCATCCCTCCAACCCTCTCCACCATCCCTCCTCACCCTCCACCCTCCCTCCATCACCCTCCACCTCCCTCATCACCCTCCACCATCCCCCAACACCTCCCACCATCACTCCACCATCCCTCCACCCCCCTCCCTCACCCTCCCCCACCCTCCACACCCTCCCCATCCCCTTCATCACCTCCCACCCCCTCCACCATCCCCCTCCCTCACCACCACCCTCCATCACCCCCTTTATCTCCCTCACCCCCACCACACCCCACCATCCCTCCACCATCCCCCACACCTCCCACCACCCCCATCACCCTCCACCATCCCTCCACCACCCCCCCACCATCCCCCACCTCCCTCCACCTCCTTTTCCCCATCCCTCCCCACCTCCCTCCTCACACTCCACCCTCCCTCCATCACCCCCACCTCCCCCCCCATCCTCCACCATCCCTCCATCACCCTCCACCCTCCCCCCATCACCTCTCCACCACCCTCCATCACCTCTCCACCAACCCCCCACCCTCCCCCCATCACCCCACCACCCCCCCCCCATCACCTCTCCCCCATCTCTCCATCACCTCTCCCCCATCCCTCCACCATCCCCCCTCACCCCTCCACAATCCCCCCCCCACCCTCCATCACCCCTCCCCATCCCTCCATCACCTCCCTTTCCCCCCATCCCCCCCACCATCCCCCATCACCTCTCCCCACCCTCCATCACTCTCCACCATCCCTCCACCATCCCTCCCCCACCCCCCCACCCTCCCACCATCCCCCATCACCCCCTCCACCCTTCCACATCCCCCATCCCCTCCACCATCCCCCATCACCCCCCAAACCTCCCCCACCATCCCCCCCCACACCTCTCCACCACCCTCCATCACCTCTCCACCATCCTCCATCGCCTCTCCACCTCCCTCCACCACCGTCCACCATCCCCATCACCTTCCCCCCCCATCCCTCCACACCTCTCCACCCCCCTCCATCACCTCACCACCTCCCCCCTCACCCCCCTCATCCCCCCCATCACCTCTCCACCACCCTCCACCCTCCCTCCACCCTCTCCACCACCCTCCCCCACCCCCACCATCCCTACCACCCCCATCACCTCTCCACCCTCCCTCCATCACCTCTCCACCATCCCTTCCCTCACCTCCCACCACCTCACCCCCCCTCCATCACCTCTCCACCATCCCTCCCTCACCTCTCCATCATCCTCCATCACCTCTTACCCCCCCATCACCTCCCACCCCCCCATCACCTCTCCACCATCCCCCCCCCACCCCCACCGCCCTCCCCACCTCTCCACCATCCCTCCTACCTCTCCACCACCCTCCACACCCCCCCCACCCCCATCACCTCCCACCATCCCCCACCAAACATTCCATCACCCTCCACCATCCCTCCATACCCCTCCTCCCCCACCAAACCCTCATTCATTCCCTCCACCTCCCTCCATCACCTCACCACCATCCCTCCTCACTCTCCTTCTCCCTCCACCACCCTCCATCACCTCTCCCTTTACCCTCCATCACCTACCCCTCCCCCCACCTCTTCACCCCCCCTCCATCACCCCCCACCACCCTCATCACCTCTTCACCATCCCCCCCATCACCTCTCCTTCACCTCCACACCTCTCCACCCCCTTTCCATCACCTCTCCTTCTCCTCCATCACCCTCCCCACCCTCCATCACCCTCCCTTTATCCCTCCATCACCTCCCCCATCCCCATCACCTCTCCCCATCCCTCCATCACCTCTCCACCATCCCCCATCACCTCTCCCTTTATCTCTCCATCACCCCCCACCCTCCCCCCATCACCTCTCCCCATCCTCCACACCTCCCCCATCCCTCCCACCTCCCTTCATCTCTCCCTCACAACTCCACCATCCCTTCACACCTCTCCTTTATCTCTCCCTCACTCCCCCACCATCCCGCATCACCCTCCTTCATCCCCCACCTCCCCCATCACCCCCTTCTCCCCCCCGTCCCCTCCCCTTTACCCTCCCCCATCCCTCCTCCCACTCCTTATCCCTCCATCACCTCTCCACCATCCCCCATCCCTCCCCCATCCCTCCACCATCCCCCCACCATCCTACATCCCTTCCACTACCATCCACCACCCCCCTCACCTCCCACCTCCCCCACCATTTTCCATCCCTCTCCACCATCCCTTCACCTCTCCCCACCCCCATCCCCTCCACCCCCCCACACCTCCCTTCATCCCTCCACACCTCTCCACCCTCCCTCCATCACCTCTCCCCATCCCTCCACCCTCCCCCACCCCCTCCATCACCCTCCCACCATCCACCCCCTCCCTCCATCACCTCCCACCATCCCCCACCATTCCCATCGCCTCTTCACCATCCCTCCTCACCTCTCCCCCTCCCCCATCACCTCTCCACCCATCCCCCACACCTCTCCACCTCCCTCCCAAAAAAAAAAATTAAAAATCCCTCCATCAAATTTTCCCCCCCCTCCCTTCAAAACACACCCCCAAACCCTCCCTCCATCCTTCCACCATCCCTCCCTTAAACCCCCCCACCATCCCCCATCACCTCCCACATCCCCCATCCCTTCCACCCCCCCCCATCACCCCCACCACCATCCCCCAACAAACCCTCCCCCATCCCTCCATCACCTCCCACCATCCCCCCATCACCTCCCCACCACCCTCCATCACCTCCCACCCTCCCTCCATCACCCCTCCCATTCCCCACCCCCCTCCACACCTCCCACCCTCCCCCCCTTTCCCCCCCTCACCCCCATCCCCCCATCACCCCTCCCCATCCCTCCATCACCTCCCCCTCCCTCCATCACCTCTCCACCACCCCTCCCCATCCCCATCACCTCTCCTTCATCCCTCCATCACCCCACCATCCCCCCACACCTCCCACCATCCCCCCATCACCTCTCCCCATCCCCCCTCACCCTCCACCATCCCTCCATCACCTCTCCTTATCCCTCACACCTCTCCCCAACCCCCATCACCCTCCACCATCCCTCCCCCCACCCCCTCCACCACCCTCCATCATCTCCCCATCCCCCATCCTTCCACCACCCTCCCCTCACCTCTCCCCATCCCCCCATCCCCCTCCACCATCCCATCCCTCCCACCACCATCACCCTCCTCCTCACCCTTCCCCACCTCCCCCATTACCCTCCCCCATCCCTCCATCAAATCCCCCCCTCCCTCCACACCTCTCCCCATCCCCTCACCCCCACCATCCCTCCACCTCCCCCATCAACCTCACCACCACCCCCCATCACCTTTCCACCATCCCTCCCTCACCCTCCACCCTCCCTCCATCACCTCCCCCCCATCCCTCCTCATCTCCCCCATCCCCCATCACCTCCCACCCTCCCTCCAACCCCCCACCCCCCACCATCCCCCAAAAAAACCCCCCCACCATCCCCCACACAAATCCACCTCCCTCCATCAAACTCCACCCTCCCTCCACCCCCCCCCACCATCCCCCCCTCACCTCCCACCACCCTCCACACCCCTCCACCTCCCTCCATCCCCTCTCCACCATCCCCCATCACAAAATCCACCATCCCCCATCACCTCCCCCCACCCTCCATCACCTCCACCACCCTCCATACCCCACCATCCCCCACACCTCTCCCCCATCCCTCCACCCCCTCACCACCCTCCCCCTTCCACACCCCCCCCCTCCCCCCATCCCCCCATCACCTCCCACCAAACCCCCATACCCTCCACCATCCTCCACACCCCCACCTCCCCCCCCCCCCAAAAAAAATTTAAAACCCCAACCCCCAAAAAAAAGAAAAAAAAAAAAATTTAAAAAAAAAAAAAAAAATATAAAAATTATAAAAAATTAAAATTAAAAATATAAAAAAAAAATAATTTTAAAATAATTCCCTAAATAAAAATTTAAAATTATAAAAAATCCCCCCAACCTCCCCCTCCCTCCATCACCCCCACAAATCCCTCCCTCACCCCCACATCCCTCCATCACCCCCACCACCCTCCACCAAAATCCCTCCCCACCCTCACCATCCCTCCATCACCTCCCCACATCCCCCTCCAAAACCCCCCCCATCCCTCCATCCCTCTCCCCCAACCCTCCCCCTCCCCCAACCCCACCATCCCCCTCCATCACCTCCCACCCCCTCCCCCCACCAACCCCCAATCCCACCCCCCACCCTCCAACCCCCACACAACTCCACCATCCCCCATCACCCTCCCACCATCCCTCCACACCTCTCCACCCTCCCCCACCAACTCCACCCCCCCCCACCCTCTCCCCCCCATCCCCCTCACCTCCCCAAACCCCATCCCCCTCCACCATCCCCCCTCCCCTCCCCACCCACCTCCCCCTCCACCACCCCCATCCCTCCACCTCCCTCCACACTCCCCCCCCAACCCCCCTCCACCCCCTCCCCCCCCCACCCCCCCCTCCATACCTCTCCACCCCCTCCCCCACCATCCCCTCACCCCCCCATCTCCCCCCTTCCCCCCTCCTCCACCCCCCCCTCACCCTCTTACCCCCCCCTCCTCACCACAAACTCTTCATCACCACCCCAAACTAAAACCTTTTTCAATTCCAACCAACACAATTTTCATTTTTATTAATCTTTAAAAAAAAAAAAAAAATTTTTAAAACTCAAAAATTTGACACCTTTTCCCAAAATCTTTCCTTGCCATGCCTACATCACACCCATACGTATCCATTCACACTGACTAATCCACATATCACACTGACTAATCCACATATCACACTGACTAATCCACAGATCAACTAACTAATCCACATATCATACTGACTAATCCACATATCACACTAACTAACCCACATGTCATACTGACTAATCCAGATAATCATACTGACTAATCCACATACCATACTGACTAATCCACATATCATGCTGACTAATGCACATAATTATCATTCTAACAAATCCACATATCACACTAACTAATCCCACACATCATACTAACTAATCCACATAATTATCATACTAACTAATCCACATATCATACTAAACAATCTACACATCATACTAACTAATCCACATATCACACTAACTAATCTACATATCACACTAACTAATCCACATATCATACTAACTAATCCACATATCACACTAACTAATCCACATATCATAACTAACTAATCTAATCATGGGCGTAATTCTGATGCCGACAAGCAGCCTGTTCATAGATTCAATATGGACATGTCGGGTAATCCTACGCACCATGCAGACAGCTAATGGACGAACAGACATACCACCAATCTTCACTCTCTTCCTCCCTCCCTCCCTCCATCACAACACACTCTGCCACAACCACGCATTCATCTCCGATACCAAGAGTGTCTAAAGAGTTTTGTTAACTACCTTCCGCTGGATGCTTTGGGGGTGCTCTTGGATTCTTTTTTGAACCCTTGGTGGTGAGAACACCACAAAATTACGGACTGTGGTGTGTCCTATTTGACGTCAAGAGGACAGACACAATCAGCCGTGTCTCCCTGATGAGTCCGATCCAGCGACGAAAGGCCTAGGAGCAGGCGATTCAGATAGATCTGCTTTCGAGAGGGATTGCAATTGTTCCCTCATGCAGTTAGCGAAGGGTTTCATATTTAAATATACAATTTCCCATTTTCTTCGTCTTCAACCCCCCCCCCCCCCCTTTTTTTTTAAAATTTCAAATCTTTGCCAAGTTATTACTATAATGATGGAAGAATTGTTAATCTGCACTGTCTTCCCCCACTACTTAATTGTTCAGCACAATACCAAGAGTGTCTGAAAAGACTCGTCGGCATCTGCCAAAAGGAAAGAGAAATGTAGAGATGGTTATAACGAGAGACAGACAGTCACAAGGATAAGCTTTAAGGCGCTCATCAGTAAGTAATAAGAATCTGCACATCTCAGTTCACAATATTCAGAACTGTTTTTTTTTCTCATGAATATTTTACAGTATATCAGAGTGTAAGCTTACATACTTGTAAAATTAGCTCATTTGTAAGCTAAGCTGAAAAGAACAAGTGAAGGCTTTTTGGGTATTGTAATGGTTTAACCTTTTCTCATGCGCACTTACTATGCCTTTACTTACCACGGTATGAAGCCTACTCCCAATTTAACTGGGATATACGGCATTGAAGCCTACTCCCAATTTAACTGAGATATACGGTATTGAAGCCTACTCCCAATTTAACTGGATATACAAAGGACTGAAACGTTTATCGTAAGATCCCCCCAATCATTCTGGGATGTCACGTTCACACAGGACTGAAACGTCTATCGTAAGATCCCCCAAACATTCTGGGAGTGCACGTCACACAGGACTGAAACGTCTATCGTAAGATCCCCCCAATCATTCTGGGAGTGTCCGTCACACAGGACTGAAACGTCTATCGTAAGATCCCCCAATCATTCTGGTAGTGTCACGTTCACACAGGACTGAACGTCTATCTTTAGTCCCCCCAATCATTCTGGGAGTGTCACGTTCATATAGGACCGAAACATCTATCGTAAGATCCCCCCTCTCCCCAATCTCATCTCCCTCTGGAGTGTCACGTTCACAAGACTGAACGTCTATCTAGATCCCCCCAACATTCAGGGGCATTTAATTTGGGGTCATC
>CM031604.1:4393603-4424040 GCA_018398815.1 Conus ventricosus | reverse complement strand
AGAGAGACTCTGTGTGTGTTGCTTCAGTTGTGTGTGTGTGTGCGCGCCGCATGCGCGCGTGTTTGTAAGTGTTTGTATGTGTGTGAGGGCGTGCATACGTGTGTGTGAGTTTGTGTGTGTATGTGAGGAGAGAGTGAGAAAGAGAGAGACAGGACGGAGAGACAGGAGAGGGGATACCTGAATAAGGTCCTTATACACACACACCACACACACACACACACCACACACACAACCCCCCAACGTGCGCGCGCGCACACACACACGCGCGCGTGCGTGCAGAGTGTATGTGTGTGTGTGCTTCAGTGTGTGTGGTTGTGGTGTTGTG
Organism: Conus ventricosus; assembly: GCA_018398815.1. NCBI lineage: Eukaryota > Metazoa > Mollusca > Gastropoda > Neogastropoda > Conidae > Conus > Conus ventricosus. Next base: position 4,423,715 of record CM031604.1, on the reverse strand, counting down.
TGTGTGTGTGTGTGTGTGTATGTGCGTGTGTGTGTGCATGCGCTTCAGTGTGTGTGTCTGGGGAGGGGGGAGGGGGGACCCGCGCGTGAGCATGCGTGCTTTGAGAGAGAGAGAGAGAGAGAGAGAGAGAAAAGAGAGAGAGAGAAGGGGGGGGGGAGACGGACAGACAGACAGACGGACAGAAGTATCGTAGGAAACCCTCTATTGCCTCTGTCTTGTGATCTTTCAAAGATCAAAGTTCGCTTCGGTGTCGTAAAATTACCCATAAACTTTGTTCTGTAATTTTACACCAGACAGTTTAAAAGCAAGGCAACACGGCTCTCCTTTCTATCGTCCCCTGATGAGAACGCGTTTTGTAGAAATGAAGATAATCAAGCCATTTGCTTTTAACCACTGGTCGCTACGCTCAACAGTAAGGAACTGAGGACCACACCATTCAAAATTGACCTCTTGGATACGAAAGCAATGAACCAGTTCGCCCCAGCTGTTGAAAAACCTGGTCTGTAAATAACACAGTGTAAATGTCTCTTTCGCGTCGCCCTCATGATCACCCAGAAATCGGCGCTGCCAACCATCACAACCATCATCAACAACGCAAAACAAAAAACAAAAACTGCAGCAACAACAACAGCAACAACGAGAACAAGAATACTTTTCTTCTTAATATTATTATTATCATTGTTCTTACTGTTATCATTCTTGTTATTATCATTATTATTATATAACAATAATAGTAATAATGAAAATGATAGTAATAACAGCAACAATGACGACTTATTTTATAATAACAATAACTATTTTCATCATGATCGTCATCATCATCATAATGACGATGATGATGATAATCATCATCATCATCGTCATCATCATCATCATAACAACAACATTAATAGAAAAATATATATTTATCAGCAACGATGACGACGAATCAGGTTGAAGATGATGCCACTTAAAAGCGATTTGCTTTTCCACTCACTGACAATATACGTCATCTCCTGCATACCACTAAAGGTTTTTGTTTATTTTTTTTGTTTTGTTTGGTTTTGCTTTTAACCAAACATGTATTTAGCCTCTCCATGATCTGCCAGGGACTTAGCAAGGCTTACTACAGGCAGGTTTGACTCCGCCCCTGTTGTAGCACTGCAGATACCGTTCAACCCGCACAAACAGCTCCATCTGTCAACAACACAGATCGTCCGTCAACTTGTCTCCTTTCACGTCACACAACGTCTGTCTGTAGGGAGTCAGCTGACCCCTCCCCCCCTCCCCCTTTCTCTCTCTCTCAGGTCCCAGGAGACCTCTGAAGGAGGCAAGTGGCCGTCAACTGTTCCCACGCAGACTGACCGGCATCTAATGAAGCCAGTGCGGTCGGCTGGCTACGTACGCTACGCCTTGCAGCCGACCGCCTGCCTTCCCCCTGTCAGCACCAAACGCGCCCATGCCGTGACCAATTTCCGATGGAACACGTTGTGGAGTCGCTTCATCATCAGAATGGTGTAACTGTTGTCGTCGTTTCCGTTGCCGTCGTGAAATCAGGCTTCTGCGTGATCATGTAAGCCATGGATGACGAGAACATGTGTGCACTTCCTATCACCTGAAGGTTTCCAGTGTAACAGAAGTGAGCGGCTGTCGATGAAACGACGTCGTTTCTGCATTCCGTATGTGTTGTGTCCGTTGTTCCCTTTACTGTTGATCTTGCTAGCCTCCTGCAAAGTTCCTAAACACTAGAGTTCATTGAATGCTTCAACAGTGTACATGTTTTTTACTTCATTGATTTCTCGACTGTACCTATCCAATGTACGGATGGCATTCGCTTCAAACCCAACTGCACCTAAAGCATTATCTTTAAATACATATTCGGTTGATAAATACAACAACATGAACCAATACGCACAACAATGAAAACACATCTTCGCCTTCTGTCCTAAAATGAATGCTATGGTTGCCTCGTTTGCTTTCAAGCTATCATTGTTGCAAACACGAGTTGAAATTCCCGCCCAGAACACGCGGTTCAGCTATGGTTTCCAGGTTGGAGTTAAACGTTAAATCCTACCGAGGCCTATCCCAGCAACTTCTTGGATAGTGTCTGAAAAACATGTCGTTCCAAAATCCTGGACGCCAGAAGAAATAAGGTTAGTGCGTAAACTCTATCATGAAGCGTAAAACAAAAATGAAACCCCACAACACCATCTTCACCGTCTCATTCGCACTGATCATTAGAAGAAAAAAAAGCTATCTTCAGTTCCGTTTTTCCCGACATGCCCTGCTCTCGTGGTGACCCCAGTTTCCATTTCGCTCAGTTTCCCTGCCGCGCTCTCTGCTCACTAACACTTTCTCCTCCAAAAACACCATGGTTGTCGTCAGAAAGGGGGGCAGGAGACTGTTGGCTGCATGGGGAGAGTTGGGAGAGGTAGTAGGAATCGTTGGTTTGCATGGGAGAGTTGGGAGAGGTAGTAGGAATCGTTGGCTGCTATGGGAGAGTTGGAGAGGGAGTAGGAATCGTTGGCTGCATGGGAGAGTTGGGAGAGGTAATAGAATCGTTGGCTGCATGGGAAGAGTTGGGAGAGGGGGTAGGAATCGTTGGCTGCATGGGGAGAGTTGGGAGAGGGAGTAGGAATCGTTGGCTGCATGGGGAGATTTGGGGAGAGGTAGTAGGAATCGTTGGCTGCATGGGGAGAGTTGGGAGAGGGGGGTAGGTATCGTTGGCTGCATGGGGAGAGTTATGAGAGGGGTGGGTATCGTTGGCTGCATGGGGAAGTTGGAGAGGGGGGTAGGTATCGTTGGCTATGGGGAGAGTTGGGAGAGGGGGTAGTATCGTTGGCTGCATGGGAGAGCTGGAGAGGGGTAGGTATCGTGGCTGCATGGGGAGAGTTTGGAGAGGGGGTAGGAATCGTTGGCTGCATGGGAGAGCTGAAGAGGGTAGGAATCGTTGGCTGCATGGGGAGAGTTGGGAGAGGGAGTAGGAATCGTTGGCTGCATGGGGAAGTTGGGAGAGGGAGCAGGTTATCGTTGGCTGCATGGGAAAGTTGGGAGAAGGAGTAGTATCGTGTCTGCATGGGAGAGTTGGGAGAGGGAGTAGGAATCGTTGGCTGCATGGGAGAGTTGAAGGGGGTAGTATCAGTTGGCTGCATGGGGAAGTGGGAGAGGGGGTAGTATCGTTGGCTGCATGGGAGAGTTTGGAGAGGGAGTAGAATCGATGGCTGCATGGGGAGAGTTGGAAAGGAAGTAGGAATCGTTGGATGCATGGGGAGAGTTGAGGGTTAGGTATCGTTGGCTGCATGGGGAGAGTTGGAGAGGGGGTAGGTATCGTTGGCTGCATGGGGAGAGTTGGGAGAGGGTAGGTATCGTTGGCTGCATTGGAGAGTTGGGAGAGGGTGTGTATCGTGGCTGCATGGGAGAGTTGGGAAGGAGTAGGAATCGTTGTGCTGCATGGGGAGAGTGGGTAGGAATCGTTGGCTGCATGGGGAGAGTTTGGAGAGGGGGTAGGTATCGTTGGCTGCATGGGGGAGTTGGGAGAGGGGGTAGGTATCGTTGGCTGCATGGGGGAGTTTGGAGAGGGGGTAGGTATGTTGGCTGCATGGGAGAGTTGGGAGAGGGGGTAGGAATCGTTGGCTGCATGGGGAGAGTTGGGAGGGAGTAGGAATCGTTGGCTGCATGGGAGAGTTGGGAGAGGGAGCAGGTATGTTGGCTGCATGGGGAAGTTGGGAGAGGGAGAGGTATCGTTGTCTGCATGGGGAGAGTTGGGAGAGGAGTAGGAAATCGTTGGCTGCATGGGGAGAGTTGGAAGAGGGGGTAGGTATCGTTGGCTGCAGGGGGAGAGTTTGGGAGAGGGTGTAGGTATCGTTGGCTGCATGGGGAGAGTTGGGAGAGGGAGTAGGAATCGTTGGCTGCATGGGGAGAGTTTGGGAGAGGGAGTAGGAATCGTTGGCTGCATGGGGAGAGTTGGGAGAGGGGGTAGGTATCGTTGGCTGCATGGGGAGAGTTGGGAGAGGGGGTAGGTATCGTTGGCTGCATGGGGAGAGTTGGGAGAGGGGGTAGGTATCGTTGGCTGCATTGGGAGAGTTGGGAGAGGGGGTAGGTATCGTTGGCTGCATTGGGAGAGTTGGGAGAGGGAGTAGGAATCGTTGGCTGCATGGGGAGAGTGGGTAGGAATCGTTGGCTGCATGGGGAGAGTTTTGGAGAGGGGTAGGTATCGTTGGCTGCATGGGAGAGTTGGGAGGGGGTAGGTATCGTTGGCTGCATGGGGAGAGTTTGGAGAGGGGGTAGGTATCGTTGCTGCATGGGGAGAGTTGGGAGAGGGAGTAGGAATCGTTGGCTGCATGGGAAGAGTTGGTAGAGGGGTAGGTATCGTTGGCTGCAGGGGGAGAGTTTGGAGAGGGGGTAGGTATCGTTGGCTGCATGGGGAGAGTTGGGAGAGGGCTAGGTATCGTTGGCTGCATGGAGAGAGTTGGGAGAGGGAGTAAAATCGTTGGCTGCATTGGGAGATGGAGTAGGAATCGTCGGCTGCATGGGGAGAGTTGGGAGGATGGTAGGTATCGATGGCTGCATGGGAGTGTTGGGAGAGGGGGTAGGTATCGTTGGCTGCATTGGGAGAGTTGGGAGAGGGGGTAGGAATCGTTGGCTGCAGGGGGAGAGTTGGAGAGGGGGGTAGGTATCGTTGGCTGCGTGGGGAGAGTTGGGAGAGGGAGTAGGAATCGTTGGCTGCATGGGGAGAGTTTGGGAAAAGGGGGTAGGTATCGTTGGCTGCATTGGGGAGAGTTGGGAGAGGGGGTGGGAATCGTTGGCTGCATGGGGAGAGTTGGGAGAGGGGGTAGGTATCGTTGGCTGCATGGGAGAGTTGGGAGAGGGGTAGGTATCGTTGGCTGCATGGGAGAGTTGGGAGAGGGGGTAGGTATCGTTGGCTGCATGGGGAAGTTGGGAGAGGGAGTAGGATCGTTGGCTGCATTGGGAGAGTTGGGAGAGGGCGGTGGTACGTTGGCTGCGTTCGGAGAGGGGTAGGTATCGTTGGCTGCATGGGGAGTGTTGTGAGAGGGGGTAGGTAATCGTTGGCTGCATGGGGAGAGTTGGGAGAGGGGGTAGGTATCGTTGGCTGCATGGGAGAGATTGGGAGAGGGGGTAGGTATCGTTGGCTGCATGGGGAGAGTTGGGAGAGGGAGTAGGTAATCGTTGGCTGCATGGGAGAGTTGGGAGAGGGGTAGGAATCGTTGGCTGCATGGGGAGAGTTGGGAGAGGGGGTAGGTATCGTTGGCTGCGTGGGAGAGTTGGGAGGGATAGGGAAATCGTTGGCTGCATGGAAGAGTTGGGAGAGGGGTAGGTATCGTTGGCTGCATGGGGAGAGTTTGGAGAGGGGGTAGGTATCGTTGGCTGCATGGGGAGAGTTGGAGAGGGGGTAGGTATCGTGTCTGCATGGAGAGAGTTGGGAGAGGGAGTAGGAATCGTTGGCTGCATTGGGAGATGGAGTAGGAATCGTTGGCTGGCATGGGGAGAGTTGGAGAGGGGTAGGTATCGTTGGCTGCAGGGGAGAGTTGGGAGAGGGGGTAGGTATCGTTGGCTGCATGGAGAGTTGGGAGAGGGAGTAGGTATCGTTGGCTGCATGGAGAGAGTTGGAGAGGGGAGTAGGAATCGTTGGCTGCATGGGAGATGGAGTAGGAAATCGTTGCTGCATGGGAGAGTTGGGAGAGGGGTAGGTATCGTTGGCTGCATGGGGAGAGTTGGAGAGGGGGTAGGTATCGTTGGCTGCATGGGGAGATTTTGGAGAGGGGGTAGGTATCGTTGGCTGCATGGAGAGTTGGGAGAGAGGGGGTAGGTATCGTTGGCTGCATGGGGAGAGTTGGGAGAGGGAGCAGGTATCGTTGGCTGCATGGGAGAGTTGGGAGAGGGAGCAGGTATCGTTGGCTGCATGGGAGATTGGGAGTAGGGAGAGTATCGTTGGCTGCATGGGAGAGTTGGGAGAGGGAGCAGGTATCGTTGGCTGCATGGGAGAGTTGGGAGAGGGGGTAGGTATCGTTGGCTGCATGGGGAGAGTTGGAGAGGGAGCAGGTATCGATGGCTGCATGGGGAGAGTTGGAGAGGGAGTAGGTATCGTTGGCTGCATGGGAGAGTTGGAAAGAGGGGGTAGGTATCGTTGGCTGCATGGGGAGAGTTGGGAGAGGGAGTAGGAATCGTTGGCTGCATGGGAGAGTTGGGAGAGGGAGCAGGTATCGAGGGCTGCATGGGGGGAGTTGGAGAGAGGAGTAGGTATCGTTGGCTGCATGGGGAGAGTTGGGAGAGGGAGCAGGTATCGATGGCTGCATGGGGGGAGTTGGGAGAGGGAGTAGGTATCGTTGGCTGCATGGGGAGAGTTGGGAGAAGGGGTAGGTATCGTTGGCTGCATGGGGAGAGTTGGGAGAGGGGGTAGGTATCGTTGGTTGCATGGGGAGAGTTGGGAGAGGGAGCAAGTATCATGGTGGCAGATGTCCTTTGTAAAATGTTTCAGCAAAGACTACAGCTGGTACGACAAAGATTCACACCCTTGTTCCTAGACCCTAAGTGAAAAGACTGAAAAGATTTGTAAGTGAAATTTGGCTCTGATCTTTTGTTGAATATTTTTTTTGTACTTACAAAGGTCGATTTTGATAACGAGTTCAAAGTGCTTGCTGTCACCAGAAGATCACAGTTCAATAATTCTATCATCATTGCATCGGTGCCCAAAATATGCATGGGTCTGTTTTCACCTTCAATCTCAATGCACTCTTATCCCCACGCTCTCTCACTCTCTCTTAGGGATTTCATCAAGTTGTTTTCTCTCAGCCCACAGTGTCTGTCAAGATAAATCGTTTCTATTCTGCTGCCTATCATATTAGAATGTAAGATTGTTTCCAACAACGGTGTTTCTTTTCTCAGATGAAATGTGTATCGCTTGACTATGAGAGAATGTTCTAAGAGAAGTCACGTCTGGGCAGCACGTTGACACAATATTTCAATATGGCACCGACTTCCGGACTAACAATTTACTGCACATCTGTGTTTATTTTCACCGTGTCCATTACAAAAACATTACGATCGACGAAGATCAGAACCCCGGGCTATGTTGGCAAGAGATGGTTCAGATCTGTTGTTAAATTGGGAGAAGAAAAGCTCAACCCAGATAACAAAATCAAGAGTTTTCCATCGGCAAAAGATTCACAAATCAACAGTCAATGGCCACCACAATGGTCCAAAATGAAGACGTGATTTGTTGCCGATTGATTCTGTGGGGATTGTAATCATCGACATGAAGTGTGCATCATGAGCGGAGATAAGAAAATAGTTTGGTCTTTGGGGATTGTAGTCATCGACATGAAGTGTGTATCATGAGCGGAGATAAGAAAGCAGTTTGGTCTTTGGGGATTAGAATTATCGACATGAAGTGTGCATCATGAGCGGAGATAAGAAAATAGTTTGGTCTTTGGGGACTATAATCTTTCCCACATGAAATATGTCTGCTTGTGGCGATATCAACAGAGTTTGGTCTTTGGGGATTGTAATCATCGACGTGAAGTGTGTTTTTCAGCGAAGATAGCATAGAAAATTTTGGGCTTAGGGTCTGTTATCTTCAACATGAAGTGCCTCTCCGTCTCAGCTAGGAAGACATACTTCGCATTGTTGCACACAATGTCTACAGACCAAACTGTATTGCTACCTCCACATGGAGATACATTTCATGTCGACGATTACAATCTCTTGACTCCAACTTCTATCGTTACCTCCGCTCATGAGATACACTTATGTTGATGATTTCGATCCGTAAAGTGTACCTCCTTAGTAGAGATAAAAGTGTTTTATAGTTGTTTTTTAAAAAGGAAGATGTTTTACCCTGTGTTCTGGTTAGCATTTATTCGACGATTTGTGGCGAGGGTTGGATAGGAGTGTGCATGCAGTGCATCTTTCGTGCGTCGTGCCGTCTCCTTGGCGCATTTGGCCATTGTATCGGCGACCATGCGGAATGGTACACTTCTATCAGCAGTTCTGCAGTTATTTTCTGTATCACAAACACTCGTGGCTGACACAGGCGATATTTTTCTTCTTCTTCTGTTTTTGTTTTTGTCTTCGTACAGCATATTTGTTCTCTTTCTGAAACCCGACCATGACGTATGGTAATTACGTCCCTTGAAAGTTGAGCCAGCTGCATCGCGGATTTCTGCACCATCCGTCCTGATGGCCCCTTCATACAGCCCCTTTCTCTCCCCTTCCCCTCCCCGATCTCCACCCCACAACTCCCCGCTTACTTCTTACCTCCACCCCCCTCCCCCCGCCATTTTTCTCATCTGTTCCGACTCATTCATTTTTGTTGCCCCCCCCCCCCCCCCCCTCTTTTCAATTTTAATTAATATTTATTTATTTTAGAACTGATTACAGTCGAATGTGAAAAAAGTATATACCTGCAATAATCTGGGTGTGTGACGGGAAATTAAACAAAATTTCCCTTTTCCCTTGTTTACATGCCAATTTGTTTCTGTTTTTGTCATTTTTCCTTTTGCTTCAATTTACCTTTTTTTTAGTATTCGATTGTGCTATAGTTTTCATAGTTTCTTGACTTTATATTTTCACTTTCTTAACACTTTCTGTTCTCTTTTTTGCATGTGCCAGCTTCATTGGTAGCGACTGCTAAATTTCATGATGACAGCAAAAGAATCCATAATTGATTTTATTCATTTTGTTTATAAACCAATCAAACCACCATTCAATGAATCAATCTCTTTTCTCTCTCACACACCACACACATATGCTCAAGCCCACAGAGAGACAGAGAAGAGACAGAGACCACTGCATCTCAAATTTCTTAATTTCCAATGAAGTAATCGCTCCATGTCCCCTCTGCACACACCACAAAACCCCACACACAACACACACACACACACACACACACACACACACTTTGCTATCATCCTCAAGGGTGTAGTGTTCCAGAAAATGACACGACCACCAGGACGCCAGTTTAGGATGACAGTTTGAACAAGCCGTTGTGCCCCACACACCAGCGAGACTTTCAGCCGGGCTGGCCACCGTTCACTGCCGTCATTGGAAACTTTCCCATCGGCAGGTCGCCCGCGGCCTCGTCACTGTGGTCAAACAGTTTCAGCCGTTTTGTTGACATTCTCATCATTTCGGAAGGCTACAGAATACGGTGCCAAAAATAGCGGCAACTGGTGTATTAAATCTCCAGCTTTAGGAAACGCGTGCTGGTTGCCCCGGGCCGCCGAGGCCGTCGGGTTTGTTGGCCGCCGGGGGGGGGGGCCTTTGTTGTTTGGGGCCAGGCCGTGCGGGGTTTTTTGGGCCCCGCCGTTTGGCCTTTGTGGGTTTTTTGGGGCCGCCGATGGCGTGTGGTTGTTGGGCCCGGGCCGATGGCCCGGGCGGGGTTTTTTTGGGCCCCCGATGGCCTTTGCGGGTTTGGGGGGCCCGCGATGGCCTTTGCGGTTGTTGGCCCCCGATGGCCGTGCTGGTTTTTTTGGCCCCCCGAGGGCCCGTGTGTTTGTTCTGGCCCCCGGGGCCCGTGCTGGCTGTTGGCCCCCGTTGGCCGTGGGGTTGGGTTTGGTTTCCGATGGCCCGTGCGGGTTTGTTCTGGCCCCCGAGGGCCCCGTGCTGGTTTTTTGGGCCCCAACCGTGGCCCGTGCTATTTGCCCGGGCCCACCGATGGCCGTTGGTGCCCGGGGGGGCCCCGGGGCCCGTGCGGGTTTTTGGGCCCCACCGGGCCCTTTGCGGGTTTGTTTGGCCGCCGATGGCCGTACTGGTTTTTTTGGCCCCCGGGGGCCCGGGGTGGTTGTTTGGCCCCCGATGGCCGTGGGCGGTGTTCTGGCCACGTTTGGCCGAGGGGGTTTTTGGGGGCCACCGTTGGTGGTGCTAGTTGTTGGCCCCCAAATGGCCGGGGCTGGTTGTCTGGCCCCGTGGCCGTGTGGTTGTTGGCCCCCGTTTGGCCTTTGTGGTGTTCAGGCCACGATGGCCGGGGGGTTTTGTTTTGGCCCACGAGGGCCCAAAAGGCTGGTTGTTTTGGCCCCTCGAGGGGCCGGTTGCTGGTTTTTGGGGCCATGAGGGGCCGTGCTGGGTTTTTTGGCCACGATGGCCGGGCGGGTTTGGTTTGGCCCCCGAGGGCCCCGTGCGGGTTTGGGTCCCCCATCTTTAAATCTGACGGTGCGCCCCCCCGGAAAAACCAATTCCCAAGGGGAAAATTAGTTGCGGATCGCTCGGGGGTTGTTTTCCCCGGATCGGTCATGTGAAATTTTAACTTGCAAAAGATTTCATTGCGAATGTGTGTGGTTTTTGGGGTCCACTTGGTTGGGTATAATCGTATTTGAACTTCTGTGGATGGGATTTTTTTCCCCCTTTTTTTAAAAATTAATAAAAATAATCAGATTTTTAAAGGGTGCGCAAAAGAGGACAGTGCGCCGATTTCAAACCAAGTGGCATGTTGTCGGGCCCTTACAACAATGGGTTAAAGGAAAAAAAAAAAAGGGGGGGGGGAGAAAATTTAACGATGACAAAAACATTTAAATATTGTAGTAAAAAAGTAATGTTTTCATAAAAACCCTTAAATGTAGGAAAAAATTTATCTATGATGTCTGTCAAATCTTTAAAAAATTCAGGGCCCCGGGTAAAAGTGGAAAACTCTTCCCGTTTAAAAATGATCCGATCTTGTGGATCTGACTTGGTTAGGGTTCCCTTTTAAATTGTGAATTTGTGGCTTCAGTTTTGGTTATGCAAAATTTTTTTGGGAAAAATGAGTGGATCGGCTTGTAAATAAAAAAAAATTTTTTGTTTGGAAGGTGTATGCCCGCCCAGGAACGAACGAGCCCCAATTCAAACGAGCGAATCGTTTAGGAACCCCTTGCATTTTTTTTCAAAAAGATTTTATATGTGTTTTTGTTAGAGAATCGCCCAATCCGTTAGATGCTTATCCTTTTTTTGGGGGAAATGGGGCCCTTTTTTTTTTAAACCCGGGGGGATTGTGCCCAATTCTTCAGAAAATGTCTTTTTTAAAAAAATGTAGGGGTTTTGTTTCGGAGGGGGACGTGAAAAGTGTTTTTAGGCAAATGGAAAACCCCGTTTCAAAAAGTATATCTCTGACTTCTCGGTCTCATTTTCCCAAGAAAAAAGTCTCTTCCGTTCAATATAAAGTCATGGTCTTTTTTGGCATGTTTTCAAATCAGGCCTCAAAAACCTAAATTTTCAATCAGAAATTCACCCCCAAAATTCTTCCAAGTTTTTTGAAGCTTTTTCCCGCCCCATTTGTTTGATTATGAATACAGTGTTTTGTTTGTGGGGGTGGGTGCTTTGGGGGGCGCGCGCGCGGTCTGTGTGGGGTTTTATGCGCGCGCGCGTGTTTGTGGGGTGTGTTTGTGTGTGTTTTTGTGTGTGTGTGTGTGTGTGTGTGGTTTAAAGAAAAAACCCCGATAAAGGAAAGAAAAATATCATTTTTTTTCTATGATTTTTGTTTTTGGTTTGGGGTTGTTGTTTTTTTTCCCAGGTAGATGAGGGAAAAACCCCGCATTAATGCATTGGTTTAAAATTGTTTAAAAAAGCCCAGGGGAAATTTGTTTTTTTTTAAAATTGTCGATTTTGACCCCGGTGATTTATTGGGGTAAATTTTTCAAAACAGTGGATGCGCTGTGTGACGGGAACTAGGGAAAAAGTACATTTGTGTGGTCGAGTGTTGTTTGCCGCCCAAGGGGGAAATCCTTCTCAGCGGGCCCATCAGTGCCCCCCCGATCAAGTCCCCCCCGGGAGGGCTGGGCATAGCTTCCCCCCATCCCCCCCTCTTTTCCCCTCTTTAAAAAGGGGAAGATGCGTTTGAAAGCTTTTTGTGCGCGCGCGCGCTTTGTGTTTTTGTGCGCGCGCGCTCGTGTGTGTGTGGGGGTGTGTGTGTGGGTGGTGGGGTGGGGGTGTGTGGTGCGTGCGTGCGTGGTGCTTTGCGTGCGTGCGTGGGGGCGTGCGTGCGTGCTTTTGCTGCGTGGTGTTTTGGGGCGCGCGCGCGCTCACAAAGGTTTTGCCCCTCGGCAAAATCCCCCCCGCACCGTAAAGGGTTCTTTTTTTCAAACCAAACCGGGAAAACCTGGGGAGAACACAGCCCCGTCCACGTCGAACGGTCCGTTCTGTTTTTGTTTCCGGATCTGCGCCTGACTTTTGCCTTCAATGACAGGTCACGGGGGGCCACTGTCCCCTGAAAGACTGCCCCCCAGTGTGGGAGACAGGGGTTTATGGGACTTCGTACCCACCCAGGGGACAGGTGGGCTTTAACCCAAAAACAAAAACCCTTGCACGTGGATAGATTAAAAAAGCAGGGACTGGGGAAAAAGGACGGTGGGGGTGGGGGAAAGGGGGGGGGGGGGGGGGGGGGGGAGCAAAAAGGCGGGGGGACACTCGGAACAGGCTCTTTAAAAAACCGAGGGGAGACGCCCAAATTAAGCACACCCCCAATCGTAAAACAGAGGAGGGGGTGGGACGGAAAAGGGGGAAAAGGAGAGGGTGCAAAAGGGAGCGGTTTTCAGTCGTCGAGGGAAACGGACTTGCCCAAACAAGGGGGGGGGATGGGGAAAGGGGGGGGGGGGGGGGGCATGAAAAAACCGCCTGCTTTGGGGAAGCATAAAACCACTTAAATCCCCACACCCACTGTAAAAATGAAGAGTATAGAACTGCCCAGGGAAAAGAAAAAAGAGCGGAGAAAAACGGGGGAAAACTTGGACAGACAAGGTTCAATCCCTTTGCAAATTAAAAGGGGGGTTTTTTCCATAGGGGTACTTTCCCGGTGCCCCGTTGTGTGCTTTTATAACACTAAACCCGAGCATTGCCGGGCGCCACCCCGGAAAGGGTCGGAGGGGGGCAGGGAAAAAAGGGGTTTGTAGGGGGCCTCTTTCCCAGCAGGGAGAAAGCAAAGGGGGACTGAAGACTGCAAAAAAAATTTTCCACTGACGTTTAAATTGTAAACGGGAATGGTGTCAAAAAAGGGAAGACTGGGGGAGGGGAGGAGGGGGGGGGGGGGGGGGTAAAATAGGTTCGACGGGGGGGAAAAGTGTTTTTTGTCACGGGAATTTTTTCAATTAATTTCAGGAAGTCAAAGGAAGGTCTACGGGGTACGGAAAAAAACATTTTTGCCCAAAAAGGGTTTTTTCCGTTTGGCCCTTTTAAACCCAGGGGCCACCCCGGTTTGAATTAAATCATTAAATTTTCAAAATATTTTCCCTTATCTTGTTTTGAAAGGAAACCCTGTTTTGATCAGGGAAATTTTTCGGTTTTTCCATGTGTGTGTGGGTGTGTGTTAACACAAAATTTAAAACTTTCCCTCAAAATGAAAACCCCCCCTTTTTCATTTTGAAACTATTGTTTCCTTGGTATTTTCGGGGGGCTCGTTTTTAGAAAAATTTATGAGAAAAAGAAGAAAAGTATAAAATCGTGCCAAAAAATGTGGAAAAGGGGGGGAATTAGGTGGGGGGGAAAGGATTTGGGTTGGAAAAGCAGAGACAGGTTTCGGAGGGGGGGGGGGGTTTGGTTGTTGACAGGCAGAACGGGAAGGGGGAGTCAGTGCTGAAGGGAGAGAATGGGAGGGGGGGAAGCTAATGTGCGGGAGATGGGGAAGGGAGGAGGCTGGGGGAAAGGTTGGGGGGGGAGGTGGTCGTTTTTTTAAGCCCGGGCAGGGAAGAGTGTGTTTATTGACAGAAGATGGAGGGGTGTGGGGCAACCGTCAGTGGGAGGGGGGGGGGGGGGAAAAAGAGGAGTGGGGAGGGGGGGGGGGAAGGGGCTGGGGCGGTTTTTGCAGGTAGGACGCTTACGGAGGGGGGTTGGGGAGGGGGGGGGGGGGGGGGGGGAGGAGCTGGGAAGGGTTTTTGAGGTTTGGAGGGGGGGATGGCGAGGGGGGGGGGGAAAAGGAGCTGGGATTTTTTTAAAAAAGGTTTTTAGGCTTACGGAAGGGGGGGTGGGGGGAGGGGGGGGGGGGAGGAGCGGGGGTGTTTTATGGAGGTAGGGGCTTACGGAGGGGGGTTGGCCGAAAGGGGGGGGGGGGGAGGGCTGGGAGTGTTTTATGCGGTTTGGAGGCCCTTTCGGAGGGGGGGGGGGGGGGGGGGAAGGGGAACTGGGAGGAGGCTTTGGGGAGGGTTGGCGGGGGGGGGGGAGGAGCTGGGGTGTTTTATGCAGGTTGGAGGGTTACGGAGGAGGGTTTGGGGGGGGGGGGGCGAGAGGGCTGGGAGTGTTTTTATGCAGGTAGGAGGGTTTGGGGGAGGGTTTTGGGGAGGGGGGGGGGGAGGGGTGGGAGTGTTTTATGAAAGGGAGGGGGGGTTACGGGGGGGTTGGCGGGGGGGGGGGGGGAGAGGAGTGGGAAATTTTTTTATGCAGGTAGGAGGTCTTACGGAAGGGGGGGTTGGCGAGGGGGGGGGGGGGGAGGAAATGGGAGTGTTTTATGCCCGGTAGGAGGTTACGGAGGAGGGTTTGGGGAGGGGGGGGGGGAGAGGAGCTGGGAGGTTTTTTTGCAGGTTGGGGGGCTTACGGGGAGGGTTGGCGAGGGGGGGGGAGGAGAGGGCTGGGAAATTTTTAAAAGCAGGGTTGGGGGGCTTTCGGGGGGGGGGTTTGGGGGGGGGAAAAGGAATGGGGAGGGGCTTTCGGAGGGGGTTTTGGGGAAGGGGGGGGGGGGGGGGGGGGAGGAGCGGGGGGTGTTTTTTGCAGGTTTGGGGTTTCAGAGGAAAGGGGGTTTGGGGGGGGGGGGGGGGGAGGGGGGAAAAAGGGAGCTGGGGAGTGTTTTTTGGGAGGTAGGAGGCTTACGGAAAGGGGGGGTTGGGGGGGGGGGGGGGAGGGGCTGGGAGTGTTTTATGGGAGGGGAGGAGGCTTTTTTCGGAGGAGGGGTTGGCGGGGGGGGGGGGGGGAGGAGCTGGGAGTGTTTTTTTGCAGGTAAAGGGGGGGGGCTTTCGGAGGGGGGGGGTTTGGGGGGGGGGGGGGGGGAGTGGGGGTTTTTTTTTGCAGGGAGGAGGCTTACGGGAGGAAGGGGGTTTGGGGGGGGGGGGGGGGGGGGGGAGTGGGGGGTTTGGGGGTGTTTTATGCCTTGGGTTTTTGGGGGGGGGGGGGGGGTTGGGGGGGGGGAAGGGAGCTGGGAGTGTTTTATGAAAGGGGGAGGCTTACCCAGGGGGGGTTGTGGGGGGGGGGGGGCTGGGAGTGTTTTTTTGCAGGTTTGGGGGGTTACGGAGGGGGGGTTTTTTTGGGGGGGGGGGGGGGGGGGTGGGAGTGTTTTTTGCGGTAGCGGCTTACCGGGGGGGGGGTTTTGGGGGGGGGGGGGTGGGGTGTTTTTTTGCAGGTAGGGGGCCTACGCAGGAGGGGTTGGGGGGCTGGGGGTTTTTTTGCGGTTGGAGGTTACGGGGAGGAGGGGTTTGGGGGGGGGGGGGGGGAAACTGGGGGTGTTTTAGCAGGTTGGAGGGGGTTACGGAGGAGGGGGTGGGGTTGGGGGGGGGGGGGGGGGCTGGGGTGGGGGTTTTATGCAGGTAGGAGGCTTACGGAGGAGGGGTTGGGGGGGGGGGTGGGGTGTTTTATGCGGTAGGAGGTTTCCCGGGGGGGGGATGGGGGGGGGGGGGAGCTGGGGGTGTTTTATTTCAGGTAGGAGGCCCACCGGGGGGGGTTTGGGGGGGGGGGGGAAATGGAGCTGGGAGCGTTTTATGCAGGTAGGGGGGCTTCGGAGGAGGGGGTTTGGGGGGGGAGGAGCTGGGTGTTTTATGCAGGTAGGGGCTTAGGGAAAGGGGGGGTTGGGGGGAGGGGGAGAGGAGCTGGGAGTGTTTTTTTTGAAAGGGAGGAGGGGTTACGGGGAGGGGGTGGGGGGGGGGGGGGGGGCTGGGGGTGTTTTATGCAGGTAGGAGGCTTTCGGGGAGGGGGGGTTGGGGGGGTTTGGGAAGAGCTGGGGGGGTTTTTTTTTTATTGGGCCCCCCCGGTAGGAGGTTACGGAGGGGGGGTTGGGGGGGGGGGAGCTGGGAGTGTTTTATGAAAGGGGGAGGCTTTCGGAGGAGGGGTTGGGGGGTGGGGGGGAGCTTTAGAGTTTTTTTGCAGGGAGGGGCTTACGAGGCGGGGGTTTTGGGGGGGGGGGGGGGGGGGGAGGGAGCTGGGAGTTTTGTCATGCAGGTAGGGGGGCTTACCGAGGGAAAGGGGTTTGGGGGGGGGGGGGGGAGCTGGGAGTGGGTTTTTTGCAGGGAGGGGGCTTTCCCGAGGAGGGTTTTGGGAGGGGGTGGGGGGGGGGGGGGGGGGGGAAGAGGGTGGGAAGTGTTTTTTTTGCAGGTAGAAGGCTTTTTTGAGGGGGGGGTTTTCGGGGGGGGGGGGGGGGGGGGGGGGAAAGGGGAGCTGGGGTGTTTTAGGGAGGTAGGCTTAGGAGAAGAGGTTTTGGGGGGGGGGGGGGGGAGCGGGGGGTGTTTTTGCAGGTTTGGGGGTTACGGAGGGGGGTTGGGGAGGAGCTGGGGTGTTTTATGCAGGTAGGGGGGCTTTTCGGGGGAGGGGTTGGGGGGGGGAGCTTGGGGGGTGTTTTATGCAGGGGGGTTTTTGGAGGGGGGGTTGGGGGGAGAAAGGGGTGGGAGGGTTTTTTTTGAGGTAGGAGGCTTTTACGGAGGAGGGGTTGGAGGGGGGGGGGAGAGGGCTGGGAGTATTTTATGTAGGGAGCCGGAAAAAGCTAGTGGTAAAGGCGCCTGACTTTAATCTTTGGGGACCCCGGGGTTGCGGGTTCGAACCTCCGCCGGGGGGTTTCGGTACAGGGGGATTTTTCCTGGAGTTAAATTTGGGGTTTTGACTTATTTCCCCTACCGGGCCTTCCCAATGTACTATTTAAAGGGGGTTTCCCTGTGTGAAGCATGCTAAAAATCTTGCCAGGCTTAAAAAACCCTCACCAACTTTCGGAAAAAGTAGGCCAGGGTTTTCCCTTTGGGTTTTGGGATGACCGTTTCAAATTGCAAGCACCCTGCGGGGAAAAAAGGGAAAAAAAAAAATGAAAGGGGAAGTAAGGAAAATGAGTGTCGAATTTTTTAACGATACTGAGGGGGGGAACGGGGAAAAAAAACCCCGAAAAGAAGCGCCCGCTGGCCCGCTCTTTGTCGGCACTACCCAGGTAGGGAGCCCGTTGTGTAAAGAATGTTGGGTTGTAAAAAGCTTGAGCTTGGCCTTAGCGAGAATGGGCTTTTTTAAGTATTCATTATTAATTTTATTATTATTTCGTTGGAGGTTTCGGGGGGGATTTGGGGGGGGGGGGGGGGGGGGGGGTTGTAGGGTTTTTTTTTTAGGTTTGGAGGCTTACGGGAAAGGGGGGGGTTGGGGGAGGGGGAGAGGAGCTGGGAGTGTTTTAGCGGTAGGAGGGGTTAGGAGGGGGGAATTGGGGGGGGGGGGGAGGGGGTTTTAGTGTTTTTTGCAGGTAGGAGGCTTACGGAGGAGGGGTTGGGGGGGGGGGGGGGGGGGGCTGGGGTGTTTTTGGGAGGTAGGAGGTTTCGGGGGGGGTTGGGGGGGGAGCTGGGAGTGTTTTTTGCAAAGGGAGGAGGGTTCGGAGAGGGGTTTTTAAAGGGGGGGGGAGGGGGAGAGGGGGTGTTTTATGCAGGGGAGGGGGCTTAAGGAGGAGGGGTTGGGGGGGAGGAGTGGTAGTGTTTTTGAAAGGGAGAAGGCTTAGGGGGAGGGGTAAGGGGGGAGGGAGGAGGAGCTGGGAGTGTTTTAAGCTTGGGGAGGAAGTTTACGGAGGAGGGATTGGGGGGGGGGGGGGGGGGGGGGGGGGGGGGGCTTGAGTGTTTTTTGCAAAGGGAGGAGGGGTTACGGGGGAGGGGGTTTGGGGGGGGGGGAGGGGGGGCGGGAGGGTTTTTTGCAGGGAGGAGGCTTACGGAGGAGGGGTTTGGGGGGGGGGGGCGGGGTATTTTTTGCAGGTAGGAAAGGTTTCGGAGGGGGTGTGTGGGGGAGGGGTGGGAGTGTTTTATTTCGGGAGGAGGCTTACGGAGGGGGGTGTGGGGGAGGAAACTGGGAGGTTTTTTGAGGTTTGGAGGCTTACGAGGAGGGATTGGGGGGGGGGGGGGGGGCTTGTTTGTGTTTTAGCGGTAGGGGGGCTTACGGGGAGGGGTTGGGGGAGGGGGGAGAGGAGCTGGGTGTGTTTTTTTTGCGGTAGGAGGTTCGGGGAGGGGGGTTTGGGGGGGGGGGGGGGGGGGGGGCCCCTTTTAGTGTTTTATGCAGGGGGGAGGTTTTCGGGAGGAGGGGTTGGGGGAGGGGGGGGGGGGAGGGGGGGAGGGGGGGTGTTTTTTTGCAGGTAGGAGGCTTGGAGGGGGGTTGGGGGGGGGGGAGCTTGGGGGGTGTTTTTTGGGTAGGAGGGGTTTTTGGGGAGGGGGGTTTGGGGGGGGGGGGGGGGGGTGGGGGGGTGTTTTAGGGAGGGGGGAGGTTTAGGAGGGGGGTTGGGGTTTGGGGGGGGGTGGGAGTGTTTTTTTTCAGGGAGGAGGCCCTTTCGGAGGGGGGTTTTTTTGGGGGGGGGAGAGGAGTGGGGAGTGTTTTATGCAGGTAGGAGGCCCACGGGGGGAGGGGGTTTGGGGGGGGGGAAGAGTGGGGTGTTTTTTGAGGTAGGAGGCTTAGGGGGAAAGGGGTTTGGGGGGGGGGGGGGGGGGGGGAGGAGGCCCGGGGGAAGGGGAAGGGGGGGGGAGGGCTTGGGGGGTTTTTTGGGGAGGAGGGGGGGTTTTTAAGGGGGGGGGGGGGGGGGTGGGGAGGGGGGAGGGGGGGGGGGGGGGGGGAGGGTTGGGGGGGGTTTTTTGCAGGTTAGGGGCTTGGGGGGAGGGGTTTTGGGGGGGGGGGGGGGGGGAGTGTTTTATGCAGGTAGGAGGTTACGGAGGAGGGGTTGGGGGGGGGGGGGGTTGTTTGGTTTTATGCGGTAGGAGGCTTACGGGGGGAGGGGTTTTTGGGGGGGGGGGGGGGCTTGGGAGTGTTTTTTTCAGGTAGGAGGGGGACGGGGGGGGGTTTGGGGGGGGGGGGGGGGGTTGTAGGTTTTTTTATGCAGGTAGGAGGGGTTCGGAGGGGGGGTTGGGGGGCGGGGGGGGGAGTGGGAGTGTTTTTGCAGGGAGGGGCTTAGGAGGAGGGGGGGGGGGGGGGGGGGGGGGGGATAATTTTTTTTCAGGTTGGGGGGCTTACGGGGGGGGTTAAGGGGGGGGGGAGGTTGGGGGATTGGTTTTTTTGCAGGTAGGGGGCTTTTCGGAGGAGGGGTTTTGGGGGGGGGGGCGGGAGTTTTTTTGCGGTAGGAGGCTTACGGGGAGGGGGTTGGGGGGGGGGGGAGCGGGGGGTTTTTTTTTGAAAGGGGGGGGGTTTTTGGGGGGGGGGTGGGGGGGGTTGGGGGGCGGGGGAGCAGGGAAAGGGGGGTTTGGGGGGGGGGAGGAGCGGGGGGGAGTTTGGGGTGTTTTTATAAGGGTTAAATTAAAGTGGGAAAACCAAATGGTGGGGGTTTGGACAATAAGGGTTACGGGGAGGTTTCAGTAACCAATAAAAGGAAAACTCCAGGGGTTTGGGTTTCCCCAAAAAGCCCCCAGCCCCCGCCCTTTTTATCCCCTCCCCCCTTCCCCAATTTGTACCAAGGGTTCGCCCTTTTTTCCGTCCCCCCTGCCCCAAAAGCTTTCCATGTCACGCCTTCCCGTGCCCCCCCTTTCCCCTTAAGCTCACTTTGTCACGACCTTTTTTCCCTGCCCCCCCTGCCCCAAAAGGGTCCTATGTCCGCCCCTTTTCCGTGCCCCCCTGAACCCCCAACCTTTACCATGTCAGGCCCCCAAACCGTGCCCCTTTCCCCCAAAACGCTTTCCCCATTTTCCCCTTAATTTCCGTGCCCCCCCCCTAAACCCCCCTTCCCCCGCGGGCCCGAAATCTGGACGCACCCCATGCCACCTTCCCTCCCCCCCTTTTCAACCCCTTTTTTTGGGTTAAATCTGCCCTCCCTAAACCCGTCCCGCCGGAAACTGCGCCCCCACCAACACCCCCCCACCCCCCACCCCCCCCACCCCCCCCCCCCCCCAAAAAACCCAACCCCCCACCCCCCCCACCCCCCCCCCCCCCCACCCCCCCCCCCCCCCCCCCCCCCCCCCCCCCCCCCCCCCCCCCCCAACACCCCCCCCCCCCCCCTAATTTGGGGCCCCCCCCCCCCCCCCCCCATCAATTCTGAATGCCCCGCTCTCTGTGCTCCCGCGTGTTATAACCCCGGGGTCCGCACCCCGACCCCCCCAGATGTTACACCCTTTCATTTTTTTCCCCCCCCCCTTCTCCCCACCCCCCCCCCCCCCCCCCTCCCCGTACCCCCCTTTAACCCCGCTTTTCCCTCTTTTTACCCTTTCCCATCCTTTTTCGCTGCATTCCTCATTTATACCCCCTTTCCCCTCCCGTTCCCTGCTTTCCCCCTTTTTACCCCTACCCAAACCCGTTCGCTGCCCCCCCCCCCCATCCCTTTTCCGTACCATCCTGTACCCCGCATTTTCCCAAACTTTTTACCCGTACCCATCCTGTCGTGTTTCCCCTCTTTATCCCGTACCCCCCCTGACCTTTAAATTCCCTCCTTTTTACCCTCCCGTTTCGCTGCATTTTCCCCCCCTTTATTCCCTACCCCTGATACCCTGGACCCGGCCCTTTCCCCAAAAGTCATACCCCCTGTTCGTTCTTTCCCCCATAAACCCCCCCCTTTTTCCCCCTTTCCCGAAACCCCGCCTGCCCGCGGGTGATTTGAAAGGGTTGGGCTGAACGATATTTTGATCGAAGAATGACTGAACGACCGATGATCGAAGAAGATGAACGGGCCGACTGACGAATTTATTTATGAACGACCGGGCTGAAACGAAAGAAAGACCCGAACGACCGATGATCGAATTTATTGACGAACGGGCCGACTGAACGAATGATTGAAAAGAACGACCCACTGAGGAAAGAAGAAATAAAAGATGCGGGCCCACGTGAACAATTGGGGTTTAAAAGAAAGGGGCCCACTGAAAAAAATGAAAAATTGAATGGGCTCGACCCAATGAAAAAGATGAATTTAATGAATGTCTGAAAGGGTCGTTTAACGGGAAGAATGTTTTAACGAGCGACCCACCAAAACAATTGTACGGGAACCCAATGAACCCAAAAAAACCAACTGATCGACTGAATGATGAAAGGGGGTGACCCGGGTAACAAACACAAAATTTCTGAAATGAAGAGCAAACCGACCGAAAAATCTACGAAGAATGACGGAACAAGAGGTGACCCACTGAAAGAATGACCCAGGGCTGGGAAAGAAAGACTGTGGATATAATTTAGGGCCGAATGTAACTGAACGATGACTGGACGGCCGGAAAGACCCAACGACCGACTCACCGAACAAAGATTTAAATACGAATGATAAACGGGCCCAAGTCGGGTGAACGAATTTTAGATGAAAAGACCGCTGAACCCATGAAAGGGGAAAAGACCGAAAAGAAAAAAAATGACTGAAAGACCGACTCGCGGAAGGGAAAATTTCGAATGAATGAAAGAACGACCGACTGACCGGGAAAACTGAACGATTCCCACTGACGAATGAAAAAGATTGAAAAGACTTGGGCTGAACGAACGAACGAAAGAAAAGGAAAAAAGAAATGGACGACCCACTGAACGGGAAAGAATGGCTTTCATGGGGCGACGGATTTATCAAAATTAAAAAGAAAAGAATTTTTTTGAAAGAACGGCGATCGATCGAAAAAAAATGTTCGAACGAACAAAAGAAAAGACCCCAAGGGGATAGGCTGAAGGAATTTACTAAACTACACGACGCACTGAAGAATTTGAATACTGAAAGGCGCCCCCAAAAAAACCCTTTCCGAGCGGAAAAAACTGAACGACCCGGAGTGAACCCACTGTCTGAAGACCAAATGGGAAAAGAGTGAGACTGCTGAAAGACCCAAAATGGAAAATGATGAACCCACGATGAACGCCAACTGAATGAGGGACCGACTGACTGAACGCCAATGAAAGGTGACCGGGTTTATTTTAACGCCAACTGAATGAGTGACCGACTGGGGCTGAAAGGCCAATGAAAAGATTTAAACCCGATGATGAACGACCCAATGAATTTAGTGACCGACTGACTGAACGACCAACTGAATGGGGGGCCCCATGACTGAAAAACCAAAATGAAAAGAGTGCGGGCTGAACCCGAAAAGAAAAACTGAATTTGGGGGAAGAATGACTGAAAAGACCAATGAATGAGGGGACCCAACAAACGAACGAAAACGAAAACAGAAAGGGAAAAAAACCAAAAAACGAATGAAAGAAAAAAAACAAAACAAAACAAAAAAAAGGGGAAAGAACGAACAAAAAAAAGGAAGGGTGAAGAAAGGGAAAAAAAATAAGAAAAAACCGAAACCCCCCCCCCACGAAATGTGTACCAAAGGGTGAAAAATAACAAAGTTTGGTTTAAAAAAAATTTTTCTAAAAATTGTGGGGGTGAGCGGGGGGGGGGGGGGGGGGGATTTTCGTGTTGTTGAACTCTCTGTGCAAATTTAATTTTTTATTGGGGAAAAAATTTAAATATAGATGAAAAACAAAAAACCCCCAAAAATTCCCTTTGGGAAAAAATTTCTTGATTTCCACAGTACATGGCGTACACCCCGCAAAAAATTACTTACAGTTGAATGAAAATTAAAAACGAGAAATAAAAACGATGATAAAAAATTAATTTTCTAAGCAAAAAAAAAACAAGTAATTAAATTAATAGATAAATGAAAAGGGAAGAATTATACTATTATAAGGGGGTATATGTGTGCGTGTGTTTTTGGGTGGGGTGTGTGTGTGTGTGCGGGGTGTGTGTGTGTGGGTGTTGGTGTGTGTGTGTGGGTTGGTTTTGTGTGTGTGGTGTGTGTGTTGGGGGTGTTGTTGTGCGCGCGCGGCGCGCGCGAGGGGTGGGTATATATTTTTTTTTCTGTATGTATTTATGTACATATATCCAAGCTTGATTGTATTTATTTCATATTTAACACCCCCTGTCTACTCAATTACTTTGTGAAAATTTTCCTTGAGATTTAAAATTTGGGTAGGCCCATTTTTTTTTGGAAAAGAGCAAATTTTTATAAAACCATTTGCTTTTCTTCTGAATGATTATATTCCCCCCCTCCCTCTTTCTCTCTCTCTCTCACACACCAACACAAACGCGCGCGCACGCACACACACACAACACATGAAATGTTGCGTAGTCAACTCATTGTTTTCATGACAAGAATTCTTAGTATGGATTTGAACTATCTAGTTGTATCAGAAAAAGAGATGTTTTGAAGTAATTGATGCTGACGTTAATATAGACCGATAGTGTGTGTGTGTGGTGTGTGTGTGTGTGTGTGTGTGTGTGTGTGTGTGCGCGCGCGCGTGTTGTGCGTGTGTGTGTGTGTGTGTGTGTGCGTGTGCGTGCGTGTGTGTGCGTGGGCGCGCGCATGTACCCGTGTGTGTGTGTCTGTGTCTGTGTGTGTAGTGCGCACATGCGACCGTGCGAGCACCGCACACGTGCCTGCGTGTTTCCGTGTGTGTGTGTGTGTGTGTGTGAGTGAGTGAGTGAGTGAGTGAGTGGTAGTGTGTGTGTGTGTGTGTGTGGTGCGTGCCGTGCGTGCGTGCGTGCGTGCAGGAGGAATGATAGACAGGAAACGGATGTGCAAAACGTAAAAACGATGCACGGTAGACTGGAGAAAAATGCGGAGAGAACGTGGTAATGAACAATGCGGCAGACAGGAGACGACAGCGACACGGAGAAGAATCAATGACGGATCGCAGGGGAAGAAGAGAACGCCAGAACGATAAAAAGAAATGATGGGCCTGGGAGAACAGAAAAGATCGTGAGACATGGACCGTTCGAGAGAACTCGGAATGTGAATGATGAACGGCAGAACTTTAAGCAGGACAACTGATGGCGGAATGAGAAAAGGAGAAACGTGGTGATGGTGAATGGCAGATGGATAGAAAAGGAGAACGTGGTGATGGTGAATGGCAGATGGATAGAAAAGGAGAACGTGGTGATGGTGAATGGCAGATGGATAGAAAAGGGGAACGTGGTGATGGTGAATGGCAGATGGATAGAAAAGGGGAACGTGGTGGTGATAGTGACTGGCAAACTGGATAGAAAAGGGGAACGCAGGTATGATGAATGAGGAGGGAGAATGAGGAGTGGAAATGATGAACATGAAATGAGGGATGGAATGAGGAAGAAGGCGTGCTGATGGTGAATGTTGGACATAAGAGTGTGACAACTCTGAGAGAGACTGGATTACAACACCACAAAAGCCTATAAATTCTGGAAAAATGGACCAAGGTAAAGTCAGCACCACTCAGAACAAAGACGTTAACTGGCGGAAGTAGGGTGGGCGTCACGTGACTGTCTTATTACTGCATTAGCACACAAAAATTTCGGGCTGGCAGAGCTGACTAACTGCCGTAGAATGCTATGGTCTGACATGGTAAGTATACAAGCCAAACAGGGAGTATAATACAAACTCCCCATTTTGGGCTCAACAATAAACACAGCAAAAGAAGTCGAAGTGTGCTAACACTTTAGGATTCATCAAATGGCGATGACTTTCCAAACTGTCGGAAGAAGTCGTAGTAGCAGTGACGTCGCTGAACATGGCAAGGCTGCAAGCATTGACAACATCCCTGCAGAACACCTGAATATGGCGGAAAGGCAGTGACTGGTATGTTAACTGCCATCTGCACCAATTGGCACACTGGCGAGTGGTTACAACAAAGAGACTCCATCACTAACCTTCATTCTCCCAGAGAGAGGAAAGTCCTCAAGACTGCCAGAACAACCCAAGACCGTTAGATCAGCAATGTAAGCAACGTGTATTTCAAATCATTCTGAACGTTCAAACAGGCACCGTTGTATCTGAAAGGCTTTCCCAGAAGTTGGAGTATGGCTGCCTTAATGGCGGGATAAAAGCGGTCATACACACAAAATCCACTCCCTATACAGGGGGCGTCCGCAGGAGTATCAGCCTGCGTACGCAGAAGAAGAAGAAGTATCTGAAAGGCTGAAATATCATCCAACAGATCAATCCTCAGCCCAAATACACCTGCAACACCAGGAGTTCTACCATGTCTTCATAAACTTCAAAAAGGCCTTTGAGAGAGTCTGCCAGATGTGCTTTGGGCCGATATGAAAAAAAATTGATATCAGGACAAAGTTAATCAATGCCATCCAACAAGTATACTCCAAGGTGACCGTGCAGTACTCACAAAGGCACGACTGGAAAGCGTTCCCACCAATCAGTTGGGATTCGTTCAAGGTCCCTTTTCTTTCCAATACTTTCATACATAGTCCTGGAATGCATCACGCACGATCCACTTGAAGATCATGTCAACACAATCAACATTAGCAGATACCATCACGAACCTTCACTTTGCAGTGGCCTGGCGATCACTGAATAAGAACTCACTAAGCACTAACACTGGACGATCCATCTGCCAGACACAGCACGGATATCAACACAAGGAGATCCACCTGCCAGGACAACAGCACGGATATCAACACCAAGGAGATCCATCTGCCAGACACAGCACGGATATCAACGCCAAGGAGATCCACCTGCCAGACACAGCACGGATATCAACGCCAAGGAGATCCACCTGCCAGACACAGCACGGATATCAACGCCAAGGAGATCCACCTGCCAGACACAGCACGGATATCAACGCAAGGAGATCCACCTGCCAGACACAGCACGGATATCAACGCCAAGGAGATCCACCTGCCAGACACAGCACGGATATCAACGCCAAGGAGATCCACCTGCCAGACACAGCACGGATATCAACGCCAAGGAGATCCACCTGCCAGACACAGCACGGATATCAACGCCAAGGAGATCCACTGCCAGACACAGCACGGATATCAACGCCAAGGAGATCCACCTGCCAGACACAGCACGGATATCAACGCCAGGAGATCCACCTGCCAGACACAGCACGGATATCAACACCAAAGAGATCAAGCTAATAGCCAGCAACACCACCTCCACTACTGACATAATCAGGGGTTGAAGCTAGGTACTGTTAAACAGTTCAAATATATATATATATATATATATTATATATATATTATATATTATATATATTTATATATATATGAGATTTATTTTCAGCGATGGGGGATCTAAATCAGGTATCCTCTCAAGAGCAGCAAAGGCATCAGTTCTGTCCAGACTGAACCTGTATGGAAAGACTGTAAGATCTCAGCAAAACACAAATCTGACTCCTGCATGCACGGGTGTATTTCATTTTCTTATATGCATACGCGACATGGACCTGGAAGAAAGAACCCAACCACAGAAATGAGATGTCGTTGCAAAGACATCACACTAAACATCAGAAAGACCGCTTATATCACGACCGAACAAGTGTGCCAGACCACTAGACAGCACATCATACCATGTGAAGAGTGTTGACACTAGCAAAGAAACTAAGTTGTATTGCCATGAAGATCAACGGCCCTGCGAAAACAATCAAACCAGGAAATGTTGAAGGAGCGGGACCAAGGGGAAGACAGAAAAAAGGACTGACAAACATTGCAGAATGGACAGGGAAACATCTGTAGAGACCAGAGAGAAGACAAGAAAACACATGGACTGAAACATTGCACAATGGACAGGGAAACATCTGTAGAGACCAGAGTGAAGACAGAAAAAACATGGACTGAAACATTGCACAATGGACAGGGAAACACCTGTAGAGACAGAGAGAAGACAGAAGCACATGGACTGACAACATTGCAGAATGGACAGGGACACATCTGTAGAGACCAGAGAGAAGACAGAAACACATGGACTGACACATTGCACAATGGACAGGGAAACCTGTAGAGACCAGAGAGAAGACAGAAACACATGGGACTGACAACATTGCACAATGGACAGGGAAACTCTGTAGAGACCAAGGCTTCGGAGCACAACGTCAGAACTGGAGGAATCTGGTGAACAGTCTTCAGTGTGGTGCCCAGTGACGTCACACGGATCTAGGGGGGAAAAAAGTCGACATTAGTGATACAGACAAAATCATCATTTTACTTTTAAAGTGATTTTTTTTTTTAATGCAGGACGTATGATTCTAGATCCTAGATTTGAGCCATCTTGTTACATTTTCTTAAAATAATTTCAATACACGGCTTTCATTTGTTCTTGAGTCTCAAAAAATAAAATACTTATGCTATCATCTTTCTCATATGATAAGATATGAATATTTTCACCTGTCTTCAATAAAATATAATCATTATCAAATCTGCCCTGTCCGTTCTCTCAGTGAGCACGACAGGCACCGTTGGACCTGATTAAAATAATGAACAAACAAAATTGCATTTTTCTAATATTCGTTTGTATCATTTCTAACTGGCTGGAGAGAGACAGCTTGTGTCTCATCTTTTCAGATATTCGTTACCAGAGTCGAAGAATATAGTCCAGTACCTGGCTATAAGTCCGTGTACATTATGGTGTTAGGGAATTTCTCACTTGATTTGAGTCAAGGGGCACCTAGGACATGAAAAATCACGGAGGTGATTCGGGCACCACCTGGTACATTTTGCGTAATGGCCGATTCAAATATGGCCGCCACCCGCCGCGTGAAAATCCTAACTTTTGTGTTTTTGACAATATATTACACTTGTAACACTTCTAATCCGACTGATTTTGGTGTGCTGAGTTCATTTTCTGGTATCATTTTGTCCATTTGGGGTCATCTTGACTTCAATGCCATGGTCAAGGTAATTTTATTGCACCAACGGTCTTGACCGTAACTGGCGATATTCTCGCAGTAACAACAGGCTCCTATACATGATGCTACTAATTCTGACATGCATTTTCACTGTATGATTCACTATTAAAGATATAAGTCATTCTGATCTTGAATTCACAATGTGAACGCCGTTTTTAACCTATTCAACTAAAACTGTCTTTGCTGCTTTTTCACTTTTTTCTGTATTGCGTGGTCAATGAACACCCCAACAGAAACAAAATGTTCTCAAGTATGCAACAAACATGCTCAATATAACTGTAATTGTCTCTTTCCATCACTGATTGGAACATGGAGAAGATCTGCTTTTCCATGGCAGAATGCGACGCAGCAAACTCCAGTAGAACAGCACCCACACTGTCGAGTGTCACACTTGTCTGCGCACTTGTATATTGTGAGCAAAGTGGGTGGCAAGGGCTTCATGCATTTAGATGGCAAACAGGGTATCAAAATGTTGCTCCCACCCATGTTCTAGTGTTCTAGGTAGCCCTCACGTTGTTGACTGGCCGCCCCAAGCAGATGGCATGCTTTGTGCACCAGAAGGCTTCTCTGTGGATGTGGCCTCTGATGACACTGCTTGTGGGTGGGAGAGAGTCAATTCCAGCTGTAGCACTGCTGTAGTTCTCCACTCTGAGCTGGTTTGAACGTTTCAGCAGTTGTTGTTGATCTGACACCCGCCCAGACATGTACACGGTACATTTCCGCCAGAGCTTCATCTTGCTCTGACAAGCTGTCCGTCGCTCAAAGTTCGTCAGATGCTGTACAGGGTCAGCTGCCATAGCAGCGTTCTTCGTCCCTACCTTAGTCACACAGTCATCTCCAGTCAGTATGTGTGCTTTGATCACCGACTTGGCCAGTGGTGCTCCAAGCCTAGAAACTGCTTGGTGCAGTGGAAGCATCCGCCGCTTCTCACGTTGTGCCAAACTGCTGCCAGATTTCCTTCAAACCCAGCGTTTGGAACTGAGGGGTGTAGTGAAGCAGTAGTTCGAAAGTGTCCGTGTCGTTGGAAACTACTATAACTCTCTTGCATTGTTTGACACGAACGGCCCACTCACATCTACTTACCAGTCTGGCGTCTGCCTCTTCAATCCAGCTGTGCAGGTCCGGGATTTCTTCACCGCCAGCTCAAATCAACACAAAGAAAACAGAACCATGAGAGTCAACAACCAACAACGAGACCCACTACGACTGCAACAGCAAGACATCACTGAAGTTGACAAGTTTGTCTACTCGGCAGTGTGGTCAGCAAAGATGGAGGTACAGATGAGGATATCAAGAGCCGCATCAATAAAGCCCAGGCACATCTTTATTACGCTACGGCCTATCTGGAATTCTCTGCCTCTCACTCCACAACAAGATCAGAATCTTCAATTCAAATGTAAAATCTGTCCTCCTATATGGTTCTGAAACGTGGCGAAAACAAAGACAAACATCACAAACTCCAAACATTTATCAACAGATGTCTGCGAAACATTGTGAACATCAGATGGACAGATATTATTGCCAATACAGAAACTGTGGAACAAGACCAAGCAAGTTCCAATAAAATCGAAATCAGAAACGGAAGTGGGGATGGATTGGCCACACCTCAGAAGTCCATCCAACATCGCAAGACAAGCCCTGATGGAACCCCAGGGCAAAAGAAAAGTGGGAAGACAAGACAGACATGG
The DNA here is from genome assembly GCA_018398815.1 of Conus ventricosus. NCBI lineage: Eukaryota > Metazoa > Mollusca > Gastropoda > Neogastropoda > Conidae > Conus > Conus ventricosus. The sequence goes on along the minus strand of CM031604.1, from coordinate 4,394,322 downwards.
CGAAGGGAGTACCGACGCAGTAGTATATTATGTTGAAACGACCCTTATGGGGATGGGGATGGAATGTATGGAATGTATGACGTACCGGAAGTGACATCATTCGGAAGTGTCACAGGAAAGACATCAGTGGGAAATGACCGGAAGGTGTCGTGACCTCGTTGACTACGTGTCGGAGCATGGTGCAGCCATGCGTCACCCGATTAGTGAGGGCGGGTGACCAAAAGAAAAAAGAGGATTGAAAGCAAGCGGAGCGTAAAGGAGGGGGCGTCACACGGGTCATTCGGTGTGAGGAAAGGGAGGTCACCCAGGTACGAAGTATTTTAACTAAGGCGAAGTAATGATAGAAAATAAAATTTTTGATTGCCCCCTTGTTTTTGTCTGGGCTTGGGACCAGCCTGTATCAACTAATCTGTCGACTAGCTGATACAGGGCAACATTAGGCAATATTTTCGTTAGCCTAACACAATCTTACATATAAAAAAAATAGAAAAATTAAATCAAAGGGGTTCAGTGCTGACTCCATCTCTTGAATTCGTCTCTTGATGTAGAGAAGAAAGGGCATCTCGACGCTGATGATAAGTGTGACGTCTTCATCCGTCTGAGTCTGTTGATTCCGCCCGTTGGTCTGAGTGTTAGCAGTCGAGATTGGGTTTGGTGGTCGTTTGTTGTTGTTTGCCTTTGCAGTGGTTTGTCCTCGAGTTCGAAGCTCGTAGTTAGGT
>CM031604.1:4341372-4385610 GCA_018398815.1 Conus ventricosus | reverse complement strand
CCAAATCTTATCTTGCACGTAAGCCCCCGTTTCAATGTACTAATTTCGTCAATATTTGGCGTTTTGGGGTGTTAATTTTTTTTTTAAAATAGGTGTAATTTTGGTCAAATGACATGAAAGGACGCGATTTGTATGTGAAAAGGGGGGTTTTCGTTTTGACTAAATATATTTGGAAAAAGTTCCCCAGACTTTGGGGGGGGAGGCCGGGGGCCAAAAGGGGGGCCAAACTTAAAATTTCCCAAAATGGCCCTTTTTTGAAAAGGGTTTTTTTTTAAAAAAAAAACAGATTCAATTTTTTTAAAAAAAAAAGTTCCCTTAAAAAAAGCCCCGACCCCCCGCCCCGAGCCCCCACCCCCCCCCCCCCCCCCCCCCCCCCCCCCCCCCCCCCCCCCCCCCCCCCCCCCCCCCCCCCCCTTTTTTTTTTTTTTTTTTTTTTTTTTTTTTTTTTTTTTTTTTTTTTTTTTTTTTTTTTTTTTTTTTTTTTTTTTTTTTTTTTTTTTTTTTTTTTTTTTTTTTTTTTTTTTTTTTTTTTCTTAAAAAAACCCGAAAAATAAAACTTTTGCCCTTCTCAAAACGGGGGTTGGGGCCCCCTGGGTTCACATGGGGTTGACTCGCAGGTAAACTGCGTTTGCTTTAGGGGAACTGCCAAAAAAAAAAGATCAGGTTCCCACCATTTTTTGGTTTGTTTTTGTTTTAAAGTAACCCAAGCGTTCCTTGGAAAACCCAAATGGTGCTTCCCATTTTCACCGGGTTTTTTATTTTTTTATGTTTGCTTCGAAAAACAGCCAAACCCCTTTTTTTTTCCAAACAAAACCTCCCCCATGGGGGGGCATTTCCCCAAATTTTTTTTTCAAAATAATTCGGCCTGCTTTCCCTTTCCGGGGGCCGGGAAAAAAAACTTAAAGGGTTTTTGATTGGCGTCCTTTTAAATTTTGTTTTTGCTGATTAAAAAAATTTTTTAAAAACCTTATTTTGGCCCGGTGCTTTAGAAAGGGCTAAAACAGTCCCCGGGGTGGTTTCGCGTAAACCCGGGGATTGGGGCCCCCGGAATAATAACCCCTTGTGAGGCGTGGAACGGGGCTTCAGAATTGGCTGGGGAAATAAAGGCGGCCCCAGTAAAAATAAGTTTTAAAACCTTTTTGTAAAATGTTAACCTTCATTTTTGTTTTTTTTAATTGTTTCAAAAGGAAATTATTTTGGGAAGAAAAGAAAAAGGAAGAAAATTTTTGCCTTTTTATTTGCCTCCCCCGGGAAAAGGGTACAAATTTGTCTTTGGCGGTCTTTTTTAATTTTTTAAAAAAAAGGGTTAAGGCAAAATACTGAAAGGGGTTTTTGGTATTTAAAGGGGTTTCCGTGGCAAAAAAAAGGGGTATTTGCAAAAATTTTTCCATTTTTTGGATAAAGCTCAAAATGTTAGAAAAAAATTTCCTTTCCCCCCTAATTTTGGGTAAAATTTTTTAAAAACCCCCCCCGGGGTTTCAAAAAAGGAAAAAAAAAAAAAGAAATGCCCTTCACAAACAATTGTAAACCTTTTTTTTTCCCCTTTGGGTAAATTCCCCAAGGGGTAAATAAATTTTACGTAAAATTCCCCAACAGTGTGAAAAAAGTCAAACTGTAAATTTCCCCCCCTTTTTGGTATTTTTGAAAAAAATTTTCCCCAAAAGGTTTTGGCATTTTATTCCCCGGGGGGGCCCTTTTTTTTCCCACCCAAAGTTTAAAATTTTCAATTTTTGCTCCTTTTTCCCACCCCCCCCGTTTTCTTTTCCCCAACAAACCCCCCCCAAAGGTTTTCCCCTATTTTTCAAAATTCCCTACAGGGGGATGAAAGAAAAACTGTCCCTTAACGGGGGAAAGTCAATATTAGACAATTAACCCCCCGGGGTGTAAAAGCCCCAATTCTGTAACAAATAAAACATTTTAAAAGGTTTTTTTCCTGACCAATAATTAAAACATGTGATGATATGGTCTTTTTCAAATATAAAATTTAACAGGTGATGGTAAAGTACAAATTCCCTTTACAGGGGTTGGGAAAGCCCAATTTTTGTTATATCACTTGATGAAAGATTTTTTGGGTTAAAATTAAAACAGGAAAAGAAAGCCCTTTCCCTTTTTCAAAAGAAAACAGTATGAAGTAAATTTCTTTAAATTTCACCAAAGTGAATGAAACTTAATTCTTTTAAAATTCCCTGTTATGGAAAATTAAAAACCCCTTTTAAAATTTAACCAAAAATTTTGAAAAATCAAAAACCCCTGTCTTTTTTAACCCAGTGGGGGAAAAGCAATTTTTCCCCTTTCAAATTTAACCAAATTGTGGAAATCTTTTTTTCCTGTTAAAAAATTCCCCAAAAAAGGGGTTAAAGTCAAAAATTTCTTTTACAAAATTTACCAACAGTAAAGGAAAGGGCAATATTCTGTAAAATTCAACCAAAGTGATAAATCTTTTATTCTGTACAAATTCAAAAACAGGGGATAAAAAGTCAATTTTCTGAAAATTCCCCCAAATGATGAAATTAAAAGGCTATTTAAATTTCCCCAACGGAAAAAATAATATTGACAAAGGGGAAAAAGTAATAAAGGCCCAATTTTTGCCAAAAAATTTAAAAGGGTTTAAACCCTTCGTTTTTTCCCCAAAGTGATTGGGAAAGGGGCTACGGGGGTCAAATTCAAAACGTGTTTTGGAAAAAGCTTTCAAAATTTCCCCAAACGGGGAAAAAAAAAAAATTTTAAACAGGAAAAGTATTTTTATAAAATTTTTAAACGTGTGGTAAAAACTTAAAACCCCCCGTAAAAGAATATTTTAAAACCCCCCAAATTTGTAAAGCTATTTCTTTTCTTCCCTTTTTTAAAAAAGTAAATTGTAAAACCCACCAACAGTTAAATTTTTTAATTTTAAAATTCAAACGGTGGGAAAAGAATTTTTGGGTTCTTAACTTTGGTAATTTTGTTTCCCCCGGGGTTTAAAAGGTTTTCTGTGCAAATAAACTGGGTTTCTTTCTGTAAATTACCTTTAGGGAAAAATCTTTCTTCTTCCCGGTTTGGTCTTTTTAATTCGGGGTCTTCCCATGATGGATTTCTGTCCCTTCCCCTTTGTGTAATTTCTTTTTTCCCCAAAAAATGGGTTATTTTTTGTGCCTTTTTAAAATTTGGGGGTTCCTTTAAATTTTTTTCGACGAAAAAATTATTGGCCGGGGGGAAAAAGACCCGGGGGGTTTTTTCCAGCCTTTTTTTTTTAAACCGGCCCCGATGTTTTATGTTTGGGGACCTTGGTTAGTCTTCGTTCAAAGGTAGGTGGGGGGGTTTTCTGGGAAAACAAATTTGGCGTTGTTTTTGTTTTTAAAATTTTTGGAAACGGCCCCGGCCGAGATAACTTAAAACCCCAAAAATATTTAAATATGTCCCTTGGAAAGATTTGGGGGGGCTTATTTTTTTAGGTCCTTTTTAAAACCGGAATTAATATTTATTTGGGTTAATGGCAAGGTTTTTGGGTTTTTGGAGGTAAAGGGTTTTTTTGGGTTCAAGGGAGGTTTTTTAAAAAAAAGGGTTCTTCCCTGGGGTTTTTTGGCTTTTTCTTTTTCTTGGTGGGGGGGTGGTGGGGGAAAATCTCCGGCTTCCCCCCTTTTGGAGCGGGTTGTAACCCCGCAAACCCTTTTTTGGGGGTTCCTGTAAAATTCCCCTACTATTTTGTCTTTCTTTTTCCCCTTTCTTCCCATGATGGTTTTTAAACCCTTTTACCTGGGGAGGGGAAAGCCTTTCGTTTTTTTTTTAAAATGAAAAAAGCTTTTCGGGGGTACTTTCCCAACTTTGTTTGGAAAAGTAATTTTTGGGGACCCCCCAAAAAGGATAAATAAAATTTTTGTAAATTCCAAAATGATGAAATTTCTTATTTGGTCAAATTACCAACTTTTTAAGGGAAAGGTTAAAATTTGTTCAATATTCACAAAATTGAAAAAAATCAAGTTTTCCGGGTACCAAATTTTTAAAAAGTGTTAAGTCAATTTTGGGAACAAATTAAACCAAAAAAAGGAAAACCCCCAAATTCTGAAAAAATTTTCCCCAAAAAAGGGAAAAAAAAAGCAATATTCTGTAAAAATTTCAAAACAGTTTAAAACCCAAAAATTTAAAAATTCAAACATTTTGGGGGGGAAATTTTTTCTTTCTGTTCAAACAACAAAATTTGGCTGAAAATAATTTTTAAAATTTCCAACAGGTAAAAGAATTTCTGTCAAATTTCACCAAAAGGTGTGGCCTTTTTTTGTCCAAATTTAAACCAACAGGGAGAAAAAAGACTACAAATTCAAAAAACAGTAAAGAATAATCGGGGCAAAAGCCCCAAAAAAAGAAATTTTTTGGTAAAATTTAAAAAGTTTTTACGTTAATTCGGAAAGGGGAATTTTTGATTTCTTTGTAAAATTTTTCAAAAAGTGAAAAGAATTTTGGGCTCCCCGAAAAATTTTAAAAGGGGGGGGAAAAGGGTTAGGGGGGGGTGGAAAAAATTTTTTCTTTCCCCTTTCGCAAAAAACATTGGCAATAAAAAAAGTTAAAACGGGGGTGTGGTAGGGTTTTTGGGGGGGGAAAAATTCGGAAATAGGTGTTGTCAGGGGAGGGGGGTTTGGGAATTTGGGGGAAAGGGAAAGGAAAGGAGGGAATGGGGGTAAAAAAAGGGGAATTCTGGGGAAACAAAAAAAGAAAATTTTCCCAAGTTAGAATTGATTTTTCGGGGAAAAAGGGGGGCGATTGCCGGGCGTCCCAGTGCCAAAAGTTCTTGGTTCAAAGAAAAAAAGGGGCAAAGGGGGGGGGGGGGGTTCCCTTCACGTTTTCCCTTCCGGGAAAAACAAAAGGGCCCGGGAGGGGAAAGGGGGGTGGGTTGGAAAGGGAAATTTTTGTCCCCCCCGGGGGGTTGTTTTAAATTAAAGGGTGGGGGGGAATTTTTAAAAAGGGGGAAATGGGGGTTTTTTGGGGAGACAAAATTCCCCAAGTTTGGGAAGGGGGAGATACAAACGGGGGGGAATTCCCCCATTCAAAGAAAATGGCCCCGGGGGAAAAAATATTCAAAATTTAGGGCCCTTCCCCCTTTCCCCGGAACAAAGGGGGGGAAAAAGAATCTCCCGAAAGTTTTTTCCTTTCCCCCTTTCCTTGCCTCCCTTCCCCTTCCCCTTCCCTAACTTTTTGGTTAAAAATTAAAAAGGAAAAAAATACCCTTCCTCAAAGCAAGGGTTTGGGGGAACCTAAAAGGCCCCCTGCCCTCCCAGGTGGGGGGGGACGGGGGAAATGGGGGGTGATTCCCCTTTAAAACTAAGGCCCGGGCGTTTAAAATAAAATTTTTCCCTGTTCATTTCCCCTTCTACCCCCCCCATTCCCTTTTCCGCCCACTGAAAAAAAAAATCCCGGGACGTCACGGTTTGCCCGCAAGGCCCCTCCCACGGGGGGGGGAAAGGGGGTGGGGGGGGGAGTTTGGGCCCCCAGGCAGACGGTTTCCCCATAATTCCTGGGGGCCATTGCCTGGGCCCCCTCATTCCCGGGCCCCTTTTTTCCCACCCCAACATTCCCGTGGCAGGGGCCTTTTTCCCCCACCCCCAAAAATTTCCAGGGGAAAAGGTGGTGCAGGGGTTGTGGGGCCCCCCTTAAGGCGGGAAGGGGTTTTTTTCCCCCCTTTCCCCTCCCCCCCCCCCCCCCCCCCCCCCCCCCCCCCCCCCCCCCCCCCCCCCCCAAAACCCAAAAAACCCCCCCCCCCCCCCCCCCCCCCCCCCCCCCCCCCCCCCTTGCCGCTTGCGTGGGCGCGGAGCGGCGTGGGTGGCTCTCCCTCCGGATGGTCCCCGCCATGTCCTTCCAGCGACGGGCCCCCATGCGCGCCGAAACGGCCAGAAAAACCCTTTCCGCTTTCCCCCCCCTCCCCCCTCCCTCTCTCCCCTCTCTCTTCTCTCTTCTCTCCTCTCTCTCTCCTTCCTTTCACTCTCGCCCCCAAAAGGAACGGGAAAAAAACCCAAAGACTCATTTCCCTTCACCCCCCGATTTTTTGGGGGGCCGAAACCCGGCCCTAAAAGCCGCCTTCCTGTTCCTGAAAAAGAAACCCAAAAATTTAACGACCCTACAAAAAAAACATCCCTGTGCGGGGTTATCCTTTTTCAATACTAATTTATTTAGGTTTTCAGGGGAGTAGCTTTGGGAAAAAGTACCCAAAAACTGAACACGCCCCCCATAGGGGAAAAAACGCGGGGAAAAGGGGCCCGTGACGAACGCGCTTCATTTCAAAACGGTGTCTGTTCCCACGGCTTTTTTTTCGGGGCGGTTTGTCAACGCCCCACCCTTTGCGGGGGGAAAGGCAAGTTTTTTTAATTTGCAAGTTCCCCGGCCCTTCCTGTCAGCCTTGGGGGTTTATTTCCCCCGTGGGGTTTTTTAAGTTAGAAAAATTTTTTTAAATTAAAAAAATTTTTCAACGTTTTTTAAATTTAAAATTTGTGGGAAAAGAAAGGGAAAATACCCAAAATTTTTAAATTTTTAAATCACAACACAAACACAACACACACAAAACCACACACACAACACAAACACACACATATAAACACACACACAACACACACACACACACGCACACACACACAAAAGGCCCCCCACACACACACACACACCAGGGCCCACACACAGGGCTCGCACACACGGGCCCAAAAATTTTAATTACTGGCGCCCTCCCCTACCCCCCTCCTCTTCCCCCCCTCCCTTTGCCAGCTTGCTTGTCGCGCTAATGCATCAGCCCTCTGGGGGCCCCTGTCACAGTTACCCAAATGAGCGGCCCCCCTCCCCGGATTAGTTTAAACCTCCCCTTTCTTCTATTTGACAGTGTGCAAGCAGGATGTTTTTTAGGGCGCTGTGGGTTTTTAAACCCGGTTTTATAAAGAACAAAAATTGTGTATTTTAAAAGGGTTTTTTGGCTTGTTGAAGACTTTTTTGGGTTGACAAAAAACACCCAATTTTTTTTTTAGGTGTGGCGGGAAAGACCGGTGTTTTTTTAGAAAAAAAAGGTGTTTGAAAGGCCCTGTTTAAACAAACTGCAAACCAAAAAAATCACTTCGGGGCCCTCCCACGTTAGCAAGCCCTGTAAAGTGACGGTGTGGTGTAGTGAAAAGTTTTTTAAACCGGGGTTTTTGGGGTTGCAGGGGGTTTTTTTTATTTTAATTTTTTTGATTATGGCAGAACAAAGACAGGGGGAGTTTTTCCTAAGCTGACAAACTTGACGGCATGTTGGGTCCCATGCACAATTTTTTTAGTGTTTTGGGAGGGGGGTTGAGAGCGGCAGGCCCACCCAAAAGTAAAAAACTACCTGCCTTCCTAAAACCTCCCAAAAAGAAAGTTTTCTGATTTGTATGGAGACCCAAGCAAAAAAAACAAAAGTTGACACCAGAAAACTCCACCAAAAATTAAAAAACAAAAAGGGTTAAAGTGGGAAAAACAGTTAGGAAAGAAGTTTTCTTTTTGGGGCAGAGGAAATAAGGCTTTTGCTGTTGCTATTGAAAAAACTAAAGGGGGGGGATAGGCGTTCAAAGGCGGAAGCACAACAAGGGTTTTTTTAACTTGCAGTAGGGTTTGGGTTTTTTTGGAAAAAACCCTTTTAAAGGGCCCTTTTCACAAGAAAAAGACAGGGGGCCGCATACTAAAAAATGGGATGAGGGGTTTTAAAAGAGCAATGTAGGGATACCCCCTTCATTTTTCCGCAAAAAAAGGGAGAAAAATTGCTCTTTGTTGAACCATATGCTAAAAGGTTTTCTACGGGTTGGTCTTTTTTTCCCTTAAAAGTTTACTTTTAAGAGGAAGGATTTGTATTTAAATGTTTTCAAGCATGGGGAAAGATTAGAATTTTGGACTACTCCTGTAAAAGGACCCAAATTTAAAACCCCCAAAACCCCACTCCCTAAAAGTCCGCAGAGGGAGGAACTAGCGCCCCAAACCCTAGAGCGGCCAAGGGCACAGCAGCAAGCCTTTTTTCCCAGCGTCCCCCCCTAGAGGGCCCCAAAGGTCCAGTAGCAAGCCGTTTCTTCAGCGCTCTCCCCTAGACCCTTTAAAAGGGTCACGGGGGCAAGTGTTTCTTCATAGCTCTACCCTAGAGCGGTCAAAAAGGTAAACAGAAAGCAAGCCGTTTCTTCAACGTCCACCGCTTCACATTTAAAAGCGGTTAAAGGGTTTAAATCAGCAGTGAGATCAGATTTTTTTTGCTGCTTTTGTCGTTTTTGGGCTGCCCAACGTTTTCACCTGTTTCAACGCCCGGGTTTCTACGCCCGGGTTACAACTTTTAGGCTCCCTTTTTACCTGCAAAAGCAGTTTTTTAAATTTTAAAAAAAAAAAAAAAAAAAAACCACAGGGAAAACTTCCCAATCCCGCCCCAAAGCCGGGATGAAAAAAGAGGAGGGGTGGGGTTATAAACTTTTTTTTTTGCACTTGGGGGTTTTTGTTTTGAACTTGCAAAAAAAACGCAAGCACTGTCTTGCACCAAGTGGTGTTACACAGGAAAAAGTAAAAAGTCTGTGTACCCCTACACACACTCCCCCCCCCAAGCCCACCCCCCCCACCCCCCCCCCACGCATGCACACCCCCACCCCCCCCCCCTTTTCGCACCAAAACCCCCACCCCACGCATGCACACCAAAGTCATCACAATTTTCTTATTTAAAAGTTATTTAAAGTCATTCGCAAGTCATCCTCAATTTTTTTCAAAAAAGTTTTTATTTAAGTCATTCTAAAGTCATTTAAAGTTTTTACTTAAGTCATTCTAAAACCCCATTTAAAAAGCCCTTTTCAAGCCCTCCTCAAGTCATTCACAAGTTCTTAGGCAATTTCTTGGGCCCCAAGGGTTTTTAACCCAAAGGGGGTTCCCCCCCCCCCAAATTTAAACCTAAAAACTATGTTTTTTTTTTTAAAAATAGCAGATGTCTAATTTAGGACCCCACGCCTAAAAAAAACGCTTTCATCTTTTGAGGATGTCTTGCTCAGCGTTCTCTGCATAGATTTTTGGGAAGGTCTTACACCCGAAGCAACCGCATTGATTACTTCTGGTTAGGGAAATGTCTTTATAGCCCTCAGGTTTTTAAATTTTTTTGACCCATCTTTTTTAAAACCCCATATCTATTTTTTTTTAAAAAATTTTTAAAATTAATTTTCTTAAAATATTATTACATTCAAATGGATCAAAATGATTTTTGTTATTGGGGGTTTTTTGGCTTTGCTGGTTTTTTTTTTCCCTGCATTTAGTGGCTAAATTTTTTTTGGATTGCTTTCTTTTCTGTTGCCATGGGTTAATATTTTTACCGCAAAAAAACTGCCCCCAACAGCAGAAATGGCCCCAAAAATGGCAAAAGTTTTTTTTCCCCAATTTTTCCATGAAGATTTGGGGGGCCCTTTATCACAGGGAGTTTTTTTTGCTGGCATTGAAAAAAAACTTGTTTGGCGTTGGGGGTTTTAATTTTTTTCATGATGGTTATATTCTGAAAATTTAATTTTTTTTTGGGCCGGTTCCACTCTGCAAATTTTTTTTCCCTGCTTAAACCCCCCCAGGTTTTTTAAAAGGTCTCCACCTGATTCAGCTTTTTTCTGATGATTTTCTGGTTTGGGTTTATTTCTCCCCCTGATTCAGTTTTTTTGGGTTTCTGTGTTTTTTCTAGCTCTTCCCTTTTTTGAAGGGAAATAAAATCAATTGAAAAAGTAATTAACCCCAGGTTTTTAACGGCGTTTAACAATGTTCCAAATCTGTAATAAAAAATAAACACCCTAGAGATTTTAAATTTGTCTTTGTTAAAACGGGATCTTGCGTTAAATAAAATTTTTAAGATCTTTTTTCTGAAAAAATGGGACCCAAAACTACTGACTAGTTTAGTGTACAAAACTAAAAAACCGTTTCCCCCACACTTTTCCCCATTTAGCCCCCGGGCCGCCAAAATTGTTAGGGTATTTTTTAAAATGTTTTGGGGCCGACTTTTGTTAAATTTCTGTTAAATTGCGGGAATCAGTTCCGAGGAACTGTTTTTTTTTTTCCACACGGCTAAAGAAACAACCTCCCCTTTTGGGGGCATAACAGTTTGGGGCCATCAACGGTCTTTCATAAGTTCGGGAAAGGGTTTTTTAGGGTGCCTTTTTAAAGCTGTAGGGGGAAAACGCGGTTAAATGTTTTTTATTAAATTTTAATTATTTTTTTTTTTAAAAAATGGGGCCCCGAAAAAACTTTTTAACCAACCCTTTGTATACCTTTCTGCTGTTATGGGAGGCCTAAGTGTGGGATACTCAATGCTTGGTAAAAGCCTTTTGAAGAAAAAAAACCAGCAGATCTTGGAAAACTATTTTTGGAGGTTTCACCCAAAGTGATTGCTATCATTAAAGCTTGGGTTTGCCCGAAAAAATTTTCATTTTAAGCAAGGAAAAATTTCCAGCAATAAATAAAAGAAAAAAAACCCATTTATAAAAAATGGCTTAAACTCGCAATAAGAAAAGGCGGCGTGGGGTAAATCGCTTGCTTTTGGGCGGCATTTAATTTGCTTTTAGAAAAAACTGCGGGATGAGGCGAGAGAAAAAGAAAAAATTAAAGCTAGGGAGGAACAGCAGTGCCCAAGACGCCTATAAAAGGGCCCGAGATTTGGAGCATTTAGATTTTTTTAATGACACCCTGAAAAAAAAAGGGGCTCGCTTACACATTTAAAATGTTGCCCAAGCAAAAAAAAAAAATATTATCTAGTAACAGGAAAAACCATCCGCTTTGGGCCCCCCAAAATTCAGTAAATTTTATAAACCATAGAAAAACAAAAGATCAAAAATCGGTTTAGGTCTTTGGTATGACCGCGTGTATTTTGTTGCGCAATTTTTTGGCGGGAATAAAAAATAAACAAAATCTATTATTCGCCCAAAGGAAAATTGGAAGGGCATAACACAATACAAAAGCAAAAGCCAAGCGGAAAGGTTTTAGTGAACAAAGGAAAAAGTTTTGGTTATCTAAACAAGCAATTTGGCAAATTTTTTTACCTGCCCCTAGCCCGAAACAGGGGAACACCATTTTTTTTTTTAAATTACAACCCCAAACGACCCCACCCAAATGGATCTTCTTTTTTTTCCCCTGTAGGTTTAGACGAAAAAGTTTTAAAAGTACGCACTTACAGTCATTGAAATGGTTTTCAAGATACAAAGATCCGAACCATTAAAAAAAAAGAGTGCTTCGGGCTGTTGCTGTCGCTATACAATTTTTTTAACCAAGAGGGCCGTTTAACTTACCCTTTCGCTTGATTCAAGTTGATGGGGAAAAAGTTTTTAAAACCCAAGTGAAAAAATTTATTTTAAAAACGGGATTTTCTATTAGAAGGGGCATTCCGGGATTCACAGATCCCCGGTTTTAGTTAAAAACTTTAAAAAACAGTTACCAAAAAAGATTTTCCCCTCCTACCAGTACCACGAGAGCCTATTAAACAATTCTCGCAACACAGAAGGGTTTAGAAGAGCCCTCATTTTTGGGCGAAAGGGAATAATGAAAAATTTTAAAGGGTTAAAAACCCAGTACAAGCAATCAAAAAAAAAACAATAAATGTTGTTGAAGGAGAGTCTTCATCCAGAAACTATTACCAGGGGGTTTGAAGTAAGGAAATTTTAATTCCCGGGGAGAAGCAAAAGGGGAAAACTGCATCAGGGCAACTAAACCCGGGTTTTGGAGTTTTTGAGCCATATGAAATAAAAAAAATTTGGGGAAAAAATGAATCCGCCCGTGTATTATTTACGAGAAACCTGACAAAACCCCAAAACACCCCCACCCCCTCAAAGATCTTTTGGGGAAAGAAAAAACTGCAGTTTAATCCCCCCGGACACGTTCCGTTTTAATTTAAAATTTACGTAAAATTTTTTGATTTTAAAAGGGAAGGGCTCAGAAGGAAGTGGGGAACAAAACAAAAATTGGAAAAAGGAAAGACCTTGAAAAGGATACGGGAATCATTTCATGCGTTTTAATGCTTTTAAGGAAACATTTTCGGGGTTAATCAATGCATGTTTAAATCATCCGATCCCCCTACAACTAAAACCCCCCAAAGGGGGGAAAAAAAGTTTATTTTGGGAAAAAAAAAAAAAATTCAAAACTCGTCAAGCAAAAAAGAAAAAAAGTTTTAAAAAATTTGGAAAATAAAAGCTATGATTGATCTTATAAAAAAGGGGGAATGAAAAAAAAAAACCCCCCTTTTTAAAAGGGGTCCCCCGTCCCCGATTGAATGGAAAATTTTGGTTTAAACAAATACTCTTTGGGGGGGTTTTTTTGTTTTCAAAACGACTTCTTTTTTACAACTGTTGTGTTGATTCTTGTAGATTAGATGCATTTTTTAGGGTTGTCATGATGAAAGTCTTATTGCCAAAATGCTTTTTTGGGTTATTTTGGGCATGTAAATATGTTTGCCCTGCACAACGCTGCAAAGATATTCCCTTTGCTTTTTTAATGTTTTTTCCCCGGGGCTCAAAATACTGTTTTTTTTTGCCTTAACCCCCCAAAAACTCCTTGTTTACTTTCCAGTTTAATTTTCCATCCTTCTTTTTTTCCCTAAAACCTTTTTGTTAGTAATTGAATGCAAAGGCGAATCTTTGGGGTAACCCAGATGTATAATACCATCCACTCGCCCTTTATTTACTTCGGTTTCCATGTTTTTAAGATGTTGTAAATGGAATATCTATAACAAAACTTTCGTACGGGGTTAAAAGTTTTTTGGCTCGGGATAAAAGGGGCCTTAAAGTAGCCATAAAAAAAAACTTAACTCAAAAGTTTTGATAATTCTAAACAGTAAACCCAATTTTTACGGGTTTGCCCAAATTTTAACTTTTTTTTTTTTTTCTTTCATTATGCCAAAACCCGACAGGGGAATTTTCTGAAGCCCTGAATTTGGGTTTTAAAGTCATTTAATTTGCTTCATTCTTTTGGGGGGAACCCAAACCTGCATCTTTACGCTTGGGGGTTTCCCCCATAGCCCTTTCCCAAAAAACAGCGGTTTTTTCATCGCTTAAAAAAAGTTTTTTTTTCTGGGGCATCTGTGGTTTTGGGGTTCTGTGTTCAGTGTTTTCATGATGTAGGGTTTTCCCATGAATGTGCTTGATCAAAAGTTTTTTTGCGAGGGAACTGCTGTAAACCTTCAACCCTTTCTTAAAAAAATTGCAAAGAAGTCGGTAAGGGCAGACATAATTTTTTTTTGCCTCAAGTTTAGGCACAAGTTTAGGGGCTCTCTTGGACCCAAACTTTAGACTTTCTGCTGTTTAAAGGAAGCCCATTAGCAGGTCATGGAGTTCGGGAGGTTTTTCAAAGGGTAAACCCTTCTAGAATAAAACCCCGCTTTTTGATCAGGCTTTAAAAACCCCCAAACCACTTTAAGGGCCTTTTTGAATTTTTTTTCGACCTGGGGTACATCTTAAATTTTACGTAACGGAAGTAAATTTGGGGCCCTTTGCCCATCCTTTAAAAGATTTTTTAAAAATAAAAATTTCAGGGAATAGTTGCCTTTTTACTGATCATAGTCGTCCCCAAGTATTTGTTGTTTTGCTTTACAGTAATAAAGCGATGCCATACAAATTTCCCCAAACCAAATCCGTTTTCAATCATCAAATCTTTGGAAAATTTTCTACAATAAATCAATCTGTACTACGTAAATTTTAAGAAAGCGTCCCAATCACCCCGGGGGGCAGAAATAAAAATGCCAGGACCAAACGGGTAATGTTTCATGCAGGTCTTTCTATAATTTTCAAAGACTTCCCCCAAAACAAACATACATTCCCCTTAAATAGGAGTCATGATAGTCCCCATCGTTTTACAATCTAATTTTTGGGAAAAGGCTTTCTTGGGGCTTTGCTGGTAATGGGAAAAGGGGGCTGGGGCCCTTTTCCCAAGACAAAAAAAGAAGGGCCCCTTTAGGAGGAAGTGTATCTTCTTTAAAACCTTTCCCCAAAAATGTTCATTTAAATATAAGGGTAAACGCCCTTTCTAACGAGAGTTGGGTCAAAATATTCTTTGTTTTTGGGGCGGATTTAAGGACATAGCAGTGACTCTAATAAATCCCTTTCATGTGTTGCATGAGTCATAAAAGCATGTATTTAGATTAAACACAGGGACTTTTCGGGATGACGTGAAATGCATGACACCGAAGGCGTGGTTACTGCTTTCATTAAAAGGGGTGAGGCCCAAAACCCTCGAAATTTGAAAGAATACGGGCAGTTTCCCAAATGTCTTTGGTTAAAAAATTTTAGTGAGTTTGCTTTTTTAGCCCCCGTCCTTAAACTTCCACAAATTTTTTTTTAATGGCTCTTACTGGGGGGGTTTACACTTTTGGGCTTTACCCTCAAAAACCGAAAACCCAACAGTGAGGGGCCCAAAGGATACGGGTTGTTGGTCTTCAGGGGGTCATTATGATTTCAGATAAATTCAGATTATTGAACAGTCATTGGGCCTTGCTGCTTTCGTTTTAAGAAAGGTTTTTGCAAACATCTGGTCCTCTAATAATTTGGGGTTCGGGAAAAAACGCCATCCGACCTAACAATTTTTGGGGGCAAATAAAAATCTGATGATTTCTCATTAAGACTGTTTTTTGAAGTTTTTGTGGGGCTGGCCCCCCAAAGGAAAAATGATGATTTGAAGGCTGGGGGAAAAAACATATGGAGAATTTTTTCATCCGTTTCCATTCTTAAAAAACTTTAGTTTCCGGGGGGGTTTTGGGGGGGTAATTAGTTTTGTATTTCAGTCAAAATGGCCAATACAATGTTTTTTAGGGGGGCTTTCGGCTTGAAAGATGCATTTGTTAAAAAATTTTTTTGCGAATTCTTGGGTTTTCCTTTTTCTTTTGAAGTATGCTGCTTAGTTACTCATTGTTCTATCAATGTGGAAATTTCGGCCCGGCCCCCCTTTGGGGGAAAGCACAGCAGTAAGTCAACTTTGGGTTTTTTTCGGGGGCGCCCAATTTGGTTTTGGGTGTTTTTGAAACTTTTAAACGGGTTTTTAGATTTGTTTCCTCACCATGTGTAACATTAAAAGTTATTGGGGTTTTTTTTTTTTTCTTCAAAATGTCAATTTGGGGGCTACGCCCAACAGGAAAGGGGCACCCCCCTAAAGGAAGACATTGATGTAAGGAAAGATAGTTAGACACCTCTCGCGTTTTTTGGGGAAATAAAGCACCCTTTCGGGAAAACAAACCCCATGAAACATTTTTGTCTGTATTTTTTTATGTTTTGAATGCTTTTTTGAAACCAAAATCCGCGGGTTTGTGGAATGTAAACCCCCACCAAACGGTGCATACTTTGACTGTTTTAAAACTGATCCTAGGAAATTTTGCCCCCTTACCAACCAAACCTCTCATTTTGGGTTCCTTCAGCGCCGTCAAAAATGTGCAAGCAGTTCGTCCCCGCCCCAACCCGACGTTAAATAAATTTGAAGGGAAAAAAATAGTTGCTGTTTAGTTTTAGACCCGATTTTAAAATTTTTTTCAAATTTTTTTGGGTTTTAGTCAATTTTAAAAAAGCTAACATTTCTTTTTTGGCGGGTTATTTTTAGTTTTAAATTGGGAACTTGAGAAAAGGCCAAAATTTTCCCGTTCGCTTGCTGGAAACAAATGACCAAATTTTAAAATCAACAGTCTCTTGACAAATTTTCCTTTCATTGCTTCAAAAATTCTCTTGTCCTTCATATATCTTAGCCTGTTAGTCTCTTTTTTTAACTCCAAAAAAATTTATTTAAATTTAAAAAAAAAAAAAACTTTAAAACAAACCAAAAAATCAACGGTCTTTTTGTGCTTTTGGGCTCATAAAAATAAAGTAAAAGCCCCTTTGGGAGGGGAATGTGAGGGTTTTTGAACAAGGGTTTTTTGTTTCGGGGGACTTTTTTTAAGCCCCTTTTCCCTTTTTTTATCTGCCCGGGTTTGGGTGGTTTAGAAAACTTGTCCTTGCCTTTCTTTTAAGATTTAAACTTTTTTTCTTTTGAGTCATCAAAATCGGCCTGTAAACATTAAATTCTTCCCTCCCCGATGTTTGAAATTTTCCAGCGCTTTATTTATTGTCAGGTTTTAACGAGCTAAGTTTAGCCTTATTGTTGAACCATGCTGTTTTTCTTTTGGAGTTTAGGGGTTTTTTTTTTTTTGCTAGCAGCACCTCCCCCTAATGAACACAGGGCCCAAAAGCCAAAGGGAAAACCGCCCTTGAGGGAAAGCTGCGGGGCCCAACGCCTGTTGCTAAGAGACCAAAAAATTCCCTTGCTGCGATGCGCCAAAAAAAAAAATTTTAAAATCCCATGCTAAAAATTTGAAAATATAAAAAGCTTAAAAAGGGAGCAAAAAACCTTCGGTTTGGGTTTTGGGTGTATTTTGAAAGGTCCCCGCCTTTGTTTTTTGGGTTTCATTTGTGTAATGGTTTTTTTTAATCTGAAGGTTTTTACTTTTGGGGTTTTTTATAACAGCAAATTCCTGCTATTCCTTTTGGGGGGGCGCTGGGGGGAAAATTTTTGGGGGAAACCTGAACAGACATGTTTTTTTAAAATGAAAAAATAATTTTGTATTGACCTCTTTTAATCTTGCTACCTTTTAATTTAAACAGCCGCGCATCATTATTAAAAACCCAAAAGTACATTAAGCGGTTTTTTTCGGCTTCTTCCCTTTTTTATCAATTTTAATGTTTTTTACGTTTTCTCACAGTTTTTTCCCCTTCCATTTTCAACTGATTTTTCCCCTGTTTACCTTTGGTTTAATCCCTAAACCGATTTTTGTTAAATAATCATCAAGTCTTCACTGGGGAAGATGTAAATCTTTAGGGAAAAAAGGGGGGCCCCTGTGGATTTTTTAAAACCTCCCCCCTCCAAACAAATTTTTTATTTTATCAAAAGCGGGGTAAGGTTTAAGCCCGCTAGCATAGATTTGGTTTGGGTGCCCTCAATCAAAATTGGGACTTTCGCTATTTTTGGGTTAAAAAACTTTTCCCCTTTCCCTTTTTAAGGGGGGTTTTTACTTTACACAGCAATTAAAATAAACCCTTTTTTTTTCGATCTTTCTGAACGCTAAAACAAAATTCCATATAGTGTCTGCCCCGCTTCCGGGGGTTTGGGTTTCATGATGAAACACTCTTTCGTAAAATATTGCAATTTTGGGGGTTTATTGATCCCCAATCAGCTTTGCAAAACCCGGGTTTTTAAAAATCGGCAAAAACCCCAACGGATTGGCCCAAAATTCTGTAAATTTGCTTTGGTGTCGGTTTAAATTTTAAACCCTTTGTTTCCCTTTTTAAAAATTAGTTTCTTTTGACAAACTGTTTTTAATGCTCCTTGAAATATGGCGCTTTCGGGTTTTTTAAAAATTTAAAATCTAAGGGAATGGAAAAGCGATTCCAAACCCCAAAATTTTCGCCACAAATTTTTTCCGTCTTTTTATCTGCGGCACCTTTTCTATGTTTTAGTGGGTTCTTCATTTTTTTATTCCCTTGGGAAAAGCAAAATCAGGCCCCCTTTCCCTTCCCCGTTAGCCTTTTGATCAAATAGGTTAATAAAAAGGGCTTTCTTGGGGTAAAAAAAATATTTCTTGCCCCCCAAGTTTTATAGAAAATTTTCTTAAAAGATTTCCCCCCCAGGTTTCTGTTCAAAATGTCCGGGTTTTGGGGTTTTTGTTGAATCAAGCGCTATTTTTAAAGTAGACGCGCAAAAGCCGGGGACAATCACGTCATTTGCTCCTAGGGCTGGAAATTTGACAGTAAGAAATTTTATCTGCTTCCATGTAGATTTGGGTTATTTTGGGAAAAGTAAATCCGGTTTTTTCCCTGCACGCCAAGGGGGTTTTTTAAACTTTTTATACGGGGCCCAAAATTTGAGCCAAGGGGGTTTTGCCATTTTTTTTTAAACCAAAAAAAAAAGTTTAAATTTTTTAAAAAAAAAGGCAGGGAAAATTATAAAAGATTTTGATGTTTTTGACCCTGGAGACGATATGAGTGGGAAAAGACCCTTTTAAAAACGGCAACCTCAGCCCCTTTCAATGCGACGTGGGGAAATTTTTAGAAAGTTTCGGCGGGGGGCATTTTACAAAAGTTTTTGGTCAAGAAACCCCCCGAAAATTTTTTAGACCCCAAAAGTTTTTTAAATTGAAGATGGTCATTGTTTGTAAAGAAACGATCAGGAGAATCTGTTCGGCTTACAACTAAAAAACCCAACCCCCTCAAAGTTTTTTGCCAAAGTTCAAATTTTTTTCCAAAGACTCAGGGGAAAAATCAAAATTTGCCCGGCAAATTTCTAGACCAAAAAATTTGTAGGGGATGCAGTTTTCTTTAAACTTCAAAACAAAACTGCAAGACTCCCGACAGATAAAACCAAAAGCAAACAAGGAACTTTAAAAAATTAAAAACAAACACAAGTAATTAATAAATGTAAATTTGAAGCAGAAACCCGTTTTTTCAGAAGAAACAGCGGGGGAAAAAACTTTTAAAAACGACCCGCCGCTTTCCCTGCGAGAAATAGAGGGCCCTTTTCATGCTTTTTAAAAAGGATCAGAGGGGGAATTTTAAAAAACAATTTAGCCAAAAAATGGTAATAGATGAGAAATTAAAAAAAGAAAAAGAAAAACTCGTTGGGTGATGGGCCCAACTTTGGGCCCGATTTTAAAGAAAGAAAAAAGACAAAACCCAAAAAATCTTTAAAAAAGAAAGATCGCAAGGGCTAGAAGTGACGACTACAACCCCGGGGCCCTTTTCGAACCAATGAATAGGAAAAAGAGAAAAATATCGAAAAAATTTTATATGAAGACAAAAAACCCAGCCGAAAAGAATACGAAGCGGTTTTTTGAGGCATGGACCATTAGCCAAAACTTATAACGGCCTTTGGATTTGCAAAAAGTACACTGGTGATGGGTTTTTTCAGGCGGTGGGGGGAGAACAAAGTTTTTAGTGCCTCCGCCGCCCCTCGCCCCCACCTGATAAATAAAGGGGAAAAAAAAAAGCTTGATCATCTTCAATTTATTAAAAAAATTTTTTGGTAAAAACTTTTGACGCTTTTCCAGGAAATTGGGGAGTATTGTTTGCTGGCTTTTGTCTACTGCAAGCAAAGTAGTTGGCTTTAAAGGGGGGGGCACTTGGGGGCATTAGTCTCTTAATAGTTGGGTTAATATTTTGTAAGATAAAAACCAAGTAATCCCAGGCCAGTTTAAACCCCGAACAAGCGCTGATTTTTTTATTCCCTGGGGCACCGAACAAGTCCGCGAGCTTTGGGTGAGTCCCTTTAAAAAGGGCTTTTGGGGTTTTTGGAAATTGGGGTTTGGATGACAATTTTTGGGGGTTTTTTATTGTTTGTAAATTACTGGCTCAGAATTTTTTGTTTTTTTTCCCCAACCTTCCGGGTTTATTGGCCCCGCTATAAAAATTTCATTATTATAGTTTTTATTTTTCCCAAACCCGGAGTTTTGAGGTCAAAGGCAGGGATGGGTTAAAACCCGTGCCAACGCAAAGTCTACTTTTGATCTTTGGGGTATTGTAAAACTGTTGGTACCCCCTTTTAATACTTGAAGGTTAAAACAACTGTAGAATTTAAAGGGGTCCCTCTAAATTTGCTAAATTTGGTTTTTTTGGGGTCAAAGCCAGTAAAAAAAGGATTAGTTTTTGCCCCTTTATCTTTCCTGTGCTTGTGAACCTAGCAAAAAACCAAACGTAAGGCGAATAGGGGGGTTTATTCTTTATTCCCCCCTTTATTTTTAGGCCCCTTTAAAAAAGGGCCCCAAGTTTAAATGTTTCCTTTCGTTTTTTTTTCTCTTGCTGTGGGGCCCAGGCTGAAACATTTTTTCCCCGAAAAGAAAATTTTTAAGGAGGTGCCCGTCATAGTTATACTTTTTGGGGCGTTGGGCCCCCAAAATAAAGGTCGCCTAGCCATGATTATGATCCCCGTTTGTCTAAAGCCCGTCTTGATGGTTAAAATTGGAAAATTTGTTAAGATCCTTTCAAAAGGGCCCTTTATGTTTTATTTAAGTTGCTGAGGGGGATTAAAAATTTTTCCCTTTTTGGGAAAGGGGCTCGCGTTCAGTCAAAAAACGTCTGAAAGTGGGAATTTGAAAAAAAATCTTAACCCCGCCCCACCAAAGGATCATGGTGAATTTTAAAAGATCACATACGCCACCCACCCCCCAAATTGATGCCAAAAAACAGCAAAGTTTTAAATGGTTTGATAAAAACCTTTGGAATCGGTGACTAAACCACGCTTTCGGTTTGGGGTGGGGGGGTCGTTTTCAAAAAGGGGGGTTAAGATATCTGCTTAATGGAGTACTCTCATTTTTATGAAAAGAGGGAGTCTGGGTCACAGCAATGTCAAGAAATATCAGTTCTATATTTTTAAAATTGTGTGGCCAACCGAAAATTTTGCTTCAGCATATTTAATGCGGGTCTTTTTTTTTTTGTTTTTAAAAAAAAGGGTTTTTAACAAAAAAAACCCAAGACCGTCCCTTTGTTTTTAGAAAATTTCAAATTTATAACCCAATGGGGCCAAAAAGGGTTTCCCCTTTTTGAAATTTCTACAAAATCGTATGGTTTTTATAAGCGAGGCCAAGGGGGGAAAATAAGGGTTTTAAAAATTTACAAAACGGGGAACCCAAAATTACGGTTACAATACCGGGTGGTTATTACGGGTTTTTTTTCTCACTAAAAGGGAAACAATGAGGGAACTTTGAATTAATCTCAAATTAACAATGCAAATCTTTAAAAACAATGTTTTAAAATTCCCAAACCCGAAGAAGAAAGGGGGTTACTATTTTGATAAAGAGCTAGCAAAAAGTTTGGCTTTTTCAGCTAACAATTATAGATTTTGAGGTTTCACCAACCAAAACTACTTATGAGGGGGAAAGTCCGCCGATCTTTCTTACATTCATTCTCTATTTTCTTTTGGGTGAGTTGGGACTGATGAAAACCCATATGACGGGAAGGGCCTCAACTGTTTTTAAAAGCTCCCTTTCCCTCAGGGAAAGGGGAAATTGCGATTATGAAATTTTTACAATTCCCCAATTTAAAAGTTTAAAAAGGGATTAAATTTGTGGGGGGGGCGGATCATTTTTAAAATAAAGACCCAAAAACAAAAAGGGGAAAGTTGTAAAATGTGAAAACCGGGCCCTTGTTTTTGGGAAAAAAAATAATGGGGTTTCTAAAAAAAAATGTGCGGGGCCAGAAGAAACCCGGGAAATTTTAAATTTGCGCCTGTAAGGGTTTTAAAACTTTAGAATTTAAAAAACCCTTTCCCGACGTTTGGGGGGACCTTTTACCCGAAAGGTGAGGGTAGGCGCTTTGTAAAGGTTTTGAGTACACTAAAGATGGTGATTATAAAAGCCAAAAAGGTTGGCGACAACAAAAAATTTTCCCAAACTAGAAAAGCTGCGCAAACTAGAAGCAAATAAAAGTTGGGGCATTTTGAAAATTAAAAAAGGGGCGAAAACCTGACCTCAAATGGGGACTTTGAAAAAATATTTAGAAGGGGCATAAAAAATTTTAATTCATAAGCCCATTTACATATTTTAGCGTTTCCCCAAAAATTTTAAAAACATTTAATTGGCCCTTTCAAAGAAGTCTTATGCCAAAGGCAATAGTCCCGGGAAAAAGGGTTGAAATAAAGCCGTATGGGAAAAAACATTTCAATCCTCCACAGAAGAGAAAACGGTTTTAAAGATGTTCTACAAAATTACAAATTTTTATGCCGCAAAATTTAAATTAGGGGGCGCGTTCACAAAAATTTTGAAAAAATTTTTGTCTTAAAAGATAAGGGGAGGGATGGGGTTTTGGCGTTAGTGACGTCCTTTTTTTTAAAGGGAATTTTAATTACTGGGCCCAAAAATTAGACGTTGACATCTTAAGTTACGGGTTTTCATTCTTCACAATTGGGGAGGGTTTAAAATCATAACAACAAGCAACAAAATCAAAAATTAGTCAAATAGAAAAAATTTTACAGCACCCGAATTGGATTTAAAACTTACACATTTAGGCCCTTTTGGATTTTATTTACTGAACAAGTTTTTTACAAAAGAGCATTTATAAAAAAAAATAACTGGGTTAGATTAAATTCTAGTATAAAAACTATGGGGCAGTTAAAAATTTATGACAAAAACCCCTCATTGTTTCTTTGATTTGTGGACGACTGGTTGTGGGAAAAAAATTTTTTGTCCTCGAACCCATTAAAAAACATTTTTCGTTATAATTTTAAAAAAATTGTGGGTTTTTTTGTTCCCCCTTAAAAGGGAAAAAAACATAAACATAATAGAAGGTTTATAAAGGACTGATGATAACATATTTTTTGTTTTTCCTAGCAAAAAACTGATGAGTGTCCCAGAAAAAAGTTTTAAACTGTTTGAAGGAACCCCAGACACTATTTATTATAGATGGGGCTGTTCGGCAGAAAGGGGACATAGTTAAAAAGAGAAACCCCTTTGTCGAAACTAGCTTTCAGTGGAAGGGCATGTGGGAAAAAGTGTGTGGATTTTTTGCCAGAAATTAAATCCCCCGGGTTTAAAAGGAAATTTAGAGAACAGTTTTAAAAACTGTAGTTCTATTTCAAAATGAAAGACAGGGGATTTATTTTAAGAATTTTTTGCGCGAAAAAGAGGGTTTTTGAAAAAAGAAACAGGGAAAAAAAACAGGATTTTAAACAAAAACCCGAAATCGGGAAAAATTTGTTTAAATTTCATTAAAAACGGATAACCCCGCACATATTGGTTTTTTGGTAGGGGCGTTTTTTTTTGGTTTTTGTCCCGGAACAGGAATAGGCGGCTTTTTGCCGGGTTTCGCCCCAAAAATCGGGGGAAGCAAGTGATTCCCGAAAGAAAGGGTTTTTGTTTCTCCCCACCCCACCCCCATCCCATCTCTCCTTCTCTCCCGCCTAACTCTCTCTTCTTTCTCTCCCCTCTCACTCCTCTTCCCCCCCCCCCCCCCCCCTTCTCTCTCTCCTCCTCTTCCCCTTCCCCCTCTCTCTCTCTCTCTCAAGATTCTTGGGTCTCTCTCCGGAGTTGGAAATGGCGTGGTAGTGCCTATATGTGGGAGTTCAGGTTTAAACAACTGCAGGTAGGGGGGAGCACCCGCCCGGGTAAGGGGGGGGGGCCTGATCTGCCGGGGTGGTTGGTCCCCGGGGGTGGTCGAAATAGCGGGACAGTTTCTGGGGTTTCCCCAAGCACTCGTTTTTACGCTCCTTTTTTCCCGGGGGGGGAAAGCACTGTCTCCAGGGGGGTGTGTGTGGTGTGTGTGTGTGTGTGTGTGTGGGGTGTGTGTGTGTGTGTGTGCGTTTTGTTGGTACGTGCGAATTTTTCGTGTGACCAGGGCCCTTTTGTAAAAATGTATCATTAAAAAAGTTTTTAATTTTCATTTTAAAATATTATTTATTTACCTTAACACCCACACAAAACACACCCATACACACACACACACACACACACACATACACACACACACACACACACACACACACACACACAAAACACAAAACCCCACCACACACACAACCCCCACACCACAAGTGCACACACCCCAGGCTAAAAGGCGGGAAAGGTTTTCAACAAATTTAATGATTTTTTTAAATATTTTTTTTTTCCCTTTTTCTATTTGGGGGTTGTAACGTTCCAACAGGGGAGATAAAGCTCGTTAAATCTTTTAACAAAAGTCAAAGAACACAATCCTTTTTTCAAAAAAACAACAACAAACAAACCAAAAAAAAAAAAAAAGGTAGAAAAGAATTTGGCATTGACTTCGCTTCCAAGAATTTGGGGAAAAGTAAAAAAAGGGGAAAACCCAGGGGGGACAGTACACAAATATGGGGTCCTGGTGGGTTCCCCCGGGGAAAAGGGCGACCTGAGCCCAAACTAATCTAACATCAATTTTTGGTCTGGGGGTGGGCATTCACGGGGCCCGCCCCATTGAAGAAAAGTTGTACGGCCCGTCTTGGGTTGGACCCAAAACGGGGGGGCTGGTGTGGGATTGGAAACCCCGGCCCCGTTTCTGGGTCAAAAACACGTACTGGCTGGGAAAATTTTTGAGTTTCACCAAGTTTATCCACGTTGTAAGTCCCCCATCCTTTTTTCAGTGTCACGGGCTCTGTCAACAAAGGGGTTTCCCCCCCCACCCCCCCTTTTTCCCCCCCCCCCCCGTCTGTTTATTGTCCCCATATCGGGCACCGTGTGGGTCGCGCCTGTGGAAAAAGTGTCACCCCATTCAAAATTTTATGTACATTTCCCCGAGTTTATTCACCAATGTTTTCTGCTGAATGCTTGACATTGTCACGAGCTTTGTCGCACGTAGGCCTCCAAATTTTTACAATATCAAAGAGTGTTGTCAAGAAAAATTTTCAGTTCCCCCTTTTCTTACAGTGTAAAGCGGGTTTGTCAACTGATGGGCCCTCGAAAACTTTGCCGTGGCGTAAAAAACCGGGCAAAAGGGTAGGGGCCCCCCCCCCATCTCCGAATTCCCCCCCCACCCACCCCGGAAAAAAAAGGGAGGGGCCGGGGGGGGGGGGTTTTGGGGGGGGGGGGGGTGGAGTGGAAAAATGTCTTTCCCCTCCTCCCCTTTGTCCCTTGTCTGTCCTTTTGTTTTCCCTTGTCCCGTGCCATTCCCAAAAATATCCCCCATAGTGGACAAGCTCTTCAGGCTGCCCCCGTGCCTTTTTGAACTATCCTCCCTTTTGGACAACTCTTAAGGGGATACCTGACCCGGGGGTTTCCTGCCCGCGCTTTTCCCGCAGGCTATACCTCACGTTTTCTATACCCGACAGGGGTATACCTAACGGGCTTTTCTTCACCCTGCTATTCCCCCGACAGTGCTATACCTAACAGTGCTATACCTCACAGTGCCAAAACCCCAAAAGTGCTTTAAACCCCACAGTCAACCCCTCACAGTGCTACACCTACAGTACAACCCACAGTGGACACCTCACGTGCTTTCCCCCTCCAGGCAAAAACCTCCGTACAAAAACCTCCCAGTACAACACCCCACAGGACAATAACCCCACAGTACCCAAAACCTCACAGTACAATACCTCACAGGACCAAAACCCAAAGTGCTACACCTAAAATACAAACCTCACCGTAAAATACCTCCCCCAGTACAATACCTCCCCAGTACAAACCTCACATGCTAAACCTCACAGTACAATACCTCACAGTTTCAATACCTCACCCTTTCAACCCCGACAGTGCTATGCCCACAGTGCTATACCTCACAGGGGCTACACCTCACGTACAAAAACCTCACGTGCTACACCTCACAGTTAAAAATACGTCACAATTTCAAACCCCAGGTATACCCCACCCCTGTAACCCCCACAGTACTACACCTCACAGGGGGCTATACCTCACAGTGCTTTACCTCACAGTTTCTATAACCCCCAGTGCCTCTGGCCCAAAAGAAACCACAGAGGGGATCGGGGCAAAAGGGCGGTCCCCCCCCCCCCCCTCCCCCCCCCCTCCCCCCCCTGTGTCCCTTTATGTCATTGGGGGGTATCCTCAAAGGCAGAATGAAATCTAGGTTTCGTTTTAGCCATGACCAAAAAAAAAACTTTAAACCGGGACAAAGGGTGCACCCAACAATGAATGTGCCCTAAAAATTGCTTAAGGAGTGGTATTTTTAGAAAATGGCGCACTTAGATTGGTTTTTTAAAATTTTTATTTTGTCAAAAGGGCTTCTGTCATTTTCTGTTTATGGGGCCCCCCCCAAATTTCAAGGCCCCGGTGTTCCATCAAGGTTCAAACCAGGTGGTTCCATCAAGGTACAAGCCCGGTGGTTCCCTCAAAGGGTTTTAAACCAGGGGGTTTTCCAAACGACAGATTTAAAATTTAAGGAAAAGGGACTATTTCTGGTTTTTTTGGGCCAAAAAATCTTTTTCCGAAACCTCCATATCTACAACCCCCCCCCTTTTCAACTTCGTTCCCCTGCGGACAGCCCCCTCTTTGGGGATTCCTTCTGTCCCGAAAAAAATCTTTTTGGTTTAACGTTTCTCCCTTCCAAGGACCAAATGTTGGAATACACTTCCCTCAAATGTCAGACACCCACCTTCCCCCCTTCTTTCAAATCTGCCCTCAAATACAAAATTTTTTTTCCCTCATGTTAAACCCCCACCCCCCCCCCCCCCCCTCCTCCCCCCCAACTTCCAATCCACCTTCCCAGGGCAAGTGGGTTTTGGCGGCACGCGGGGGGGGCCTGGTGGTTGTGTCGCTTGTGCTCAGGCGCGTTTGATGTGAGTGCATGCGGCGTGCGTGGGGGGCTGAGGGGTGGGGGGTGTGGTTTAAAGCGTGAGCACGTGTTCGGCGCGCCCAGCGCGGGTTTCGCGCGCGCGCGCGCGCGGTTTTGTTTGTGTTGGTAAAGTAGAGATCTTTTGAGCCCTAATTTTTTTAGAATAGGGGGCTTTTATAAATAACATTATTATTATTTTAAATATTTTGGGGAAACCATCCCGGTACAAAAGATAGGGCACGGGTAGTTTCAAAGGCCCCAATGTGTGTCAGCCAAGGGGAAGGGCAGTATTATTAAGATGATTGTGATTTCCCTCGGGGAAAAACCCTTTTTCAAAAGGGGAAAAAATTTGGGGTGGAGTTGTTCCCTTTTTGGGCAAAATATTAGTTGGGAACAGTAAATGCTGGGTTTTAAAATTAAAGGAAGGCCTTGAAAGGGTTACATGGATTCTATTGTGTTTTTGTGCCATCTTAATGGGGGCGTGTGGGCCCCATTGCATGTTGCCTCATTGTTTTTTTGGGGGAAAAAAATTTTAAATTTAAACAAATGGCATCTGTCTGTGGCATTGAAAAGCAGGGGGACAGGGGGGGAAAGGGGGAAAAGGGGAAATGCGGAGAGGGGGGGTTGGGGGGGCCCTAGGTAACCGGACCCCCCCCCCCATTCCCCCCCCCACCCCCACACACCCACGACCGTTTCGCCTGCTTTTTCGCTTAAATAGGGAATTTTGGGTTCTCTTCTATATTCAGTAAAAAAAAAAAAAAAAAAACCCAGGATGGGTTGCTCTTTTTATATTCAGGACAAAGACACCGGGGGACTTCCGGGGAGCCCCGAGGGCACTTAAAAAATTTATTTTTTAACGTCACAGGGGGGGGGTGGGGGTGGGGGGGGGTTTTGGGGGCGCCCCGAGGCCCCCAAACCAAGGGCCCCCCCCGGGCCCCATCCCGGCGACCCATGGACCCCGGGCCCCCGTTTAGACATTTTTCCTTTGCCTCCCCCTTCCCCCCCTTTTTTCCCCCCCCCTGTTCCCCCCTTCCGCCCCCCCGCCAGTGGGGAAGCCGCTCTTTACGAACACAGCTTTGGGCTGAGTCACCTTTTTCGCCTTTGACAACCTTTTTAAAATAGGGGCGTCCCGCTTTTTTCACAACCCTTTTAAAAAGGGCCTTGACCTCCTCCCCCCCCCTTGCCCTTGACCCCCCCCCCCCCCCCTCCCCATTTTTTCCCATTCCCCCCCCCCCTTCTATCCCCCCCCATATCCCCCCCAACCCTCCCGGGTTGGGGAAAAAGTCCCCAGGCAAGGGTTTGTATTGGTTTCAGTACCTTTTCATTGGGGAACTTTCTTTCTCTCGCCCCGGAATTTAGGAAAAATGACAAACTCTGATGTGAAGAAGGGGGGTTTTTGCGAAAAAAAAAAACAAACATCTTTATGAGAGTAAAAAACTTTTTTAGTCAAAAATTTTCGTCAGAATTTCGGCTTTTAAAAATACATTTGTTGTGTGATTTGAATTTTTCAAGGCAAAACGAGCTCAGATCTTTTTCCCGCAATGAAATGGGCTTACCCCAGGGGGAAATGCACACAAAAAGAAAAATAACATGCTTTCAGCATGTGGGTTGGAAAGATTTGGGAGACTGGTTTGGTTTTCCCGAAATATTCAGGGTGTTTTAGACAGAACGATAGGCATGTTCTTTTTTTTGTACAGAATACTCTAAAGTAAAAAAAACGTTACAGCCATCGAAATATTTTGGGCAATTTCATTTAAAAAGGGGAAAAATCAAATTTTTTTTTCGTTGGGCGGGTTTTCCCTCCCCCTTTGTTTGAAGAGGGAAACCATACAAATTTACAATTTTCCCAAATAATTTTTTTTTCGTTATGCAGATTAGGAAAAATGATGCTGAAAACCCAAGTTGCTATCAATTTTTTCAAACAAAAATAAAAAGCTGGGTTTTTAATAGTCTTTAAAGTTATTTACTTTAAAAACACATAATTGCGTTTTCCACTTCCAAGGCTCTTAAAGAGTCTTTCCTTTTTCCCCGCTTGAAGGTTAAAACTGCTTTACCCCCAAATCAAAGTGGGGTTTCATCTCAAATTTAAAAGGGAAAAAAAATTCCTTTCTTTAAAGGGTTTTTGTTCCCCTTCAAAATTTTTTTTAAAAAAGAGAGGATGTAAAAGATTACCTGTTCACTGACCCCGTCGAATTCTCACATTTGAGCTCAGCAATACTTAGTCAGAAAGAGAGCCGTTTTTCCATCTCCTCGTCTCAGTGAAAACGGACACTAACAGCTTGGGCACAGCTGAAAAAGGGTGAAAGAAACACTGAGGAGAGAGAGAGAGAGAGAGAGAGAGAGAGAGAGAGACCCCAGTACAAGACACCCCCTTTCGACGCACTTAGCAGCATGGGCTCAAAAAAGACCAAAACAAAGAGCGAAGCGCGCGTTGGTGGAGCCCAGGGAAAGATGAGGAGTGGTCAGCACACGAATGACAGTAGGGCGGGCGAAAAGGTGCGTTTGGGCATAAAAACACTTCATAAGTGGAAAATGAAACTTAACTTCACTTGTTTCATTTTCCCAGCGAGCGAGAACACACAGAAGAACCCTGAAAAAAGTTTAACAAAAAAGAGGGCTCAAAAGAAAGGGGCAAAAGCGACAAGGAAAACCCCGAAAGAACGGGGAAGACCAACAAAGACGAATAAAACCCCCAAAAAGAAAAAAAGAAAAAAAGAATAGGGGAAAAAAAGAGGAAAAAAAATGCAAAATTACCACAACACACACACACACACCAACCCAAAAAAATTTCCCCATCAAGTGTTACGTTTTTGTTTTAACAACCAAAACAAACAAGCTACTCGGGAAAAACCCCGAAAAACAAAAACTCTAACCCCAATCCCCTGTTTTCTTCAGTCCGAATTTTATTGTACGAAAGGACTAAGACAGCATAATTCCCATCATTCCAAAAGGGTTTTTGACTCTGTAGGGGATGCGGGGGCTTTTTTTAGTCTCTCCCCTTTCTGGACATTCGTGCAAATCATTAGTTCTCTGTTCGTTCCAAACGTCCTTTTTTTGTTTTCTTTTTTTGTTAATTTATTTTTTTTTTTCTTTTTGTTACTGTTGTTCCCTTTTGTTTGCCTTTTTTTAAGTGCATTCCCCCGGTTTCGTTTTTTCCCCTTTGCACTGTACTCTTTTTTTTGTTTTTCTTTTGTAGGGTTTTTTGACGACTGTCGTGAGATTGTACCCCCTGTACAAAAGTGGTCAAAATGGTTTGCTCAGCAATGTCGTTTTCCCCCCCACGCGGCTTTTAATGCATTTTTGGTTTGCGATTGCAGGTGTTTTTCTTTATTTCTATTTTTCTGGGGGGGGGGGGTAGGGGGCGGCCGGGGGAAGGGGGGTGGGGGGGAAGGGGGGGGGGGGGAAAAAAAAGGGGAAGAACCGGTGCCCCACGCAGTCTAATTTTTGTTTCCCCCTTTATAAAACTGACAGATCACTCATCGTGCCCAAAATTTAAACAAAGAAATTGTAAAATTTTTCCCGTTTTTGGGGTTTAAGCTTGGGTTTTTCAGGACAATCCCGTGTGGGGGCCCTTGGTGGCAGTCCCGTGTGGCGCCCTGGGGTGGCAGTCCGGGGTGGCGCCATGTGGTGACAGTACGTGTGGCGCCATGTGGTGACAGTACGTGAGGGGCCATTGGGGGGACAGTCCCGGTTTTGGCGCCTTTTGGGGACGTACGATGTGGGGGCCAGGGGGTGGGCAGTAGTGTGGCGCCTTTTGGGGACCCGTACGTGGGGGCGCCTTTTGGTGGGCAGTCCCCCGGGGCGCCATTTTGGGGGACCGTACGGGGTGGCGCCCTTTTGGTGAAGTAAGTGTTTGGGGGCCATGTGGTGACGTCCCCCTGTGGCCCATTTTGGGGACAGTACGTGTGGCCTATGTGGTGAAGTCCCCTGGGGCGCCCTGTGGTGGGCAGTTTGTGGGGGCCCCCTTTTGGTGGGCAGCCCCGTGTGGCGCCATGTGGGGACATCCCGTGTGGCGCCTTTTGGTGGGCAGTTTTTTTCCCTGTTTGGGCCCTGTTACGTCCCGTGTGGGCCATGTGGTCCAGTTCCCCCGGGGGCGCCTTTTGGTCACGGGCCCCTGTGGCGCCAAGGGGGGTCAAAAGTCCCCCTGTGGCGCCCTGTGGTCCCGTCCCGTGCAGTCGACTGGCGCAAAACTAAACTCGGAAGTCAGTATCAAGCACAATTCAGTGGCTACCATTAAAAAAAAGAATCATACGGCCACGCACATTAAAAAAAGAGACACTTAAAATTTACCAAAATGTGTACATGAAGTACTGCACCGATGCTGTGCTAAAACGGCAAATAGAAGATATTCAGTGATAATAGAAGATAGTCAGTGATAATAGAAGATAGTCAGTGATAATAGAAGATATTCAGTGATAATAGAAGATAGTCAGTGATAATAGAAGATATTCAGTGATAGTGATAATAGAAGATATTCAGTGATAATAGAAGATATTCAGTGATCACTGAAGGAACAGGACATGTCCCAATGTGGCGACCTACAACAACACATTTAAGCTTGGAGTCATGGTAGGCTGTGAAAATGATAAAAAGGTTAGGTGGCGTTGCAAAACCAATAAAACCATGGCAATATACATTTTCAAAAATAGATTTTAAGTCGAGGTGTACGGAAATTCAGTGGTGAACAAAACACTTGCGTAGCGGCGGTGCGTCGGAAGTTCAGTTTACTTGAGCAACACACGGAATTTGCGATGAGAGAGAAAAATGATGATGAGCGATTTATGAGAAAATCCATTGTGAGAAATGTGATGTGAAAACGTTCTTTACCATCAAAATGACATTCTCACTGAACAATGACATTCTGACTGAACAAAAATGGAAAACAAAAGCTCAATTGAAATGCTGTGCTCTATTGGGGAAGGGGGGGGGGGGGGCGTACCTGCATTGTGTTGGTGGTAGTAGAATTTGGCTACTTAAGAAAAGTCTGAACTATAGTTTTATTTTTCAGTTTACCATGTCCGCATGACAGATTGTATTGTATAGCATTTTAACTGACCAATCTGAATTTAAGATGTGTGGTAACCAGTTTGTATGACTTTACTACAGCTATCATCCTTTAAGGTTGTCCGTCACATGTGGATACAACATAAGACTGTCATTATCATTCCGTTTTTTTTCTAGGGCAGATCCATCATCATGTATGTATAGGTCATCTGGATGTGAGATGCTGATATGTTCTAGGGGAGATCCATCATCATGTATGTATAGGTCATCTGGATGTGAGATGCTGATATGTTCTAGGGCAGATCCATCATCATGTATGTATAGGTCATCTGGATGTGAGATGCTGATATGTTCTAGGGCAGATCCATCATCATGTATGAATAGGTCATCTGCATGTATAGGTCATCTGCATGTATGAATAGGTCATCTGGATGTGAGATGCTGATATGTTCTAGGGCAGATCCATCATCATGTATGAATAGGTCATCTGCATGTATAGGTCATCTGCATGTATGTATAGGTCATCTGGATGTGAGATGCTGACATGCCTCCATAGTTCACCAGGGCAGATCCATCATCATGTATGTATAGGTCATCTGCATGTATAGGTCATCTGCATGTATAGGTCATCTGCATGTATGTATAGGTCATCTGGATGTATAGGTCATCTGCATGTATAGGTCATCTGCATGTATGTATAGGTCATCTGCATGTATAGGTCATCTGCATGTATAGGTCATCTGCATGTATGTATAGGTCATCTGCATGTATAGGTCATCTGCATGTATAGGTCATCTGGATGTATAGGTCATCTGGATGTATGTATAGGTCATCTGGATGTATGTATAGGTCATCTGCATGTATAGGTCATCTGGATGTATAGGTCATCTGGATGTATAGGTCATCTGGATGTATAGGTCATCTGGATGTATAGGTCATCTGCATGTATAGGTCATCTGGATGTATAGGTCATCTGGATGTATAGGTCATCTGCATGCATGTATAGGTCATCTGGATGTATAGGTCATCTGGATGTATGTATAGGTCATCTGGATGTATAGGTCATCTGGATGTATAGGTCATCTGGATGTATAGGTCATCTGCATGTATAGGTCATCTGCATGTATAGGTCATCTGGTTGTATAGGTCATCTGGATGTATAGGTCATCTGGATGTATAGGTCATCTGGATGTATAGGTCATCTGGATGTATAGGTCATCTGGATGTACAGGTCATCTGGATGTATAGGTCATCTGGATGTATAGGTCATCTGGATGTATAGGTCATCTGGATGTATAGGTCATCTGCATGTATAGGTCATCTGGATGTATAGGTCATCTGGATGTATAGGTCATCTGGATGTATAGGTCATCTGGATGTATAGGTCATCATGTATGTATAGGTCATCTGGATGTATAGGTCATCATGTATGTATAGGTCATCTGGATGTATAGGTCATCTGGATGTATAGGTCATCTGCATGTATAGGTCATCTGGATGTATAGGTCATCATGTATGTATAGGTCATCTGGATGTATAGGTCATCTGGATGTATAGGTCATCTGCATGTATAGGTCATCTGGATGTATAGGTCATCTGGATGTATAGGTCATCTGGATGTGAGATGCTGACATGCCTCCCTAGTTCACCACTCAGCGTGGCATTCGCTTTAATGACAATACTTTTAAAATGTGTTTAAGTAGCCGTAACAATGCCACGATATCTTTCAGTTTATTTCTATTTGCTTGATACGTTTATTTACATATTCTTTTTTCTAACAGTTGCAGAATTACTTGTCCTCTCTCTCTCTCTCTCTCTCTCTCTCTCTCTCTCTCTCTCTCTCTCTCTCTCTCTCTCTCTCTCTCTCTCTCTCTCCTCAAAATTTTCCCGGTGATTTGCAGAAATGAAGAAAGTTCAGTTCAGTGGTTTATTTTATGTCTGTCTATCATAAATAAGATTAGACAATAAGTAGCTATACATACAATCTACACTGACTCACAAGATACATCTGTGATTTTTATCATGAGAAAGTTCAGTAAAGTGGTTTATCCACTTCACGCCTGTCCATCATATGATGCTAGACTACAAGCTGCTCTACAAGAAATATTACAGAACCGCGCTGCCCCCAGTGACGATACTCCGGATCAACCATCTCAGCCCCATGGACAGCCAGACCACCAGGATCTCTCTCAACAGCATAGCTACTCCACCCAGACATCTGAGCCATCAAGTAATAATGTTTATTAAGGAAAGGGAAATTACACCTGATCCCCTAGTCAGCAGTATGCATACAAAGCCAAACTCTAGGGTTACTTCAAATCAGCCAGAAGCAAATGATAGAAATACAACAGTAAACAACGTGTGCAGGACATTCTGTCAACACGTACAGTATCTGAGAGAACTTCGGTTCTACTTATTGGGGCTCTGTCATTAGAAACATTGACCTGCACAGAATAGCATCAAGACAAGACGTTGTATTCAAAATTTGTGTCTCAGGCATGTCTACTAGTGATTTGTTTTACTGGCTACATAATCACAACGTTTTTCCAGATCTCAAAGTGTTGATCATCCATGTAGGTGTCAATGACTGTAGGACTACCGGAGAAGTCTCTAAAGAAACTTGGTGTGATTTCATTCACCTAGCCACTCAGGTTTTTCAAATGCCAAAGTAGTCCTTAGTTCCATAATACCAGCTAGAGGCAAACACCACCTCAATACCATTATTTCACCATCAAATCTCAATATGCAAACAGCTTGTGAAATGCTGAAAGCTGATTTTATTGACAACTATGCAACATTCACAACCACTGCAGGAAAACCTAAACTTGTCCTGTACAGAAATCTTATTCACCCCAGCGAAGCAGGTACAGCCAAACTGGCAGTTAATTTCAAGCAGATCTTTTTGGCTCTCAACGTGATTTTAATTTCAGACGGAAAGTGCCTGTGCATTCTCAGTTCAACTACACCAGCTCCAACCGTTCTGTAAATAACATGTATTCCTCTCAGTATCAACAGAACAGTTCCCCGGTTTACAGCCAGCAAAGCAATGCACCATCTGTCGATTATCCGCCAATAGAGTCCATGAATCATTATCCAACTCTTTTTCATAGAGACAACCCACTGCCACAACAAACTTCAAGCGCGTCTGATCGTGCCCCCGACCTTTGACCTCCCTTCCGCCCTCTTCCCTGTATAAACAGCGGTCAGGCAATCCATGTTCCGCCGCCCTATCCCCCTAGTCAGGCAATGAATCCCGTTGCTCCGGTTCCAAATGGAATGTTTTATGACCCAGTGGGCAATCATAACAATGTGCCTATGACACAAACACCACCCACTATTCCATATAATCCATTTCTGTTCAATTTGATGGCATACATGAACAGTCAGCAAATGCAACCGCGCCACCTTGCTAGTTGAGTGTGTGTGTGTGTGTGTGTTGTGTGCGTGCGTGCGTGCGTGCGTGCGTGCGTGCGTGCGTGCGTGCGTGCGTGCGCGCGCGCGCGCGCGCGCGTGTGTGTGTGTGTGTGTGTGTGTGTGTGTGTGTGTGTGTGTGCCTGCTGGCTTTGATGGAAGTCACTGCACTGTCATTACAAAATAATTAATACTTGATTCTGATTGTATGCATATGTAATTCTTGTCTCCGTGTTTATTCTCATTTAGTCTACCATTTTCATCAATCATTGCTTTTCGTTCTTTTGGCCGTAAAGATTGATTTTGTAGCCTACAAACCTTGTTAAATGTGGTTTTGATAAAACGTTTCATGTTTATTTTCCTTGATGTACGTTGTTAATTTGTCTCATATTGATAAAAGTTAATAGACATAATCTGTCTTGGTTTTTCATTCAACAGTTTACCGTTTGTGGCTATATTGTGTATATTTAACTACCCATCACTTTGTAATAAGAAGTACTTTTGTGCATAGGCCTGTGGTTTGTATAATGAATGTTAAAGTGGTAATATGATGCCTTCTACGTTAAAAGTACATGGCCCTCACACGAGGGGCTTCGTGTTGGATATCTAAATATTAACAGTGCCAGAAATAAGACTGATGACATTGCTACAATTTTACACAACAATGGAATAACTTTCATGTTTTTTGTATAGCTGAATCTAGATTAACAGATATGATACCAGATTCCGATATGTACATGCCGAATTATGACACAATTCGACTTGATCCAGCTGCACCAAAATCAACAGGATTACTTTTATATTGTGCAAATTCAGTAAGATTTAAACGACTGTCATATTTAGAGAATTATGGCATTGAATCTGTTTGGATAGAAATAAGTCTTAAACATTGTAAACCGATTATTATAGGATTTCTATACAGAAACCCAGCCGAAACAACTGACTGGTATGATAAGTTTAATTTGATGATGGATTCTGCTATCTAGCATCCAAAGAATTGATTGTTTTGGGTGACTTTAATATTGATTTAACAATACCAGGAACAAAATGGAGTCACAGTTATTCAATGTATGGATTAGAACAAATCATCGATCGACCAACACGCATTACTGAACACTCGGAAACTTTAATTGATCATGTTTATGTCACCTCAAGAGCAAATATTGTGGAAGTATGTTCTGTTCAAATCGGATGCAGTGATCATTCATCTGTTTGTTTTACATGGATGAAGAAAGGTGTAAAAATTCCTAAGCTGGGACATAAGAAATCTTTTACAGATCTTTCACATACATTTTGACAAAAATGCATTTCTTGATGATTTACTTTCCTCGGGCTTAGATTATATTTATCAGATAAGAAACCCAGATGAAGCAGTCAATTACTGGGTATACATTTCAGTTCAATATATGATAAACATGCTCCCTTTGTTAAAAACGAGTAAAACATACTATGAAACCCCGTGGTTGACGAAGGAAATAGACAATGACATACATAAAAGAGATCATTTACTCAAGTTAAAGGACAAAGAAAAATTTAGAAAACAAAGAAACAAAGTGAATTCCATGAAACGAAAAACGAAGAAAAAATATTTTCAAGATTTGTTATTCTCTTCTCAGAATTCAAAATCGATCTGGAAGGCAATTAATCTTTAACTGATGGTAAATCGAACTCTAAAGTTAAGAATCCAATAAAGGATATTTCACCGGAAGATCTGAACTTTCATTTTGCAAATGTTGCTAAGGACATAATTGTAAATGATGATACAAATCGAAATGATTTACATGAACTAAAACAATATTGCGGTTCTAAAAACATCTCCTCAACTTTCACTATACCGTCAATTTCTGTAAATGAAGTGTGTTATGGGCTAATGAGTCTAAAACAATCTGGAACAAGAGGTTTAGATGGAATTGATGAAGGATACTGAAAATTGCCTCATCTGCTATCGCTGATACACTCACCTATATTTACAACTTGTGCATTGATAAAAACCAATTTCCTCTTATATTTAAACAAGCCAAAGTCATACCTTTGTACAAAAATGGTGATTCCACCAATCCGTCCAACTATAGACCTATTTCATATTACCCATTTTGTCAAAACCACTTGAAAGACATATTCAAAGACAATTATATTCTCACTTTAAGCATTATGATTTGATTCATGAAAATCAGTCAGGCTTTAGAGAAAATCACTCCTGCCATACGTCTCTTATACAGCTTACTGATTATTGCCTATCAAATATAAATAATAACGTATTTACTGGAATTCTTTTTGTCGACTTTGCTAAAGCCTTTGATGTTATAACCATTCCCTTCTCATAAAAAAACTTGCACACTATAAGCTATCAAACCAGGCCATTGACTTCATTAGATCTTTTCTTACTGATCGTCAACAACTGGTTGAAATTTGTAGCAGACGGTCAGAATTACTCAATTTGGAATTTGGTGTCCCACAGGATCAGTATTAGGACCTCTCCTATTCTCTATTTACATAAATGATTTGCCTTTATACATAGACTGTGATTGTGAAATGTTTGCTGATGACACTTCATTACAGTTTAGCAGTGATAATCCCATGATTCTAGTAAATAACCTTCAGAACAACATCGACAGATTGATTAAATGGACAGAAATGAACCACATGTCCCTGAATGCAAATAAAACGAAATGTATGTATGTGACTACACGGCAAAAAAGGCAGAAAATGAGGTCCCCGTTCACAGCGCTATATGTCAATGACCAAAGAGTTGAGGAGGTAACATCTCATAAAGTACTAGGGGCTATCATCGATAATGATTTAACGTGGTACGACCACATTACTGACCTTGGAAAACGTCTTTCTAAAAGGATTTATCAATTATCAAAATAAAACATTTTCTGAATCTCCAGTCGAGGAAATTATTTTTCATGCACATATTTTATCTCTCATTGATTATGCGTCTACGTTATGGATAATTCTAGTGAAACAAATTTGAAACAAATCAATCGTTTACATAAGAGAGCTATAAAGTTGGTGCAGTTAAAAATCTAATTCCTTGACAGGTGATGACTATAAAATGTTAGATATTCTGCCATTCAAAGACAGGCTCTTCTTCAATAAATGCTTATGCATGATAAAGTAGTTAAGGGAATAGCTCCAAAGAAAATTATCCGAAACTTTGAAAATAATGAAAATAGACATGTTCACAAACTTTCGTTTCCTAGACCCCGTAACAATCTTTACAAATCTAGCTTCATATATTCTGGAGAACGGCATGGAACAATTTATCTTCTACTTTAAAAACATGTCCTTCTAAATTACTGTTTAAAAAAGCACTGAAAAAATATTTGATGGACAAATATAAAGTAATTTATGGCAAATGAAACAAACTGCGGCGTTACTGAAACACGACAAAAAAGCAGAAGAGCACACAAAACAAAGTGTGGAGTAACGACGATTTATTGCACGACACAAAACAGGACAAGAAATTTTCGGCAAAATGCCTTCCTCAGCGACAAAAAAAAAAAAAGTACAGACATAAACATGCACAATACTCCCCTTGTGAAGTCAAAGTGGTGAGTCTCACCACTTTGACTTCACAAGGGGAGTATTGTGCATGTTTATGTCTGTACTTTTTTTTTTTTTTTTGTCGCTGAGGAAGGCATTTTGCCGAAAATTTCTTGTCCTGTTTTGTGTCGTAAAGTAATTTATGATTATCTATTTTGCTGCAGATCCCCCCCCCCCCCTCTCTCTCTCTCTCTCTCACTCTCTCTCTCTCTCTCTCTCTCTCTCTCTCTCTCTCTCTCTCTCTCTCTCTCTCTCTCTCTCTCTCTCTTTCTCTCTGACTGTCTGTCTGTCTGTTGGATTCTTTGTCAATGCTATTGTCTCTCTGCTATCTGTCAGCCCCCCCCCCCCCCTCTCTCTCTCTGTCTCTCTTTCTCTCTGACTGTCTGTCTGTCTGTTTGTCTATTGGATTCTTTGTCAATGCTATCTATCTCTCTGCTATCTGTCAGCCCCCCCCCCCCCCGCTCTCTCTCTCTCTCTCTCCTCCTCTCTCTCTCTCTCTCTCTCTCTCCTTCTCTCTCTCTCTCTCAAATGTCTTTATTGCCATGTTTGACATGATGTCCATTGTCCGTCACAATATTGATTAATGGTTGTTAATTGTTTCATTGTTTTCATTACATTGTATATTTCTGATTTATACGTATGTATTGCTTCGAGTTTCTGGTTTTCACTATTGTGATTGATATTTATGCTTTTTTGTGAGGGCAGGATGAAAAAAAGCTGCAAAGCTTATTCTTTTAACCCTCAATAAGATAATTTTGACTTGACTTGACTTGACAATCCACACTAAGCGATCCTCGTTGATTCCACAACCCATCCAACAATCTAGACTACAAGCTGCTCTAACAGTCTACACTAAGCGATCCTCGTGGATTCCACAACCCATCCAACAATCTAGACTACAAGCTGCTCTACAGTCTACACTAAGCGATCCTCGTTGATTCCACAACCCATCCAACAATCTAAGATATTAACATCAGTTGAACACTTCGTCATGACATCTGGTAACTTCAGTTTGAGCCACCAAACTGCATGGATCATACAAAACGTGACTCCTATTTGCAGTGAGTTACCGTTAAAATCTTTCTACTATGATGATGGTTGGACTGAAACCGAGAAAAACATGACAGGAGTCCCCCAATTTGAATAAAAAGCGGGGGAGGAGGGGGGGGGGGAGGCGGAGGTTCATCTTCCAAAACTTGTAAAAATTAGGGAAAGGAGTGGGGGGGTGGGGGAGGGGGGGGGGGGGGGGGGGGGGGGGGGGGGGGGAGAGGGACATGTTTTCCCAAATGTTCATGAAAAGCTGGGGAAGGGGAGGGGGAGGGGGGAGGTAGGACTCATTTTCTAAATTTTCATTCAAGCGGGAACGAAGGGGGGAGGGGAGAGGAGGAGGGTGGGTGTCCAAATTCTTGTAAAAAGCGGTGGGTGGGGGGGGGGAGAGGGAGTGAAGAATCACTTTCACCATGACTTAATTTTTGTTTGACGTATGCATAGACATCGCGGCTTCAAATACCGCGGCTGTGGTTGGTAGGGCAGAAGATAGTGTGGCTACCCTTGTCTTTTCTTTTGTCAGTCATTTGTGTTATGCCCAGCAGTGCATAAATCTTGTCTCCCATTGAAAATGTACTTGTGAAGAGCGCGCGCGTGTATGTGCTTTATCTGCACTGACTGCACACACACACACACACACACACACTCATCGTTGTGCTTGTCTATCAACGACACGGCAGCGTGTTTGAAACAGGTTTCTGTTAGCCACCTTGTAAGCGACGTTGACAATTCGGAGCACGTCATGGTCTTTGTCCGTGTTGCACGTGTCTCGATAGTCCAGCCAGCTGTCAGCAACAAGTCTACGCATGCTCGGATGCGGACACACCCTGGTCGGAGCGACATGGAAAAGATCAACTACCGCTACCTCGACACCAAAACCGAAAAAGGACAAAGTTTATCGTCGGTGGTCTTCGCAGAAGTTTCTTATTGTGGCGACATTGGTGTTGGGTACTGTCTACATTCACCGACGTGTGCTGTTCTGCCTAAAGTGCCGAGAATTAACTGTCTGAAACGTGCTTGGGTACTTCTACTCACCGGAGAAAGCGGCTGTTCTGTTCTACCGAGCGGAAGGGCAAGATCATAACCTCTGGGCCAGTGTGAATATCGCATGGTGTGTCGGCTCACGTCTGTGAAGATAGTGATTGACAACTATCCCAGTGGGTAGGTTATTCTTTGTGTGTGTGTGTGTGTGTGTGTGTGTGTGTGTGTGTGCGTGCGTGCGTGCGTGCGTGCGTGTGTGTGTGTAGTTCTGTAATGTCCTGTCACAGACATTTTGTAGACGACTGATTATGATAATTTTCACAATGTTATCAGAAAATAAGTCAAATTTTAAAGAGAATTATTAGTAAGTCCGCCAAACAGGGAGAAACAGATTACAATTCAAAACACTTCGCCACCTCGCTGGCCTTCTTCAGGCAAGATAATCAACATTCAGGACACTGAAAACGAAGCAGGGCATTATGATACTGCTATTGACGGTGATGATGATGGTAATAATATAATGATAATGGTATCGATATAGTAACAACAATGATAGTAATAATGATAATAATAATGTAGTAATAATCATAATGATGATAATAATAGTAATGATAGCAATAGTAGTAGTAACAGTAACGGTAACAGTAATAATAGTAATAGTAATGATAATAAAAGTAATGGTAATAATATGAATAAATGGTTATGATGATAATGATACTACAGCTACTAATAATAATGATAATGAGGTAAGAGAGGAAGGAGGGGAGGGGGAAGGGGTAGGAAGAACAAAGAGGATACAAACCATGAGAAAGAGTGGATATAATAAGTATATTAATAGTTTAAAGAATAAACATGTTTGCAACTATGTAATGATAATGATGATATAGGAGACTGAAAAAGTGGTAGTTAGAATGTCAGCACTAGAGTATCGTATAATGATATTGATAATAGTAGTAAATGTGATAGCGATAACAGTGATGAAGTTACAACAACAGTTATAATGATGATAACAATGGTAAATATATTAGCATTAATTATGTATGATAGTAATAGTCTGCCAAACAACAGGGACAAACAAATTACAAGACAAAACACGACGCGTTTCGACCCCTTATGTCTTGTTCAGGCAAGGTAACATTCAGGGCAATGAAAACGAAGAATGAGCAACCACTGATCTTCTCGAATTTGGTGCAAGATGGCGTTGAATTAGAACGATGCCGTTAGGAGCGGGACAGTGGGAGTTAAAATAATTCATCATTCGTTTCTTATGATGTCCACACCCATCTTTCCTTTTTCACAATGTCTGTATTTACCTTTCCTGTCTCACGATGTCTCACCCATCTTTCATTTCTCATGATGTCCTCACATAATATCTTTCCTTTCTCATGATGTCCTCACATAATATCTTTCCTTTCTCATGATGTCCTCACATAATATCTTTCCTTTCTCATGATGTCCTCACATATCTTTCCTTTCTCATGATGTCCTCACATAATATCTTTCCTTTCTCATGATGTCCTCACATAATATCTTTCCTTTCTCATGATGTCCTCACATAATATCTTTCCTTTCTCATGATGTCCTCACATATCTTTCCTTTCTCATGATGTCCTCACATAATATCTTTCATTTCTCATGATGTCCTCACATAATATCTTTCCTTTCTCATTATGTCCTCACATAATATCTTTCCTTTCTCATTATGTCCTCACATAATATCTTTCATTTCTCGTGATGTCCTAACATAATATCTTTCCTTTCTCATGATGTCCTAACATACTATCTTTCCTTTCTCATTATATCCAGATCCAGTTTCCGTTGTCAGTGTGTCCTCATCCATCTTCACATTTCATAATGTTCTCACCCTTTTTTCTCTCAGGTGTCCATATCCACTTTTCCTTTCTCATGATGTCCACACTCATCTTCCCTTTCTCATGATGTCCACACCAATCTTCCCTTTCTCATGATGTCCACACCAATCTTCCCTTTCTCATGATGTCCAATCTTCCCTTTCTCATGATATCCACACCAATCTTCCTTTTCTCATGATGTCCACACCAATCTTCCCTTTCTCATGATGTCCACACCAATCTTCCCTTTGTCTTGATGTCCAATCTTCCCTTTCTCATGATGTCCATACCAATCTTCCCTTTGTCTTGATGTCCAATCTTCCCTTTCTCATGATGTCCACACCAATCTTCCCTTTCTCATGATGTCCACACCAATCTTCCCTTTCTCATGATGTCCAATCTTCCCTTTTTCATGATATCCACACCAATCTTCCCTTTCTCATGATGTCCACACCAATCTTCCCTTTCTCATGATGTCCACACCAATCTTCCCTTTGTCTTGATGTCCAATCTTCCCTTTCTCATGATGTCCACACCAATCTTCCATTTCTCATGATGTCCACACCAATCTTCCCTTTCTCATGATGTCCACACCAATCTTCCCTTTGTCTTGATGTCCACACCAATCTTCCCTTTCTCATGATGTCCACACCAATGATGGCAACATATATCTTTCCATACTCATGATGACCTAACCCATATTTCCTTTTGTTATGGTTTCGTAATCCATTTTCTTTGTTTTTGGTTTAATTATTGATCTTTCGTTTCTCCTTATGGGCTCTTCTATTTTTTCCCCTTTTCCGTAATGCCCTTATCCATCTTATTATTTTTATTTTTAATGTTTGTTTGTCATTACCTTCCTCACGATGATGTCATTTATCTCTCATGCAGTTGGCGAAATCAGGGCTGTCCACTGTGTAGACTTGTTTGAATAGTTGCACTGGCCAATTCAGGCCTGTCTACTTTTCTTTCTATCGTTGTTAAAATAGGTACATTGACCATATTAAGGCTGTCTACATATTGTAGTTGTTTGGATGGCTACATTCAGTCATGATGTCCACATGGACCATGATTTACATGACAGATAAGGATATCCATTTCAGATTGCACATGTGTGGCGGGAAAGGTGGAACACGGGAAAGGAGGAGAACAGCGCATTGGAATGGGCAGCGGAAGTGACAGTTTTTATGTAGGTTGGACCTTCAAACTGCGAACACGTTTGCATCACTGCTTGGTCAACCATGCACCTTGTTATGTTTGGTGTAGGACATCCGTTCATTTTTGGCACCATGTTATTTTTGGTGTACAATATCCGTTCGTAGCTGGCACCATGTTATTTTTGGTGTAGGATATCCGTTCATATTTGGCAACCATGTCATTTTCTGTGTAGAATATCCGTGCGTAGCTGGCACCATGTTATTTTCGGTGGAGGAAATTCGTTCATATCCGGCACCGTGTTATCTTCGGTGTAGGATATCCGTTCACATTTGGTACCATGTTAGTCCGTTAGCTGTAAGCTTTCTGCCGAACGTGCGCATCTAGCACCATGTCTTTTCCTCCTGTAGTGAGTTAGCTGCCATCCATGGTACCTCCGCCGTAAGCTGTAGGACAACCGTGCATCTCTTGCGACATGTTTATTTAATCCGTGGTATGTAGGATGCCCGTGTGCAAGTGGCGCTATGTTACTTTCGCTACAAGGTGTAGGATACCCAGTCCATACCCGACACTTTCTGCGTAAGGTGTAGGATACCCGGTGCGCGCCTGGCATTGTTACTTTATCTGTGAGGTGTAGGATACCCGGTGCGCGCCTGGCATCGTTACTTTA
This sequence comes from Conus ventricosus, assembly GCA_018398815.1. NCBI lineage: Eukaryota > Metazoa > Mollusca > Gastropoda > Neogastropoda > Conidae > Conus > Conus ventricosus. The sequence goes on along the minus strand of CM031604.1, from coordinate 4,341,769 downwards.
TCTGTGAGGTGTAGGATACCCGGTGCGCGCCTGGCATTGTTACTTTATCTGTAAGGTGTAGGATACCCGGTGCGCGCCTGGCATCGTTACTTTATCTGTAAGGTGTAGGATACCCGGTGCGCGCCTGGCATCGTTACTTTATCTGTAAGGTGCAGGATACCCGGTGCGCGCCTGGCATCGTTACTTTATCTGTAAGGTGTTGAATACCCGAGGCAAGCTTGCCACTATGTCACTTTTGCCGTAAAAGTGTGGGGATACCCGATCTTCGCCTAATGCTGTGGTTATTTCGCCGTTGAGCGATACATAGGCATTTTAATGCAGACTCCATGAAAACCTTAACAGAGATGTCCCGCCCGATGTTACCTTTGGATCTCTGAAAGGGATCAACATCTTTCAT
>CM031604.1:4333872-4336372 GCA_018398815.1 Conus ventricosus | reverse complement strand
ATGTCCCCATTGCTGTAGAAACGGGAATTTTCTCATTGCTGTAGATAAAGGAGAATGTCTCATTGCTGGGAAAACGGAGAAGTCTCATGCTGTGAAACGGGGAATGTCTCATTGCTGTAGAAGACGGAGAATGTCCCATTGCTTTGATACGGAGAATTTCTCATTGCGAGATTACGGAAATGTCTCATTTCTGTAGAAAACCCGGGGAATTCCATTGCGTAGATAAGGGGAAGTTTTATTGCTGTAGATCACGGAGAAATTCTCAATTTCTGTAATCACGGGGAAAGTCTCAATTTCTGAGATCACGGAGAATGTTTTCATTGCTGTAAACAGGGAATGCTCATTGCTGAAAATACGGGGAATGTCTTCCCTTGCTGAAAAATACGAGAAAGTCCCCCAATTTCGAAAATACGGAGAAAGTCTCATTTCTGTAAATCCCCGGGGAATGTCTCATTTCGGAGATACGAGAATGTCTTTATTGCTGTAAATAGGGGAAAGTCTCATTGCTGTAGATGACGGAGAAAGGCCCCATTGCTGTAGAAACCGGGGAAGACCAGTTGCGTAGATACGGAGAATGTCTCATTTGCTGTAAAACCCCGGGAATTTCTCATTGCTTAGAACCCGGAGAAAGTCCCCAAATTTCTGAAAATACGGAGAATGGGCTCATTGCTGTAAATAAAAGGAGAATGTCCTCATTGCTGTAAATCCCCGGGGAAATTCCCATTGCTGTAGATACGGGGAAAAATCTCATTGCTGTAGGGTAAAGGAGAATTCCTTTATTCTTTTAAATCACGGAGAAAAAACTCAATTTCTGTTTAAAACCCCGGAGAATGCTCATTGCGGAGAAACGGAGAAAAGTCTCATTTCTGTAGAAAGAAGGGAACGGAGAATTTCCCCTCAAATTTCTGGGAGATTACGGAAAATGGGCTCATTCTGTAACCACGGAGAATGTCTCTTTTCTGAGAACACGGAGAATGCACATTTCGTAACACGGAAAATGTCTCATTGCTGAAAACACGGGGAATGTCACCCTTGCTTTTAATACGGGGGAATGTCCATTGCTGTAGAAAAACCCCGGAGAATGTCTCATTTGGGTAGATCACGGAGAATGGGCTCATTTCTGAAAAACCGGAGAATGTCTCAAATTTCTGTAAATCCCTGGAGAATGTCTCATTGCTGTAAATTCCCCGAGAATGTCCCCATTTTCTGAAATCACGGAGAATTCTCATTGTGTAGATCACGGAGAATGTTTTCATTGCGTAAATCACGGAGAATGTCTCATTGGGTGTAATCCTTTAGAAAAGTTCCCTTGTGTAAATCACGGAGAATGCCCATTTCGTTTTAAACAGGAAAATTTTTCATTGCTGTAATTTACGGGGAATGTCCCCAAGCTGTAGACACGGGGAATTTTTTTTTGGGTGTAGATCCGGGGAATGTCTCATTGCTGTAATCCGGGGAAAAGTCTCATTTCTGTAGATACGGGGAATGTCCCCCATTGCTGTAATACGAAATTTTCTCATTGCGTAAAACGGAGAATGGGCTCAATTTCCCGTAGATACGGGAAGTCCCCCATTTCGTAGATACGGGGAATGTCCCATTGCTTTTAATGAAAGGAGAAAAGTCTCATTGCGTAGAAACCGGAGAATTCCCCATTGCTGTAGATACGGAGAATGTCCCCATTGGGTGTAGATACGGGGAAAAGTCTCATTGCTGTAGAAAAGGAAAATTCTCATTGCTGGGAAAAATACGGAGAAGCTCATTGCTGGAGATCACGGAGAAGTCTCATTGCTGTAAATCACGGGGAATGTCCCCATTGCTGTAGAACACGGAGAATTTCCCCCCCTTGCTGGTAAACACGAGAATTTCCAAGGGTGTAGATCACGGAGAAAAGTCTCATTGCTGTAGAAAACGGAGAATGTCCATTGCTGAAAATCACGGAGAAAATTTTCTTGCTGTAGAAACAAAGGAGAAAAGTCTCTTGCTTTTTAGATCACGGGGAATGTCTCTTGCTGTAAAAATCACGGGGAAAGTCTCTTGCTGAAATCACGGAGAATGTCTCTTGGGGTAGATCACGGAGAAATTTTTCGTTGCTGTAAAATCACGGAGAAAATCTCTTTCTGAAAATCACGGGGAATGTCTCGGTTTCGGGAGATCACGGAGAATGTCTCGTTGGGTGTAGATCCCCGGAGAATGTCTCGTTTTTGTAGATCCGGAGAATTTCCCCCGTTGCTGTAAAATCCCCGGGGAAGTCTCGTTTCCTTTTAAAATCACGGGGAAAGTCCTTGCGTAAACAAAGGAGAATTCTCCTTGCGTAGAACACGGAGAAAAGTCCCTTTTCCGTAGAACACGGAGAAATTTTCTTGCTGTAAATCACGGGGAATGTCTCTTGCGGGAGATCACGGGGAATGTCTCATAGCGGGAAACACGGAGAAGTCTCATTGCTGAGATCACGGGGAAAAGTCCATTGCGTAAATCACGGAGAATGTCCCCAATTTCTGTA
>CM031604.1:4327195-4333772 GCA_018398815.1 Conus ventricosus | reverse complement strand
AATTTCCATTAAAAAAATTTTTAGTTGTGAAAAAATAAAACCGAAAACATAAGGGTTTGAGAAAATAGTGGGTTGCGAAAAAAAAGAACACACTTACACTCATCCATAGGTTGGCAAAATACACACAAAACACACACAAACACACACACACACACACACACACACACACACACACACACAACACGAGAGAGAGAAGGTGGGGGACAGACAGGCAGACAGAGAGAGGTGAGGGAAGGGAGGGAGCTTTACGACTATATCCGTCCATTTGGATGTCTGGCATTACATTTTTGTGCTGTTTCTTACTGTCGTCACATAAACTCTCCTCCTCCCCCTCTCTCTTTTTTTTACACACACACGCGCGCGCACAAAAACAGATCTACATACATACTCCGTACATGTACACCCCACACCACACACACACAACACATCAAAACATATTATATATATTTATATATTATATATATATATATATTTTTATATATATATATATAATTATAAACAAAGCTTCCTCTTATGTCTTAGATTGAAGAAATAGGAGGAGATAAGCATTCATATCTGCAGTGGTAGATGATTCTGCCTAACAGTATGTGCTTGAGGGGGTGAATGGGAAAAAATAAATAAATGCTTCTCACAATGAACCTTCAGCAAGAAGCATTTATTTTATTTTTTTCCCCATTCACCCACTCAAGCACATACTGTTAGTTAGGCAGAATCATTACCACTGCAGATATGAATGTTATCTCCCCCTATTTCTTCAATCTAAGACATAAGAGCAAGCTTTGTTTATAATTCAATATTTCTTGCAGTCATTGAAAACCAAGCTGCTCTGTAACTTGCTGGAACGGTGCGCGGTACTTATCCTTGGAATTTATTAGTTTGTTGTATTTTAAAATATATATATTATATTTATATATATTATATATATATATATATTATATAAATTACCAGTTTAAAATAAGATTTTTAAATGGAAAAATTGAAAACCTACAAGCTTGTTTCAAGCTAACGCTCTCCTCGGGGTATACAATTTGGGCACGCCACGTGTTATTTATTGTGGTGTGTGGGCGTGTGAGTTTTGTGCGTGTGGCACGTGGCCTGCCGGTTTTTTCTTTTGGGGCGCGTTCAGGGGGGGCGTATTACGGAATGGTGCAATTGACAAAGATTTCCATTTATGCCTGCAATTGTTTATCATTTTACTTTAGAGTTCAGGGATGCTAGGTGGGGTTTACATAATATCAGCCACTTTTCTGTAGTACATAAGTTGCATTTTTTAGAAATGTTGTTGTATGGTGTTGCTCTTTTTATAATTTTCCATGATATGTTGTAATCTTTTTTCTTATTTTTAAGCTTCCAAATATATTTACTTAATTCTGTTTGGTTTTTATATTTTTCATTTTTGAAAGACTGTTTATGGTTTGCATATTGGTTTTAAAATGGTTTGCGTGATCCTATGATGTTTCTTTATCACTGTCTGTTGTTACGTAGCTTGGTACATAATGTTGTTGTGAGACATTTATTATTCAAGGGCAATGGTCTTTTTTGTGCAATTACAAGATATCCTTTCATCACCCTCTTTGGTTGAGTTGTTTTGGTTTTATTGGAAGAATCAATTATATTTTTAAGTTAGGCATACACGAGTATGATAGCTTGACGGTATTTTTCTTGAATTATTTTAGATAGTACATGTTCTTTTGGAATGATGTTTTAAGGATTCTGAGGAATTCTTTTCCTACGTTAGTTTTTGTTCTTCCATCATTGGAGGGTTATAACCATATAATTTTTCTTTTCCTGTTTTTCCTGTTGCTGTTCATGTTGTTATCTGGGTTATATTGTAATTTGTAGTTGTAGCCACTTGTATGTAGCCACTGTATGTAGCCACTTGTATGTAGCCACTGGTATGTCGCTCCCTACTGGTTGAGCACTTTTAACGTTCTGAGTGGGCTTTTTAACTCTGATTTTATATTATATATATATATATATAACACTTCCTGATGAAGCCTGTGGCGAAAGCTCGAGTTTTAATGTTGATTTTACCCTTGTGTGGAGGAAATGAAGAACTTGTTTTTTACCTTGATATATATATATATATATATATATATATAATATATATATATATATATATATATATATTTATATATATATTATATATATTATATATATATATATAATGCTGAACAATTAAGTAGTGGGGGACAAAACAAGTGCAGGCTGACAATTCTTCGGTCATCATGGTAATGATTTGAACTTTTTAAAAAAAAATTGAAGATGAAGAAAATGGGGGAATATATTATATATATGAGAAGCTTTCACCAGCTGCCTGAGGAAACCATCGTAACCCCACTCAAAGGCACATTTATTTGCATTGCCTGTTCCTAGGCCTTTCGTCCGCTGGATCGGACTCATCAGGGAGATGGTGATTGTGTCTGTGCTCTTGGCGTCAAATAGAGACACACCACAGTCCATATATCTGTGGTGTTCTCACCACCAAGGGTTCAAAAAAGAATCCAACAGCACCCTCAAGTAGCCAGTGAAGACAGTCTGAGTGGTCAGCTTGCTGTTCAATAACCCAACATTGTGAGAGGCTAAGAATTGTATATATATATATGAACACACACACACACACACACACAACACAGCACACACACACACACGTACATTCATACATAATACATACATACATACACACAACATACAAACATACATACATACATACATAATACATACATACATACATGCATATACATACAATAACATTATCATACATTACATACATACATACAATAATACATACATACATAGCATACATACATACGTATGTACATACATACACACATACACACATACATACATACATTACGTGCACATGCACACGCACTCACGGTCCCTTCCCCTCTCTTTCCCTGCTCTTCAACACACACAGGCAACAAGGTAGATAACCACGGTGAACAGACACTAGAGGGAATGATAACAGACGGAGAGAGAGAGAGAGAGAGAGAGAGAGAGAGAGAAGAGAGAGAGAGAGAGGAGAGAGAGAGAGAGGGAGAGAGAGAGAGAGAGAGATGAACTATTGCATTACTCAAGTGAAGATACGAGATATTGCTATTGTCTTCCAATCTGTTCTTACTATCTGTTACATTCTACTACACATCTCACATTATAGTAATAATAACAAAAAAGTAATGCAGTCATAGCAACGTCAGCAACAACAACACCAACAACAACAATGATAATTGTACTAATAATTTGTAATGATGGTAATGATAATAATGATAGTAATAATAATAATAATAATACAACAACGATAATAAAAAAATAACGACAATGATAATAATAATGATAATGATAATAATGATCAAGCATCAAGCTTGCTGACATTACGATTCTGTTTAAGATACGGTCTAAAAGAATATGCACACCTTTGGGTAGAGTAATACCCTCAAAGCTAATTTATCTGTGGATCATACTACCAAACCCACATACAATGACATTAGAATGCTACAGAACATGTTCTTTCAGTTTGTATGGGACCAAAAGCCACATAAGATAATAACAATGTATTCAGTTCAAAATGTAGAACAAGGAGGAAGTATATACCGATATAAAATCTTACATCCAAGCACTAAACAGTCATGGATAAGAAAACTGAGTTTAGCTAAAACAAAAAAGAAGACAATACCAGAAAAATTATGCCCTGAAGCAAAATTTCTGAACTACTTTGGATGAAAAAAAAAAACTTTTGGAAGGATATCTTTTCAGCTTTTGATGCCTTCTGTAGGTCTGTTGATTTAAAGGAAGAAAAAGAACTTACAACAGAACCCATTTTTACAACAGCAAGTTTGAAATAAACAATACCAGTTTTTGTTTTCAGAAACTAGACTATTAAAATGTGTTCTTAGTGAACGATATTTCGAATGAATATGGGAGTTTTTTGACACGTGATGAGTTCTGCAAAAAAAGTTATATTAAGGTTAAAATTATTTGAATTATTCTAGCTGCCTGCAAGCAATTAAAAATTACATGAAAAGGACAGATAAATCTAGAGGATAATAGCAGTAAATCCATTTACTAAAGCAATGTAAACACTTTGTAGTGTGGAAAAAAGGATAAAGAGTATATTACAATGTAATACTGGAAAAAGTTGACATATTTAATATCAAACCGTTTACTAAATGGGAACAGAAGATTAACCACACCAGTAAATTGGGGAATAGAAAATAAGTAAAATACAAGAAGAATTTTAGACAAATATGTTTCAGAATTTGGTTACCAATTGCACACTTAAAAACATGGCATAATTGAAAATGACAAACGCATTTTTTGTGACGATGAAAAACACTCCATCCAACACTGTTTGCGGAATTGCAGATTTTCGCGAAATTTCTGGGGAGTCGTGGAAAAAAAAACATTAAAAGAGAAATGTGAAAACTGCGAAAGATGTCCCTTCACGTTGAAGTAGTTTTGTTGGATTTGATGACAAAGCAAAATCAGACATAATACTTAATTTTCTATACTATTATGGGCAAATTCTTTTTTTATCTATAAATGCAGAATTCATAAAATCAGTCCTGAAATTCATTCATTCATTAGAGAACTACAGGATAATTACCGAACTGAAAAATATACCCGGTTTAGAAATGCGCATGAGTGAATTCGAGAAAAAAAATCGATCCCATACTTAACACTAATGAACATGCAACCACCATTGACACCTGCGCAAAATGTCTAAAACACTTAGATAAACAACACATTAAGAAACATTTATCAAAGCATACTGAAGACTACTTGTGTTATATAACGATGGTGTTGCCATTTCAATCAGCTGTGTTATATAACGACGGTGTTGCCATTTCAATCAGCTGTGTTACATAACGAGGATGTTGCCATTTCAATCAGCTGTGTTACATAACGAGGGTGTTGCCATTTCAATCAGCTGTGTTACATAACGAGGGTGTTGCCATTTCAATCAGCTGTGTTACATAACGACGGTGTTGCCATTCAATCAGCTGTGTTACATAACGAGGGTGTTGCCATTTCAATCGCTGTGTTACATAACGACGGTGTTGCCATTTCAATCAGCTGTGTTACATAACGAGGGTGTTGCCATTTCAATCAGCTGTGTTACATAACGACGGTGTTGCCATTTCAATCAGCTGTGTTACATAACGACGGTGTTGCCATTTCAATCAGCTGTGTTGCATAACGAGGGTGTTGCCATTTCAATCAGATGTGTTATATAACGAGGGTGTTGCCATTTCAATCAGCTGTGTTATATAACGAGGGTGTTGCCCCTCCTCCCTGTGTTTATAAACGAGGGTGTTCCCAAATTCCAATCAGCTGAAACCCCTTTTTTTTCCCTTTTTTTAAAACCTTCCCCCTGCATGTGGGGCGGATGTTAAAACGGGCGGGCATTCACGCTTGTTGAACTTACATATTGACACACGGGGTTCCCAAGTAAATCGTGTGCTATGGTCCCAGTTTTGGGTTCAACGTGTTCTGTGTGGATGGGGGGGGGGGGGGGGGGGGGGGAAGGGGGGGAAAGGGGCGTGGGGCGCAAATCCACATGGGGGTGTTTGTCCCCTGTGAACGAAACGTGTTTGTGTGCGTGGTCTTCAGAAAGTTAAAAAAAAGCCCCGCAAAAATGGAGCTTTTTTGAATTTAAAAAAAAAAAGAAAAAAGAAAAGAAAAATACTGGTTTTTTCGGAATACGGGTCTGCTTTTGAGAAACGTTTTTCCCCCTTTAGTTTGTTTGTTTCCCGGGGGTTTTGACGCTGGAACAAAAAAAATGGAACAAATCATTTCCCCTTTCCCCTTCCCTTCCCCCCGGCCTCCTCCCCCCCCCCCCTCCCCCCCCCCCCCCCCCCTCCTCCTACTTTTCCTCACTCCCTCATGCCCCTCCGCTTTTCCCCTCCTTTTTCCTCCTTTTCCCCCCTTTTTGCATGTGTCCTTCCCCAAACCCCCCGAGCAGCGAGTTTCAGCTCAGGGTTAAAACAAAGGGTTTTTTCAGATGAAAAAGTACCCGGGATCGCTTCGGCACTCGGGGAAAAAGGGCAGGATGTCTCCACCCTTTTTGAAACCCCTTTAGATTTTTAGCATGCCAGGTCAGAACTTTTCCCTTTTAAAGTACAGAGAAAAAGGGCTGGGGGACTGAACACCAGTTAGGCATCAAAGAGAACAGAAAAAACCTATGGAAAAAATCTGACCCCTTTTTTAAAAAAGGGAAAAATTTTTTTTAAACAGTTTTTTGCGCGTGTTTTTTAAGCTTAATGGGAAACTTTTTGCATTCCTTTTTCGATACGCCATTACTCACTAAGGCAGCCCTTTTTTTTTTTTTTCTTGTCTGGTTTTCCCCCATGTAAGTTTTCAGTATCTTAAAACTTCCCCCCCATCTCAAAGAATTTTTATGAAAAAAACCTTAAAAAATTTTTCTGATTATTGTCAAATTTTTTAAAGGGTTTTGGGTTCATTTGGTTAAAAATTCTTGATTTGGGGTTTTAGCTTAGATATGTCTTTTTGTTTCTGCCCTTTTTTTTTGGGGAAGCCCCCAAAGTTTTAAAAAAAAGGGGTTACAGTAGTGGGT
>CM031604.1:4319695-4322195 GCA_018398815.1 Conus ventricosus | reverse complement strand
TTCTTGTTCTTCTTCTTCTTGTTCTTGATCTTTTTTTTTTTGCTGTTGTTGATGTTATATTCATCTGAGATAAATGTGGTTGAAAAGTAAAAGAAAACAATAAGATAAATAGTTCAATTAAACACAGCTGAAGAGAACAACACAATAAATAGCTTCATTTTTTTCAAAAAAGTAACAAAAGAGAACAATAAAATGAATAATTTAATGAAACAAAAAACAACAGAGAACAATGAGGTGAATAGTTTCGCTAAAATGTAAGAAGTCCCCATTTCTCGTAAACTTTGCAATGATGATGTTACTTCCTGAGGGAGGTAAGGAGGAGATAGAGGGAGGCAGGGTGATAGTGGAGGGGGAGGGGGGGTCTGTTGATGCATCATACAAAGTAGAAATATACGAGGTGGATGTGAGTATTTTCTGTGATTTCTGTGATAACCTGTATGCTGCTGTGTGTGACAGTGTAACCAAGAAGTATTAAACAAGTATTCTTTCCTGTTCTATTTACTTTCACCTTCATTGTTTTGTTACTTGGATGAAATAATGTTCAAAGTTGTTACCTCCGTTCTCCCTTTCTTTCTTTTTCTTTCTCCGTACGCAGGCTGACACTCCTGCGGACACTGCCTGTATGGACAGGCAGTGGAGTTATTGTGTGTATGACCGTTTTTTTATTCATCCCGCCATTAAGGCAAGCAATACTCCAACTTCGGGGAAGGTGCATGCTATGTGTAACGTGTCATCCACACCAACGGCCAAACTGGCCTTCTCTTCCGAAAGCTGGTGATGGGATTTGACGCGTGTGCAAGATGTGCGTGCGTTCACACACGGAACCTCGGTTTATAGTCTCATTCGAAGGACTGTATGGGGAATGGAGTCAGAACCAATGTTAACCCCCCGAAAGAAAAAAAAACCCGGTACCGAAATTCGAATCTGCAACCCCAGGATCACGAGTCCGCTCTCTCAATATCTTCCTTTCCTTCCCTTTTCTTTGTTCTTCTCCTTCTTGTGAGCATGCATGTTTGATCTGGTCCTGGCACTGAAGTACACGGAGACGCAGACGCACACAAAAATAATTTAAGGCAAAGAATCTATTGACACATTGCAGTACACTGAACACTGAACAGGTTTAATGTCATTAGCTACACAGCCTAACTGACATACAGCACAAAAAAATCATATCCAAACGAAAGTAACAAACATAAAATAAACATCAATCGATTGAAAGCTTGAAATACAAGCAAAATAGGCCAGTATCTCGACCATATCCATTTTGATATTATTCATAGAAGTAAATATGTAAATACGATAACCAAAATATTTTGCTACTTCCTGTAGTATTCATTTTTCATTTGAACGTCGTAAGTTCTAGGTGATGATAGCCTCTGCTCGTATTTTCAATGCCTCTGCAATATATCTGGGAAGTGATTTCACTGAACTATCATCATAATTCAGGTTTAAAACTCCGAATGTGTCCTGATTTATGGCAACATTCTTTTGAAAAACTGCACACTTATCACGTATAGCACTGTAATTTTTACAATGAAACAACAAATGCGACTCATCCTCCCTAAGGAGGCCACACAATGGACAAGGTGACGCTGTAGATGACTCGGTATAAGCAGATCCGACACAAAGACATCGGAACCATTGTGTGCGGGCAGTTGAGGTCGATGCCGCAGAAAAATGATTCATGTATTCTTCCGCTTGTAATGCAAGAGGTTTCGTTTCATGAAGTACGTCAAACGTGCCACGACTGCTTCGCGGATATGTATTTGTGCAACAAAAACAAATTCTCTCTCTCTCTCTCTCTCTCTCTCTCTCTCTCTCTCTCTCTCTCTCTCTCTCTTCTCTCTCTCTCCTCTCTCTCTCTCTCTCTCACACACACACACACACACACATATATCTATATATATATATATATATATATATACGCGCGCGCATGCTCTCTCTCTCTCTCTCTCTCTCTCTCTCTCTCTCTCTCTCTTCTCTCTCTCTCTCTCTCTCTCTCTCTCTCATACACACACACACACACACACACACACACACACACACACACACACACACACACACACACACACACACACACTCCCAATAGTGCGATAGTTTGAACATATGATAACATTTACCACGTTTTCCACTCCATTAACTCAGACAGAACACAGAATAGATTAGATAAGATTAGATAATAGATTCGCAAAACATCAACATTATCAAGACAGGCTTTTCAACAACAAAAAGAATAAATTGCTGAAAGAGAATTCTAATCAAATCAACCACGCATAAACCGATGAACAACATCAACACATTCAGTGGCCAAAGAAAAATAAACACAGACCAGAAACCCTGTCTGTGATTCGGAGATAAATTACTTGTTTCGCTATTGCCACCGCTCTTGTTTACTGTTACTAATGGCGTTGTTGTTGTTTCGCTACTGCCACCGCTCTTGTTTCTGTTACTAATGGCGTTGTTGTTGTTTCGCTACTGCCACCGCTCTTGTTACTGTTGC
>CM031604.1:4304695-4317195 GCA_018398815.1 Conus ventricosus | reverse complement strand
GTGTTCCGTTTGTCTGTTCTGGTCCGTTTGTCTGTTGTGTTCCGTTTGTCTGTTGTGTTCCGTTTGTCTGTTGTGTTCCGTTTGTCTGTTGTGTTCCGTTTGTCTGTTGTGTTCCGTTTGTCTGTTCTTGTCCGTTTGTCTGTTGTGTTCCGTCTGTTCTGGTCCGTTTGTCTGTTGTGTTCCGTTTGTCTGTTGTGTTCCGTTTGTCTGTTGTGTTCCGTTTGTCTGTTGTGTTCCGTTTGTCTGTTGTGTTCCGTTTGTTCTGGTCCGTTTGTCTGTTCTTGTCCGTTTGTCTGTTGTGTTCCGTTTGTCTGTTCTGGTCCGTTTGTCTGTTGTGTTCCGTTTGTCTGTTGTGGTCCGTTTGTTCTGGTCCGTTTGTCTGTTCTTGTCCGTTTGTCTGTTGTGTTCCGTTTGTCTGTTGCGTTCCGTTTGTCTGTTGTGTTCCGTTTGTCTGTTTTGGGTCCGTTTGTCTGTTCTTTGTCCGTTTGTCTGTTGTGTTCCGTTTGTTGTGATCCGTTTGTCTGTTGTGTTCCGTTTGTCTGTTGCGTTCCGTTTGTCTTTTCTGGTCCGTTTGTCTGTTGTGTTCCGTTTGTCTGTTGCGTTCCGTTTGTCTTTCTGGTCCGTTTGTCTGTTGTGTTCCGTTTGTCTGTTGTGTTCCGTTTGTCTGTTGTGTTCCGTTTGTCTGTTGTGGTCCGTTTGTCTGTTGTGTTCCGTTTGTCTGTTCTGGTCCGTTTGTCTGTTGTGTTCCGTTTGTCTGTTCTGGTGCGTTTGTCTGTTGTGTTCCGTTTGTCTGTTCTGTCCGTTTGTCTGTTGTGTTCCGTTTGTCTGTTGTGTTCCGTTTGTCTGTTGTGTTCCGTTTGTCTGTTGTGTTCCGTTTGTCTGTTCTGGTCCGTTTGTCTGTTGTGTTCCGTCTGTTCTGGTCCGTTTGTCTGTTGTGTTCCGTTTGTCTGTTGTGTTCCGTTTGTCTGTTGTGTTCCGTTTGTCTGTTGTGTTCCGTTTGTCTGTTGTGTTCCGTTTGTTCTGGTCCGTTTGTCTGTTTTGTCCGTTTGTCTGTTGTGTTCCGTTTGTCTGTTCTGGTCCGTTTGTCTGTTGTGTTCCGTTTGTCTGTTGTGGTCCGTTTGTTCTGGTCCGTTTGTCTGTTCTTGTCCGTTTGTCTGTTGTGTTCCGTTTGTCTGTTGCGTTCCGTTTGTCTGTTGTGTTCCGTTTGTCTGTTTTGGTCCGTTTGTCTGTTCTTGTCCGTTTGTCTGTTGTGTTCCGTTTGTTGTGATCCGTTTGTCTGTTGTGTTCCGTTTGTCTGTTGCGTTCCGTTTGTCTTTTCTGGTCCGTTTGTCTGTTGTGTTCCGTTTGTCTGTTGCGTTCCGTTTGTCTTTTCTGGTCCGTTTGTCTGTTGTGTTCCGTTTGTCTGTTGTGTTCCGTTTGTCTGTTGTGTTCCGTTTGTCTGTTGTGGTCCGTTTGTCTGTTGTGTTCCGTTTGTCTGTTCTGGTCCGTTTGTCTGTTGTGTTCCGTTTGTCTGTTCTGGTGCGTTTGTCTGTTGTGTTCCGTTTGTCTGTTCTGGTCCGTTTGTCTGTTGTGTTCCGTTTGTCTGTTGTGTTCCGTTTGTCTGTTGTGTTCCGTTTGTCTGTTGTGTTCCGTTTGTCTGTTCTGGTCCGTTTGTCTGTTGTGTTCCGTTTGTCTGTTCTGGTCCGTTTGTCTGTTGTGTTCCGTTTGTCTGTTCTGGTCCGTTTGTCTGTTGTGTGTCCGTTTGTCTGTTCTGGTCCGTTTGTCTGTTGTGTTCCGTTTGTCTGTTGTGTTTCCGTTTGTTCTGGTCCGTTTGTCTGTTGTGTTTCCGTTTGTCTGTTCTGTTTCGTTTGTCTGTTGTGTTCCGTTTGTCTGTTCTGGTCCGTTTGTCTGTTCTGGTCCGTTTGTCTGTTGTGTTCCGTTGTCTGTTCTGGTCCGTTTGTCTGTTGTGTTCCGTTTGTCTGTTCTGGTCCGTTTGTCTGTTCTGGTCCGTTTGTCTGTTGTGTTCCGTTTGTCTGTTCTGTTCGTTTGTCTGTTGTGTTCCGTTTGTCTGTTCTGTTTCGTTTGTCTGTTCTGTTTCGTTTGTCTGTTCTGTTTCGTTTGTCTTTTCGTCTTCGTCTTCTTCATCTTCGTCTTCGTCTTCGTCTTCGTCTTCCTCTTCGTCTTCTTCTTCTTCTGTGTCTTCTCTTCTTCTTCTTCTTCTTCGTCTTCGTCTTCTTCGTCTTTTCTTCTTCTTCTTCTTCTGCTTCTTCTTCTTCTTCTTCTTCTTCTTCTTCTTCTTCTTCGTCGTCTTCTTCTTCTTCTTCTTCTTCTTCTTCTTCTTTCTCTTCTTCTTCTCCTTCCATTGTTGTTGTCGTCTTCGTGGTTACCGCTCGTGTTTTCTGGCAAGGAAGTGGGGGAAGGAGAGAAGAGAAGAGGTATATGTTGCAAGGGGACGGGAGAAAAACAGTTGGGGGAGGTGGGGGGGGCGGACAGGGAGGAGCGCGAGGCGAGCATATGGCTGATGTTTGTATACCTAAGGCCAGGCTGTTCCGTTGTGTCGTCTACAAGCTTGTGTTCTTTGTTGTGTCAGTCCACGCCGCCTGGGGGGTGGGGGGTTGGAGGGAAGGGGAAGCAGGGAGGCTTCGGCCTGCGGCTCTGTTATTGTGGGTTCTGCTTCCATTGTCTTCTAGCACTCTCTGCAAATATCATTTCATGAACTCTCTGGAGCTGAACTTCTCACTGGATCGAAAATCTTGATGTTGAAATGCAGTAATGATCGTAACAACAACAATAATATCATAAATGGCGACGACGACGACAACAGCAAAATTATCAACAACAAATAATGATGATGATGATATTATCATTATTATTATTATTATGTTATTAATTAATTATAGTATTATTATTATCATCATTATTATTATTATCACTATCATTATTACAGTGATTATCATCATTATGTTATTATCATTATTATCATTATATTATTTTGTTGTTTGTTGTTGTTTTTTGTTGTTGCATAACTATTATCGTTATTTCTTAATCATAAATTTTGGTTGTTGTTATTGTTATCATATATTTCTTCACTCGCGTCATCATCATCATCATCATCATAAATCATCACTTTATTATTATTATATTATTATTATTATATTATTATTACTTAATAATTTTTTTGTAGCCGGTGCTAACAGCGTTTGTTTTTATTTTGGTTACCTTTCGTGGATGAAAATGTTTTGTTCGAGATTTATCTTCCCCCTTAAACCTCCCTTGGTCGAATCTCCTTTTTTTTATTGTGTAAATTTTTTAAATCATAATACCTCAAACCTACATAGTTGTATGTACGTCGCTGAAGTCACAAAAATTAATGTATTGATTCATTACAACCGTACTGGGTTGAGAAGCCCATATTTCTCTAAACGGTATTTCGCACGAGCAATCTGGGCGCCATTTTCAATTGTCTGTCGAATGAATATTGAATAATTCTTGATTTTACAAAAGTAAGAGAAAACCGAAGAATCTGAAGATGCATGTTAAAAGTAAAGTCCATAAGCTTTCTTTTCGTATATCGCATGCCTATGATCTTTCTGTACAACTTGCGACAAATACGAAATGACTGACAGCGCCGGCCCCTTTTAGCGAGTCGCCTTCTTTTTTTTACTGTCGGAGTTTTGATCCAAATTATCATTCTACGAAATTTCGGACTTCTCGATCGAAATCTTGCTTATGACTCCATTTGTGTTATAAATACAACTGAAAATTGTAGAATTTATTATTTAACAGACCGTTCAACAGAGTATTTTCAGTTGAAAATTGTGTCAAAATGGGTGCCGACGGCCTGGCAAGTGAAAAGCCCAGCTGTGTTTTCTATCAAACGTTAAACGCAAAGTTCTCCGCTTGGAGGGCATCTTGGATAATGAAATTTATATGTATAAAAAGAGCGAGATGCCAGCTTTTTTCATTACAAAACTATTTCACGCTGTTTAGTATTTTTCATCGAAATAAAGGAAAATATGACTAAGCTTGTTAAAAGTGGCTTAAACTCTGGGAGATTAATCAGCAATGATTAAGTACGGGAAAAAAATTGTCAAATGTGACTTACTGCATTTTATTCCTTGTGTTCTGAGGTTTCATCGATAGTAAATATGTGTTAATAGTCCTGAACGGATAGCGACCAGACACACTGAAGCCGCGATAGAAAACACAAATTATGTTGGTTCCGGCCTCGGGGGGCCGTTTGGGCTCCGCACTTTTCGCTGGCTTGCGGTTCGGTACATGTTTTATAAAAGTCGAGCGTTGTGTGAAAGAGAGGTTCCCCCAGAGTGTTTCCATGATGTGAGCAACGGGCGTGAGAGGCAAAAGAAGTGTCTCAGTGCGCTGAGTGCTGTACGAGAGGGATTGCTCCCAGGCTGCGTTCCTGTTTGAGCTTATCAAGGGAAGGCAAATAAAAGGAGAAAAACTCTGCTTCGTCACTGGTCTTCTTGACCGCTGCTGTCCCTTGTTCCTGCACTTATCACCATTTTCCTGTTTTCACCTGCACACCCCTTACCCCTCCACACCATCACAACGGGCGCTGCGAGCAGATTGTAATAAGGGACCAAGAAGACACAGCCCAAGAAGACCGACGCCATGACCAGCCTGCCCCTACATCTGCACCCTCTCTCAGCTCCCCAAATTCACGGGTAACGAGAGCAGCAGGGAAGGGGAAACGACTTCATCCGGGGGCCAGGCTTGCCCTAAAACCTGCAGCCCCTGGATGACGGGACAGCCGCCCTCTGGCTGATTGCCGCCCTAGATGGCCGAGCTCGCCAGGAGGTGATCGGGCTGCCAGCACAGGGGTGACTCCCCAGCCAAGATCTTTACCATCTTTGGAGGAGAACTGGGAGAGCACGTGATGTGGTCACCCTGGCCACAGCATTCTTCAACAGGCAGCAAGGCCAGGACGAAGACCATCTGGAGTATGGCTCCCATCTCCAGTACCTATGGAGGAAGGTGAACCGGGCGGGGGATGGAATGTTGCCAGAAATCCATACTACGGGACGTCTTCAACCCGGGCTTACGACGGGCAGCACTCCGCAAGGATTCCGGTGTTTCGTCCGGACCCACCCCAACCACCACCTTTGAAGAGGCAAGAAGGAACCCAAAGGTGGATGCAGGACTGCAGTGCCGACGGCGACATCCTCCACACGGCTGGCACTGCTGCTGTTGCCTCGCTTCAAAGTCAGCTGGGGGCACTCACAGCAAACAGTCGCCAGTTTGAGGCAGGAAATCCGGCGGCCACCGCCTGCACGGCCACCACTGCAAAATCCACAGCTGCGTGGCAAATGCGCAGCATTCAAGACGACGGCCCAGACGAAGGCGACGGCGGAAGACTGCAGCTGCAATGAAAACTGGGACAAACCCAGCCCTCTGCCACTGTCAGCAGCCAGAATGCAGACAAGTCTCGGCAACATGGTTGGGAAAGCACCCGGGCGACAGGCAAAGTCCTTTTTGCCTCGGCTGTCCCAGGAGAGATGCGCCGACTGCAGCAGGAGGACCCATCCAACGAGCCAGTTCTCTCCTCCTGCCAAAGAAGCCTGCAGCTGGCGAGAATAGGGAGCTACAGGCCCTCACCCAACAGCACAGCCGATTCACCTGCCGACAGGGAGTGCTGTATCGGCAAATGGTGGACCCTAAACCCTTGGGGGCGTGTGAGCACTGCTCCTTCCCGGATTGCTCCCCCCAAGGTTCTGTCATGGGCCCACAACCGCCAGGGTCACCGGGGCTACCAAAAATCTGGGGAGATGTTAGGGCCCCCAGGTCTACTGGCCCGAAATGTACCGGACCTGGAGCAGCCCTGGCTGATTGCCGACCCTGCAGAAAGGTCAGCCAAACTGCCAGTGCCTCCAGCCATCAGACCGTGCGCCAAAACCCCGAGGCCACCACAGCTGCTGTGGCCTCCAGACCATGGGTCTGGCCCTGTCAGGCAACTTCCCTGCCTGACAGCCGAAGTGACGCACGCCTGAACCACCTGACTGGAGGAAAACCCAAGCTGGAACTATCACCAGACTCCAGGACAGACGGGTTGTGTTCCCACAACCCAAGCCCAGAACTGCTACCACCCTGTGCCAACTCCAGTTCCGCCCCTGATACGTATGTTAATCCACCCACGCCCAACCCCACGCGGGAAATGCCTGTCTGGCGGGGAAACCTGTGAAAAGGTATGCTAGTGACGCCTGATACCAGGAACACTTTCACAAATAACTACCTGGTCAGATGTCGCAAGGGACAGTAAATATATTTCCAAGGCTGATTGATAATTAATACCTGTTTGGGAAGAGTTTGCAGGGCGTTAAACAATTATTTTTCTATTTTTATGCACAACTAGTATATATGTTGATTGTTTTTCCCCGGTTGGAAAATAATGTAGCCACGGTTTTTTTAAAAGCAAAATCTGTTTTTGTCATTTTGTACCCGACTTTATGGATTTTTTGTTCAAATAGCAAGTCCATTATTGTCACGTTGGGACCCCGTGTTTTGAGTTTTGATAAATCCTCCCAGGTATATTCTGTACCTGACCTTCTTGGGAAAGTTTAAAATACAAATCCTTGCAAAGTCATTTTTAGTACCTGACACTTGGAATTTTGTTTAAATAACATCCACTACTGCACTTGGGACCTGATTTGATCTTCATGAATTTCTCTTCCCAGTCATTTCTGGCACTGACTTTTTGAATTTTGTTTAAGTAACAAATTCTTTTCAAGTCATTTGTATCCGACATTTTGGGAATTTATTCAAAAGATAAGTCCATTTTTTGTCACTTGGTACCTAACCATGCTTTGGGTTTTAACACATGTTCCTAAAGATTTTTTGATTCCGACTTGGAACTTTGTTTTAAATATCAAGTCCTTTTAGTCACTTATGTACCCAAAGTCCGGGTTTTGTTCATGAAAGGAATCCCTTGTAGTCATTTTGTATTTGACTTTTGGGAATTTTTTTTTAAAATACATGTCCATGTCTAGTCAGTGTGAATCTGCCGACTTTCAGGCACCTTGGTTAAAAGAACAAGCCCTTGTTGTAGTCAGAGTAAAAGTGGATGCAAAGAATGAGAGGGAGAAAAGATTTTTGACGTTTTGATGTTTTGGATGCAATTGTAAGTGGTTTGATTTGGGGGTAGCCCCTGCCCCTAAAGACTTGATACTGATGCTTCATTTTTTTTCATGATTGATTTTTGCACTCCTACTCGATAACTCTTGTTATTTTCATGTCATTTTGTCCAGCGAGGACGCTGGTTGTAACAGAGTAGGGGGATGTAGCCGGTGCTAACAGCGTTTGTTTTTTTTTGGTTACCTTTCGTGGGTGAAAATGTTTTGTTCGAGCGTTATCTTCCCCTTAAACCCCCCTTGGTCGAATCTCCTTTTTTTTATTGTGTAAATTTTTAAAACATGAATACCTCAGAACCTACATAGTTGTATGTACGTCCCCTGAAGTCACAAAAATTAATGTATTTGATTCATTACAACCGTACTGGGTTGAGAAGCCCTATTTTCTCTAAACTGGTATTTCGCACGAGCAATCTTGGCGCCATTTCAATTGTCTGTCGAATGAATATTTTAATAATTCTTGATTTTACAAAAAGTAAGAGGAAAAAACCCAAGAATCTGAAGATGCATGTTAAAATAAAGTCCATAAGCTTTCATTTCGTAATCGCATGCCTATGATCTTTTCTGTACAAGCTTTCGACTATACGAAATGACTGACAGCGCCGGTCCCTTAGCGATCGCCTTCTTTTTTTACTGTCGGTTTTGATCCAAAATTATCATTCTACGAAATTCGGACTTCTCGATCGAATCTTGCTTATGACTCCATTTTTTGTTATGAATACAACTGAAAAGTGTAGAATTTATTATTTTAAAAGACCGTTTCAACAGAGTATTTTTCAGTTGAAAATTGTGTCAAAAGTAGGTGCCGACGGCCTGGCGAAGTGAAAAGTCAGCTGTGTTTTCTATCAAACGTTAAACGCAAAGTTCTCCGCTTGGGCGGCATCTTGGATAATGAAATTTAAAATGTATAAAAAGAGCGAGATGCCAGCTTTTTATTCATTACAAAACTATTTCACGCTGTTTAGTATTTTCATCGAAAAAAAAGGAAAATATGACGTAAGCTGTTAAAAGTGGCTTCACTCTGGAGATTAATCAGCAATGATTTAAATACAGGAACAAAATTGGCAAATGTGACTTACTGCATTTTATTCCTTGTGTTCTGGAGGTTTCAACGATAGTAAATATGTGTTAATAGCTGAACGGATAGCGAGCCAGACAACACTGAAGCCCCGATAGAAAACACAAATTTATGTTTGGGTTCCGGCCTCGCGAGGGGCCCTTTCGGCTCCGGCACTATTTTCCCTGGCTTTGCGGTTCGTACATGCTTATAAAAGTCGAGCGTTGTGTGAAAGAGAGAGTGTTCCCCCAGAGTGTTCCATGATGTAGCAACTGGCGTGAGAGGCAGAGAAGTGCTCAGTGCGCTGAGTGCTGTACGAGAGGGATTGCTCCCAGGGCTGCGTTCCTGGGTTTTAGCTTTATCATGAAGGCAAATAAAAGGGGAAAAACTCTGCCCTTTGTCACTGTGTCTTCTTGAGACCGCTGCTGTCCCTTTCCTGCACTTATCACCATCTGCCTGTCTTCACCTGCACACCCCTTTCCCCTCCACACCATCACATATTATTATATCATTATTATTATTCATACTGACACACGTACTATAAAATCACGTAATCCATCATCGTCAAGGGATCCATAGACAGTTCATCAATAATGAACGAGTAGCCAGGGGCCGCCTGTTGCGGTCATTGACCACAGAAAAGACATGTCCAGTCACCGACCCACAGTCCAAGATGGTGGCATTGTAGTTCTCACTGTGGCTGTGAGCTGTGTGATTAACACACTGCAGTGGGCTGAATTCTTACAGAATTATTGTGTGTCTGTAGTGTCCACTTCAACTCTGTCCAGCGCTGCACGTCTTTTCGTTGTGGACAAGTATCAGCAGCCACAAAAAATCTGTATAACCACATAATTATTGTCAGGGTTACGCCTCTCTCTCTCTCTCTCTCTCTCTCTCTCTCTCTCTCTCTCTCTCCTCTCTCTCTCTCTCTCTCTTCTGTGTCTGTGTCTCTCTGTTTCCTCTCTGTTTCTCTCTCTCTCTCTCTCTCTCTCTCTCTCTCTCTCTCTCTCTCTCTCTCTCTCTCTCTCTCTCTCCTCTCTCGTACAGCAACAAAAACAGTGAGAGATTTTCTTTGTTTCGATTTCTAAAGTCAAATCAGGTAATGGAAGCGGAACCTTATCTGTCGATGAATATTAATAGTTTTTGTCAGATCTGCATTAACTAAGTTTAGATTCGGTGTATCTGATATTGCTGTACACAGGCAACGTTACAATGTTCATACAGAATTAGATGTTTTATGTCCATTGTGCAAGTCTGCCCCAGAGAACGAACTTCATTTTCTATTTGTTTGTCCTTTGCTTACAGATTTAAGACAAATATATTCCTTTGAAATATTATCGACGTCCATCATTTTTTTTGGCTTGTCTTGCTTTTGTCGTCAAGAAATGAGAATGTTGTTGGTGATCTAGCTTCATATTGTATAAATCCTTCAAGAGGAGGAGTTATCTGACTTGAATTTGTTTATATGTGCTTGTATATTAACGTGTTTTTACATCAGTTATATTTCAATACCCCCTTCAAATGGGCTGTGGCCTTTCTTGAATAAATTATCGTTATCGTTATTTCTCTCGTAGTTTTTTTTTTTTTTTTTCAATTCTAGAATAAAATCCCTCCCTCTTTCTCTTTTGTACTCTCTCAATGGGCTAGAAGTGTTGTTTTTTTCAACTCTGGAGAAGAGGAAAAAAATTTTTTAAAGGAATGCACCATCTATGCAATGTGTGATGTTTCACAAGACAACGTCATTTTTTCTATTGCGGGCGGTGAAGTTCAAGGGAATGTACTCACCGACAGATCTCCACGAAAGAGAAAACAACAACAACAAAACAACAACTTTAAAAAACACGGAAATATATCCCCCACCACTTCACACACCTTCCGCTGACAACCGCAATCTCAATAATATAATAATAATAAAAATAATAATAATAATAATAATAATGAATACTTATATAGCGCCTATTCAGGGCCCAAGACCAAGCTCTAAACGCTTTACAATCCACACCCGTTTACACAACGGGCTGCCTACCTGGGTAGTGCCGACTGAAGAGCACCAGCTGGCGCTTCTTCAGTCGTTTCCCGTGTCATCCAGTCAATATCGTTAAATATCGTTCACTATCAATTTCCTACTTCCTTCATTCTTTCCATTTCTCACGCGGGGTGCATGCTATGTGTAACGTGTCATCCATACCAAACGGCCAAACTGGCCTTCTTTTCCGAAAGTTGGTGTGGGATTTGACGTGTGTGCAAGATGTTATGCGTGCGTTCACAACACAACCTGGGTTTATAGTCTCATCGAAGGACTGTATGGAAATGGAGTCAGAACCAATGTTAACACAGAGGGAAAAATCCCCTTGTACCGAAACGGCCCGGCGGAGATTCGAACCCGTGACCCCAGGATCACAACTCCGCGCTCTAACCAACTGAGCTATTCCGGCCCCCAATATGGTTTCCCAAACAAACGACTCGGCACTGTTTCAACAAAAAAAAATTCTTCACAAAGATTCACTTTCATTTTTCTATAACGCTGCGAAGCCAGGTTTTTTGTTGTTGTTGTTTTTTCCAATTTTAATTGTTTAATCAACATTCCACACCCACGAAATCGTCATCATTATGCATCCTAATCAACGCTAGAAACTTTTAGGGTCCAGTACAGTCATTAGAACACGACGTGTTCGTGGTGGAAAAAAAATCCTGGCGGCGTTTACGTAAGCTTACTTGTTTCTCTGTTACATATTTTCTTTTATGCTGACCATGATTTCAGAGTGGCCCTTTGTTTCATCTGTATGTCGGTCAGAAGGGATGGGTTTTACTTTGGAGTGAGAAGTCATGTAGTGACGTCATGGTACAGTAGTGATGTCATGGTACAGTAGTGACGTCATGGTACAGTAGTGACGTCATGGTACAGTAGTGACGTCATGGTACAGTAGTGATGTCATGGTACAGAAGGAGGATGAGGTGACGGAGAGGATGGTGGTGAGGGCTGGGGGGTGGGGGGGGGGGGGGGCAGGCGGGCAGGCGGGGGGGGGGGGGAGGGGCGGGCGCACGCACACACGCGAGTATACTCTGTCTCTATGAGTCTATTCTTTGTTTCTCTGAGTCTATCTATGTCTCTGTCTCTGTCTCTCTCTCTTTCTCTCTCCTCTCTCTCTCTCTCTCTGTCTCTCTCTCTCTCTCTCTCTCTCTCTCTCTCTCTCTCCTTTCTCTCTCCTCTCTCTCTCTCTCTAGGGAACAAAACCAAAAAAAAAATCGTGGAATGAAAGTTTCGCTCTCTTCAGATGTCATCCAATTCAATATACTTCGTAGTGATCATTATATAGTCATTGCACTACCTGCCAGTAATTGTGATAGTCATTGCACTATCTGTTCAGTAATTGTGTAGTCATTGCACTATCTGTTCAGTAATTGTGTAGTCATTGCACTATCTGTTCGTAATGTCTAGTCATTGCACTTCCTGCTCAGTAATTGTATAGTCATTGCACTACCTGCTCAGTAATTGTGTAGTCATTGCACTACCTGCTCAGTAATTGTGTGGTCATTGCACTACCTGCTCATGTAATTGTGTAGTCATTGCACTATCTGTTCAGTAATTGTGTAGTCATTGCACTATCTGTTCAGTAATTGTGTAGTCATTGCACGACCTGCTCAGTAATTGTGTAGTCATTGCACGACCTGCTCAGTAATTGTGTAGTCATTGCACGACCTGCTCAGTAATTGTGTAGTCATTGCACGACCTGCTCAGTAATTGTGTAGTCATTGCACGACCTGCTCAGTAATTGTGTAGTCATTGCACGACCTGCTCAGTAATGTGTAGTCATTGCACGACCTGCTCAGTAATTGTGTAGTCATTGCACGACCTGCTCAGTAATTGTGTAGTCATTGCACACCTGCTCAGTAATTGTGTAGTCATTGCACGACGTGCTCAGTAATTGTGTAGTCATTGCACGACCTGCTCAGTAATTGTGTAGTCATTGCACGACCTGCTCAGTAATTGTGTAGTCATTGCACGACCTGCTCAGTAATTGTGTAGTCATTGTACGACCTGCTCAGTAATTGTGTAGTCAATGCCCTATCTGTTCAGACGGCGAATGAGCACCTGAGCTATTTGATGATCTGTCGTAACCCCCTCAGCTGCAGCCATACCACAGTGCCTACATGGGGCTGTTCGGTGACGTACACTCTCTACCATCATCATAAAACGCAAGTAGCGTTATGCTAGAGGCGTTTCGTGTGGTTATGAATGTCATAAGAGTGCTGTAAGTCAGATTACGTGTCTGATAGAGAAATAGTCACACACACACACACACACACACACACACACA
>CM031604.1:4294695-4302195 GCA_018398815.1 Conus ventricosus | reverse complement strand
ACTGGTGCGGGTGAGTTTGTGTTTTTATGTATTGTTTTTATAATCTATGTAATGTTCTATGTCTTATGGATTTAATGTTTATTATGTGTGTCTGTGTGTACGTGGGGAGGGGGGTGCGTGTGTGTGTGTGCATGTGTGTGGGGGGGTGGGGAGGGTGTACGAGTGTTGGTGTATATACAAATATATGTAATAACACAGGCTTTTGTGTAACGATTTATAATGTCTTTTTGTAATGTCTTATGTACTTGTGAAATGATGTGGAGCAGAAGAAAAATTCCCGATGGACAATAAAGTTGATTGAATTGAATGGAATTGAACTGAATTGAATATATCTCATCATGACTGAAAAGCAGCCTACGCCACGACCCGTGTCAATGCCACCTGCAACACGTGAAGAAAGCCGGACAGTGTTGGGAAATCGGACAATTGTGCCAGCTCTCGCTCCGTGGTGTCGGTCACTGGCGCTTTTCTCTGGCGCCTTGTGGGATGAAACCCTGGCACTGCTTGGCCGGGATAGTGTGTTCAGTTGCTTCGTTGCCGTCTAGTCCGAATCGCTTGCTTGGCAGCAAGCACTGGCCACATGGTCAACACGCTGTGCGCGGACACGACACGAAACGGGACAACTCGTCTTTCACGTGGTTAAAAACTGCCAAATGGATAACAACTCGTCTTTCACGTGGCTAAAAACTGCCAAATGGATAACAACTCGTCTTTCACGTGGCTAAAAAACTGCCAAATGGATAACAACTCGTCTTTCACGTGGCTAAACAACTGCCCACTGGATAACAACTCGTCTTTCACGTGGCTAAAAACTGCCCACTGGATAACAACTCGTCTTTCACGTGGCTAAAAACTGCCCAATGGATAACAACTCGTC
This sequence comes from Conus ventricosus, assembly GCA_018398815.1. NCBI lineage: Eukaryota > Metazoa > Mollusca > Gastropoda > Neogastropoda > Conidae > Conus > Conus ventricosus. The sequence continues at coordinate 4,301,318 of CM031604.1, read as the reverse complement.
TTCACGTGGCTAAAAACTGCCCAATGGATAACCAAAAGAAGCACGTTGACAAGTAGCGATTTAGCCAGCTAGGATATGTGAAACATAGAGAGAGACAGACAGACAGACAGACTGAGACAGAGAGACAGACAGACAGAGACAGAGTCAGACAGACAATGGACGGACGAACGAACGGACGGACGGACGGACAGACAGGCAGACAGACAGAGTCAGGCAGACAGAGACAGACAAGACACAGAGACAGACAGAGACAGAGAGTCAGACAGACAGGCAGATGGACGGACGGACGGACGGACGGAAGGACGGACGACGGACGGATAGACAGCAGACAGGCAGACAGGCAGACAGACAGACAGTATATATGTCTAATTTGGTTGACAGATCGGGGATGTAATCGATCTGAAATGGACAGCAGTCAGAGCAGAGGTGGATGAGCGGACAGAAAAACAGGACAGACAGAAGGATGCAGATAGATAAAAATAGACAGACACACAGACAGACGGGCAGACAGACCAACAGTTAGAGAGAGAGGAGAGAGAGAGAGAGAGAGAGAGAGAGAGAGAGGAGGAGAGTAGAAAATGATGATAGCAATAGATAGATAATAGATAGATAGATAGATAGATAGATAGATAGATAGATAGATAGATCGATAGATAGATAGATAATAATGATAGATAGACAGATAGATAGATAGATAGATAGATACGGACAGACAGCAGACGGACAGACGGGCGGATGGAAAGACAGACAGACAGACAGAGGGGGCTGCGCACTGACCTATCAGAAGCTCCACCTGTTCTCGGTCTATCCACAGCGCCAGACGACTCCTGCCGCGTCCCCGACAGCGCGCCAAGCCCGCCAATGCCATCAACAGCATCAACAACAGCAGCCTGAGGGGCACCCCCTCCCTCCCCTGCATTCCGTCACCCCCCGCCACCACCACCCTCCCTCCGCGGCCTGACCCCTCACCTCCTCCCGCCCCGGCCACGCCCCACACCACACCCCACCATCGACGGAAGAGAGCGGCCAGAGATCGAGAAGCGACGCGGGCAGTGCGGTCGTTGGCGGTGGTGGTGGTGGTGTGGTGGTTATGGGATGGTGGGGTGGGACCACGAATGGTGCGGGACGGAGGGTGGGTGGTGTGACAGTAGGGAGGGCGTGGTGGTTGATGACGGGGGGGGTGGCGGCTGTGGCGGTGGTAAGGGAGGTAATTGTGATGGTTGGGGGTGGTGACGACCGGAAACAAGATGGTGTCCGCTCGGACGACTCGGACCAGTGTCCACGATTCGCCGCCGACCACAAAGCTTGCAGAGACTTTCTGGGAAGCAAGTTTTCCCTGGTGATCCTGAATGGTCGACGCTGTTGTTGCTGCTGCTGTTCTGCTGCTTCGTTGTGGTCAAAGACTGAGAACCAGACTCCACTGGAGGTGTAGGTATTATCCATCCAACCAAAACAATACAATCCTTTGTCAGCAGCACGGAGCAGTAATTTCACAAACGTTTTCGATGTATGTAGACTTTCCACAAGGAAACGATCATCACAACACGACGAAGGCGACGTAAATGAAGACCGCTTCAGTTAACCCGGAACAGGAACACCGCACTGTACACATGCGCGATCGCTCTTCCGTAATCCGTCACAAGTCACAGTAGTTTCAGTAAACCCATACGTGTGTGTGTAAATGTTTTAAAACACCACAGTACAAAATCTACAAACCTGTCTTGTGTGATTTCGTTTCTTCTTCTACATCATGAATGAAGATGTTGGTTTGTTTTTTTTCCATTAATCACTATATCACATTGATGTTTATGGACAACATTTTTTTCATCTTGAATAGGATCCCCGCAACCAAGGCCACATTCACTTGAAACTGAAAGCACGTCGTCCGAAAATTGGCTTCGATGTTTTTCAGTAATTTACCATGATAAGCGCAGTTATAGGATAGGTTTACTGTGTCCTTATTCATGTTGTTCGAAAGTCGTCCTGTTCCTTGCGAACCTGCTAAACAAGAAGCACGTATCGCACGGATCAATAAAGAAAGGAAAACACACACACACAGTAACAAGCCCCGCCGTGTTCTTCCTCGTCACACCGAAGTACACACTGGAGTACCAGTTGACGTCATTTTCCGCCAAATTTCACTCTATGGATGCAGAACTCTGCCATGAAGACGTGAAATAAACTTCTGTTTGGCCGTAACGAAGACATGGGAGCTGATTTTTATCTGCCCCAGAGAAATGGGATTTCATACGTAACGATATATTAGTTCTTCCTTTCCAATTGGCCGGTTGGTCGTGTTGATGACGAACAAGTTCTTTTGTTGTCTCAAATCCTTTGGGTTTCAAACTGTGAAGACCCCGGCTGTTTTTTAAACTGTTTGCCACAATATAAAACCCAAAAACAAAACTAAAATTAAAAACCTTATTTTAACGACAAGAAATTTTTTTTTTCCCAGTTTTAATTGGGGCGAAACGTTTTTTTTTTTTTTACAAAAAATTTTTTCGGAACATGACTTTTGGGTTTTAGTTCCCACAGATAGTCTGCTGTTTTTCGGGGGAGCCGAATGAGTGGCCCTCCCGTTTCCACCCCCCCGGGGCACACACCCCAGTCGGGGTCCATACCCCCCAAGACATCATTGGGGGAATTGGATGGGCTTCGTCCCACGTCTAGCGGGGCATGCGCACCCCGGGGGGTTTCACGTGGTCGGGAAAGGGGTGACGTAGTGTCGAAGCCCTCAGGGCCAGGAAACGGGGTGTTTGGGTGGAAAAACCCAAAGGGCCCCGTCCCAAAAGGGCACGCCGCGTTTCGGAAGAGGAGGAGGGGAGAGGGGGGGCGAATGGGGGACGAGGGCGGCGGCCCGTTTTTTTGAAAAGGGGAACCCGCCCGTTTTTTTGGGCTTTCATTGGCTTGTCTGGTGGCTGGAGGAGACCTCAGGGGGGAAAAGGGGGGGCCCTGCTTTTCCTGCCTGTTGCCATGCCCGGGGGCAGTCTCCTGGGGGAGGGCAGAAACAGTGCAGCATGCAGGAAGGGGCCGGCTCTTCATGTTCTCCCATCCCCCCCCACGCCTTTCGGGGTTGGGGAGAGCTTTCCGGGCGTCACGTGGCAGTCGGGCCCATGTAAGGGTTTTCTTTTGAAAACATCTCTGTTTTTTCCGTTCACCCGTGGTCTGTGACAGTTTGGATGCAGTCCCCCATGGGGGGTTTTCCCAAATAAAACTAACCCACAAACCATTTTCACCAGAAATCAAAATGCCCGCCAACAACTTCACAGAGCCCCTCACAACTCCTGTCACAGAGCCCTTTGGGTACTGGGGGGGGTGCTGTCATCATCCCCCCGGGGGTTCCGGAAAATCCCTTTTGTTCCAAACGCGAAGTAAACAGGTAAAGGGGCCTGGGTGGAGGAGCCCACGTGCGCATTTTGGGAGTTGGGTATTTTTTTTGCTCGTTTTCTGTCCTTGTTCCAAAAGGGGGTGTCTGTACCGAGGTCAGTTTTCCTTACCGGGTTTCTGCCCCTTGTTCAAAAAAGGTGTGCCCTGTACCGGGGTCATTTCCTGTAAAAAATCGGGAAAAACAGAAATTGATAGAACAGCTCAAAGCGAGACAAGTAAAAAACTGGGGTCAATTTTTTAAAATTTTAAAGGGATATGCATAAAGTAAACCAAGGGGAAAAACGACTAAAAAAAAATTGACAAAAAAAAACCCAGGGAATAAAACTTTTTTTTCTGAATGTGTTTCAAAGAGTGAGAAAGATTGATCTTTTTAATAAAAAGGGGGGGTCGCCCCATACAGGGGGGCCCCTAATTATTTAAAAACACCATAAAGCTGAACAATTCAGTCGGGGGGGATATAGGTGTAAGATAACCCTCAAACCCGGGGAATTTGAGAAAGAAAAATTCCCAAACATAAATTTTTTTTTAAACAAGCAGTTTTGGGAATCAGGGTTTTAAACCCAAAACCCCCAAAAACAAAACCCTTTTCATCCCTTTCCCGAATCCTTTCGTCAGTGGTTTGGGTTTTTAAAAGGGAAAGGGGTTTTTATAGGCAAAAATTTAACAACTTTTAAACAAAGAAACAATAAGAAATACTTACAAATACTTTTTTTTTAAACTAGTCCCATAGGGAAAAACCTTTCAAACAGCCTTTTTCCGAGGCCACCCCCTCATTGGTTGGGTTTTTAAACAAGAAGGCACAGCAAATAGCTTTTATTGCTCCCTTAAAACCTAAAATAAGCCCATACACAGGTCAAATTTTCTGCGGTGTTCTCACCACCGGGGTTAAAAAATAAATTTCCACCACACCCCAAACCCGCCACAAAGGGATAAAAGGGGAAAAAACAAAAGAAAGTGTCCAGGGTTTTAAAGGGTTTGCTAAAAAAACTAAATGCTTAGATGAACGGGTTGGAAAAAGGGGGGGAAGATGAAAACTAAATGTTTAGATAAACAGTAAACTAAAATGTATTAATGAACAGTAAAAAAAATGTTTCAAAATGAACCTATGAAAAGGGGGGGGAAAGATAAAAAACCTAAATGATTGATGAACAGAATAACAGTGGGGGAAGAGAAAACAAAATGAATTAGTTTAACAGTATGAAAAGGGGGGGGAGGTGAAAACTAAATTATTAGATGAACAGTAAAACTAAATGTATTAAAAACAGTAAAACCCAAAATGTACAGATAAACCATATAAACAGGGGGGGAAAGATGAAAACAAAATGTTTAAATGAACAGTAAAACAAAAATGTATTGGATGAACATATAAAAAAGTGGGGGATAAAAACAAAATGTATTAGATGAACAGAAACGCAAAAAGTATTAAAATAAACAGTAAAACTAAATGCATTAGATGAACATTATAAAAAAGGGGGGGGAGAGAAAACTAAATTTTATTAGATAACATATGAACATGGGGGGAAGGGAAAATTAGAGCCTATGCTTGGGGGAAACCATTTAAGAAAGAAAAGGGAGGTAAAAAGGTGCCCTAACATTCAGAGGGGGACAGCTCTAATTTTTAATTTAAACAACCCCCCCCCCCCCCCCCTCCCCAGGGGGGGGGGGACGGGGATTTTGGATATAGAAAAGTTTAATAGATAGATAAAATAGATGGGATAGATAGATAGATAGATAGATAAGATAGTTTTTGGGGGGGGAAAAAAGGTTTAAAAAAAAATAAAAAAAGATAAAATACACCCAATACATAGATAAGGGGGAAAAGAGGGGAGGAAAATTTTATATATTAACAACACACACACACACACACCCACATACACACACGGGGCCCGGCCCCGCACACAAAAACAAAGAGAGAGAGATAGAAAGGGGGGAAGAGAGGAGAGAAAAGAGAGAGAAAGAGAGAGAGAAAAGAGAGAGAAAAGAGATGCATACCTCCCAATACATAAAAGGGCAAACAGAGGGGAGAGAGAGAGAGAGGAGAAGAGAGAGAGAGAGAGAGAGAGAGAGAGAGAGAGAGAAGAAGAGGCTGCCCTACAATCCAGCCCACCTATAAACCAATCCACATTTGGGTGATACCCTCCACCTCAACGGGGAAAAAAGACGTCAGCCATTAAAACCCACTTTTTTTTCCAATGAATTAAATGAAAACCCGGGACAGGGTAAAACATTTTTTTTTTTTCTTTTAAGTGCCGACCTTTTTTTTTTTTGTTTTTAGATCCCGGGAGTGAAAAAAGGGTTTTTTCAAACCCCAAAGGGTAAGGGGTTTGTGTCTGAGGGTTTCCAAGAACAAGGACCTGCGACCAAATCTTTTTCTGCGGGGTTTCGGTTACTCTGCCCCCGGACTCACAAAACCCCCGCCCTTGAGCAACAAAATACAAAGAAAAAATTTTTTGTTTTGGGAGATAATGAAAGAAAAATTTTGGGGAAGAAAACGATGCCCGGGGAAGGTCAAGTTGTTTTTGTTGTTTTTTCGAAACCCTGGCAAAAAAAACCTCGGGGGATCATCCGAACAGCCAAAGCATTTGAACACTATGGCACAAATGCATCAGCTGGGGTGAAAAACATTACCCTGGTGGAAAACCCTTTTTGATTTAAACCCCCCCACATGGGCAAACCCCACTCCGACTTTGGGGGATTTGGGAACTGGTTTTTGCTAGGAAATTGTCCCCGACGGGAAAACCCAAACCCCCCATAAATAAGCCGGGGCATAAAAAACCTTTTTATGTACCTTGGGGGGTTTTTGGGCCCCCATGCCAAAATTTGGGCTAAACACAAACCTTAAGCCCAAAGGCGTTGAAAGGGCAAGCCTTAGCCCCCAAAGGGTGGGCGCCCGGGGGTTTTCTTTTTTTTTTTTTTTTCTTTTTTTTTTTTTTCTTTTTTTTTTTTTCCTTTTTTTTTGTAGTTGTTGTTGTTGTTGGGGTTGTTTTCCCAAAGGAATTTTAACAAAAAAACCCAGTAGGGCCCCCCAAAAAAAATTCTCTTTCAAACCCAAGGGAAAAAGGGGGTTTTCCCAAGGAGTACTTTTTTTTAATCACCTTTTCGATAAAAACTGGTTTTACACACCCCCCCACACACACACCACACCCCACACACAAACAACACCACCGATTTTCAATGAGATACAGCATAACAAACCCCTTTCAATTTCCCCGGTTTAACGGGGGGCCAATTTCTAA
>CM031604.1:4284182-4286682 GCA_018398815.1 Conus ventricosus | reverse complement strand
AAGTGGAATACATTCTGTTAATATTCAGCCTTGAGTCTAGAAATTTCCTTCTACTCCCCTGCCTGCAATAATGCTCATGTTCATGGTTTTTCTGGTGGATCTGACACTTGGGGGGGTGGTGAAGATGGTGGTGGTGGCGGGGATGTTGGCATGGTGGTGACTGTTTTTGCCTCAGGTTCAGCCATTTGGTGGGGTGGAGAAGTTGCATTGATGTGTGGGGTGGTTAATTCTTTTTTCATTCCAAACACAGTGTACAGATGTCTCTTCAGTTTTCACACAGCCGTCGTAGTGCCGCATTATTCAATGCCAGATATGCCAAGTAGATGGGTGAGAAAATGCGCTACCATGGTTAGAGATGGAGAGATGTTGAGGGACGTCGTTATTTTTCCTGTTTGGGTGAGATTTTCAGTCGTCGCTTTGTGAGGTTGGCCCAGTGCCAGCGGCATCACATCATTAGCAGCATTGTTCCAGAATCCTGCCTTCGCATTTCTTCAAGTGATGTTTTTGCAAACTTCAAAAGATCATTCTCACTGTAAACCCTTTCATCAAGGTGAAAAAAGCCAAGGTAGGCATGCAGGTTGTCTTCAATATGTTGGCACAGAGAGGCACGGAGCGCGTTGCAGTGTGGTTGTCCAGATGAAGAGGCAGCTTTAAAAAAAGCAATTTCCATCAGGATACACAGGTCTTCTCTCCCTGCCATTGGCCAAGAGAAGATTTTCCAGACGTTTGGTGTGAAAACCGGACAGCCAGGTCATGGAAGGGTTTCTTTCCCCTGTGGCTTTCGTAATTGCAGTGGCAAGTGGATCCCCCCTGAAACATTTTAAAAATAAAGCTTTTATGAAGCGTTTTAATTAAGACAGACTTTTAATTCTGTTTGATCAGCTTCTGACAGACCTGCTTCCAAACCAAACTCATTCATGTATACACAGTGACCTGGACTCTTTCCAACTGTTTTTATGATTACAATATAATTATAAATATATATAGTGTGGCTAGGAAAAAAAATATTTATAATTTATATAAAAGTATAGGGGAGGCGGTTGGCCCAATCAGTAAGATGCAAGATCGTGATCTTGTGGTCCCGGGTTTTGAGTCCCGGTTGAGCCGTCCGTTTATTAGTGGGGTTACCATTGTTCTGACCTCCTCTCCCCAAGTCCTTCAGATGAGAAATAATAAAAACCCAGGGTCCCGTGTGCATATGCATGCAGAAGATAAAATGCGCACGTTGAAAATCCCGTATCCATGTCAGGTTTTGGTGGGTTGCAGAAACATGAAAATACCCAGCATGCACCCGAGGCTTTACTAGCACATTGGGATATGAAGTCGATGAAGCATTAGCTAAAATAGCAGATTGGGTGGGCGTATATGGGATATTCGCACGCATTGACACCGCCTCGGACAAATGAAACTGTAACAATTAAAAAATACACAATACTAAATTGCTTAGACAAAACTTTCTCAATAAGATTTAAGTTACTGTCTTTTTCTCCCACCCCAGCCTCTTTCCCGCACAAAGTCTGTCATCACAAACAATACTGAGGTAATGATCGATACCTTCAGAAGTTCCATGAGAAAATGCTGGCTTTATGCTGGTCAAGAAGTAAGCAGGTCTCCTCATCAATTTCAAGATCTGACCAACTGTCGTCAGTCATGGTGCCTGATTGGGAGAACAAAGAAAATAATTAACGCACCAGTTAAATCGTGTATCACAGTCTTCACAACTTCTCTTCCCTTTAAATGGTGTTTTGCTATTTATTTCAGCTACTGATTTACCAATATGGATGAGCAGCAAAGCCAACTGTACAAGGGAAAACAATGAAGCATACACATATTTCTTTATTCACAGCATTTTTTTCATCATATTTACAAGAAAGCTTCTGTGCGTCTTTGAAAATGTGTTCAATTAATACACTTTTGTAAACAAATTAACTGCATGTACAAAATATTTAAAAAGGGATTGTGAAAAAGGAAACAAATGGACAGTACATTAATTTTGTTTCTTTTTATTGAGAGAAAGAGGGAGAGAGGAAAAAACAACAAAAACAAAAACAGAGGGGAGAGAGAGAGAGAGAGAGAGGAGAGAGAGAGAGAGAGGAGAGAGAGAGAGAGAGAGAGAGAGAGAGAGAAAGAGAGAGAGAGAGAGAGAGAGAGAGAGATGAGGGGAGAGAGAGAAGAGAGAGAGAGTCGTAAACATGGTTGGGATAAACATGTTAGGGATAGCCTATTCTGCCAAAAATGAGCCCTGAAAAACAAAAACAAAAAACAACAACCCAAAAGAGAGTGGGAGAGAGAGAGAGAAGAGAAAAGAGAGAGAGAGAGAGAGAGAGGGGGAGAGAGAGAGAAGAGAGAGAGAGGACTTACGATTTTTACGACGTCTGGGAAGTGAAGCAGAAAAAAAAACTGCCAATGAATTTTCCGAATGCATTTTGAGGGCCTAGGGGAAAGTGTGAACGGTACAAGCCCGATGTGCTGGTATATACCACTTGTTTACACCATCTCT
>CM031604.1:4254182-4281682 GCA_018398815.1 Conus ventricosus | reverse complement strand
ATAACAATTATCTACAAACAAACATTCTGTGTAGGGTTATCCGTTTTTAATACTAATTTACTAAACTTTTCAGATTTCAGTTCATCAAATGCGTCTCTGTCTTTAATTGTTCTCTAAAGTCTTTTAAAATCCGCACACTTATACTAACATAATAAATCTTATAAAACGAAGTAGACAGACAGACAGACAGACAGACAGACAGACAATAGGAAATTTTCCCACACTGCCAGAATACTCCACAGGCATGGAAATACGGAGACCTGTTATTAGGTCGAAACCCGACTATTTAATTTGTGTTGTTGTGTCTTCTGACTTGGCAAGGGTTCGTGGATTGTGGTGTCAGTTGGCGTCAGTCCGTGTAATTAGCTGACTGCAACTCTCCACAGGTGGGACAGCCCCACAGACTTGCATTTATAGCTCCGTGGGACAGCCCACGGTCTGCAAAGAGCACGGAACCGTTATTCGCACACGACAAGAGAGCTGAGCAACAGTAGTAAATAATGTCAAAGCAAGTTGTGTGACATATTTTTGCTAGTGTGGCCCATTTATTTTCGGTTTGACCCGTGACACTATTTTTTGCTGTTGACACTATTTCTTGCTGTTGACATATAAAAAGGTATTGACACTGTTTATAGTTATGCGCTCTTGGAGACATGTAGTTAGTTTCAAAATGTCAGATCAGGCAACAACGTCGGGAACGCCAAGAACTGTTGAAAGTTTTTTGGCCAGCATTCCATCTAAAAAAGACATTTGGAAGAGCAAATAGCGAAAAAAAGAAAGAGTTGAGAAAGATAAAGAGACAAAGAGTGAAACAAGAAAAAAGAGTAAAACTAAAAGGACAAAAATTAAAATCATTGACTGATAAAGAAAAAAATTGAAAGCTGTTTTGATGTTTTTAAAAACATCAATGGGATGTGCAGAGGATTCACAAGACATTTAAAGGTAAGTTTTTTTAATTTGTAGTTGTTTTTAAAATTATAGCGTGCAATCGTGTTTGTATATATGCTGTTAAATTGGTTTGTATATATGCTGTTATCGTTGTTGTTGTTTTACTGTTTTAATAACTATATCATATTCTGGAACATCCGTTTTTTTATAAAAAATTTAAAAGGTTCGTGCACCCCCCACCCCACGCATGCACACACTCAAGTCACTTTTAAGTTTTTAACTTAAGTACCCCAAGTCACTTTTAAGTTCTTATTAAGTTTTACTCAAGTCACTTCTAAGTTCTTACTCAAGTTATCCTCAAGTCACCCCAAGTACTTTAAGTTCTTACTCAAGTTATTCTCAAGTCACCTTAAGTTACTTCTAATTTTCTTATCAAGTTATCCTCAAGTCACCCAAGTCATTTCTAAGTTCTTACTTAAGTCTCCTCAAGTTCTTCCTTTAAGTACAAAAAAGGTTCTTATTCAAGTTATTTTAAAATTATCAAAAAAAACAATAAATCTATGTTTTGTCTTAAACAGCAGATGTCTAATATAGTACACACACCCCTCAAAAACGCGTCATCGCTGAGAATATCTTGCTTGGCGTTCTCCGCGCGAGATTGGTTGGCATAGATCTTAATGAAGTTCTTACTTTCCTAAGCAACCGCATTGATTAAAATTCTGGTCTTGGAAATGTCTTTTATAGACCCCATGTCTTTATTTATTGACCCCTCATTTTAAACAATTTAATAATTGCCATGATCTATTTTTTTCAAAAAAAATTTAAAAATTAAGTTTTAAAATATTATTGCATTTGAAATGGATCAAAATGATCTTTTGTTGTTGGTGGTTTGGCATGCTTTTGTTTCTGTATTTAGTGGTTCAGATTTTTTGACTGCTTTTGTTTTTGCCAGCGTTGTTTATATATTTTATAACCGTAATAACCGCCCCCAGCAGCAGCAAGGGCGCCAAAAATGAAAACAGTTTTAAAGTTCAATATTCCATAAAGATTTGGTGCTGTGGGCCCTTGAATCACAGGGAGTTTTATAGCTGGCATTGAATTAACTTGTTCTGGCGTTGGCGGTGTTATGTTTTCTGATGAGTTATATTCTTTTGATTGTAACTTTTAATTTTCTTTGTCTGTTCCACTTGTAATTTTTTTTCCTGTTTTCAACACGCCCAGGATGAGGATGCTTTTCACTGGTCACTTTCCCCACCTGATTCAGTGTTTTTGATTCTGCTGATTTTCTGGCTTGGTCATTTTGAAGGGAAATAAATCTATATGATTAAAAGTAATTAATCCCATGATTAATGGCGATTAACAATGTTCCGAATCGGGTAATATAGATCACAGTTTGAGACTCTATGACTTTGTTAAAACTGGATCCTGCGTTAAATCATACATAAAGTCTTGTTCAGAACAATGGGAGCAAATTACCGATAGTTTAGGGTATAAACTAAGAAACCCGTTTGCCCGAGCTTTTCCCCATTCTTGATCCTAGTTGCGCTTCAAAACCTGTTATGATACTTTACAATGTCTTGTGGCGACATCTGTTGAATTTGTTTATGCTGAATTCAGTTCGAGGAACTGTTTTGTTTTTCCACATGCTGCCAAAGAATACAGCTCTCCTTTTTGGGCATAATAGCTTGGTCATCAACTTCTCATTTGTAAGTCTAAGACGGTTTAGGCCGCTCTGTAGCTCTAGCAGATCATCAGTGTTCATGTTTTTTTTTAAATTATAATTATTTTATTTTTTAAAAATGAGCCCCGAAAAAAAAACTGTCGCCAACTAGTATACCATTCTGCTTGTTTTGGAGGCCTAAGTGTAGGATACACAATGCTTGGTAAAAGCTGTTAAAAATAAAACCGGCATCTTGGCAAAACTAGATTTTGAGGATTTGGCAAAGCTGATTGCTATTATTACAGCTTCATTTGCTACGAAAGATTTTTAGTTAAGCAGGGAATAATTCCAGAGAATATAAAATATGTAAAAAAATCCCATTTATAAAAATGGCTTCACTCGTAATGATGATAGGTGGTGCTGGGGTTTAAATTTGCGCTTGTTTTTAGCGGAAGTAATTACGCATTTAGTAAACTACGGGATGACGGCGAGAGGAAAAGACATAACAAAGCTGTGGAGCAACTAGCCGCAGCACAAGATCACTATGAAAAAGCAGAGAATTGAGCAGTTAGATTTTTTTTAATAACAAAACTGAAAAAACAGGGGCATGCAGCTTACACATTTAAAATGTTGATCAAGCAATAAAAGAATATTACCTTGTAACAGGCAAGCCAATCGAGACATTGCCCCACCAAAATTTAGCGCTTTTATCATCCATCAGAAAAACAAAAGAGCAAGAAATCGCGTTTATTGTCTTTGGTATGGGCCGTTGTGTATTTTGTTGCGCATAATATTGGCTGAATAAAAAAATGAACAAATTTATTATTCGCCAAAGGATTTTGGAAGGGAATCACGGCAATAAAAAAGCTAAGCCAGCAGCGGGAGTCAGTGAACAAACAGCAAAAAGGAATGGTTATCTAAACAAGCGATTTGGCAAATTTATTTACCGCGCCTAAAAGAATACAGAGACCACCCTTTGTCAACACCAAAGCGAACGACACCCATCAAATGGATCTTCTATATTTACCATGTCGATTAGACGAAAAAGATTTAAATACGCACTTACAGTCATTTAATAGTTCAAGATACAAAGATTTCAGAACCATTAACACAAAAGAGTGCTTCTGCTGTTGCTGTTGCCATACAAAATGATATATCAATGAGGCCCGTTAAAATTATTTCCCCGCATGATTCAAGTCGAGATGGAAAGAATTTAAAGGCCGAGTGAATCAATTATTGTTAAAACATAGGTTACCCTTAAAAGAGGCATTCCAGGGTTTTACAGATCACAGGCTTTAGTTGGGAAAAATTTAACAAACAGTTATCTGAAAAACTTTTCTCCCACAGTATCAAGAGAGCTTATTGACAATTCTCGCAACACAGAATGGGTTAGAAGACTGCCTCAGTTTTGCGCGCAAAGAATAAAGAAGAATTTAAAGGGCTAAAACCAGTACAAGCAATCCCAAAAAAAAAACAATAAATGTTGTGAAGACTCCAGTACAACCAGCAAACTATTACCGTTTGGTTTAAAAGTAAGGTACCTTTATTTGCCGGGGGAAGCAGAAGGGGGCACTCGCATCAGGGCAACCGATCCAGTTTGGAGTGTTGATCCATATGAAATAAAAAGAATTGTTAAAGATGAATCCCCCGTGTATTATTTTCGAGAACTGACCAACAAAACAACCAGCTCTCAAAGATCTTTTGTGAAGGAGGAACTGCAGATAATTCCGCCAGACACAGTTCCGCTTTAATTAATTTACGTAAAATATTTGAGTTAAAATGGAAGCTCAAAAGGGAAACGCAGAATGATACAGAATGATAAATGAAAAGACCCTTGGAATTGATGCGGGAATCTATGGTTTGAGTTCTGCTATTAGTGCAACATTTGCGAGGATTTATCAGCACTTGGCAATGGGATCAGATCACTAAACCCAAAATCCCAAATTTTGACTATCAAAAATGGGATAAAGAATATCTTGAAATAATAAAAAAAAATTCGAGCGCATCAAGCAAAACATGAGAAAAATTTTGAATGAAAATTTGGAGGTTGATTGATTGATTTTTTAGATAAAGTTTATTTAAAAATATGGATCCGAATATAAACCGAGAAGATATATAATTATGCCCTTCTCCAATGTCCCATTGCATATGAAAATTGGATTAAAAATATCGTTTTGTGTTTGTTCTATCTAATGACTTCTTTGTTTTCAACAGTTGTGTTGATCTCATGTAGTTAGATGTAGTTTTACGTTGTCTGATGAAAAGTATGTTTATTGAACAACGCTTCTTTGTAGTTGTCATGTGATATGTTTGATGCACAACATGCGAGATATTCCCTTTGCTTTTTGGGGTTTTCTCCTGGCTCGAATCTGTACATTTTTGACCTTAACCCAACAAATCCCTTTATTTACCTTTCCAGATAATTCATCCTTCATCTTTCCTAAAACCTTCTTGTTAGTAATAGAAGGGAAAGGCGAATCTTTAGGATAATCAGATGTGTCGTACCATCCTGCATTTCTCTTTAGCTACTTCTAATTCCATGTCTTTATAGATGTCTTCAGTAGGGATATCTATAACAAAACTATCTGTATCTGTGTAAAGTACTCTGGACTCAGGATCGAGGGCTTAAAGTAGTCATAAAAAAATTCTAACATCAAAAGCTTTGATAATTCTAAAACAGTTTAAACCTATAAATACAGGTTATCCATTTGACTTTTTTTTTTTTCTTATATACCAAAAAGCTGATCATGAAATCTTCTAAAGTCCTGATAATTTGGTTTTGAAGTCAGCTTAATTGCTTGTTTTCTCTGGTGACCAATCTAACATCTTTACACTTGTGCGGATTTTCCATAGTCTTTCCAAAACAGCTGTTGTTCATCAGCTTGAAAAAGTTTTTCTGAGCATCTGCGGATTTGGTTCTAAAAATCAGTGTTCTTCATGATGTATGGTTTCATGAACTGTTCTTTATCCCAAAAACAATTTTACGATGAACAGCTGCCAACTTCAACGTGTCTTAAATAAAATTGCAGAAGTTCTGTAATGACAGACATAATTTTTTTGCCTCGAAGATTGGCACCCAAATTTAGGCGGCTCTGTTTTTGCCATCTTTAGGCTTTCTGCTGCCAATGGATAGCATTATGCAGGTCATGGAGTTCATGAGGATATTCTAAGTCAACTTCTAGAATGTATCCACGCTGTTGACCCGGCGTCAAACTGCTCAACCACTTTAATGCTTTTTGGGAAAATTATTTGTACTGCCACCCGTGTACATTTTAAAGTTTCGTAATGGAAGCGATTGCGCCATTGCCATCCATACAGATTGTTTGCATCTAAATACATGAGATAGTTAGACCTTTTACTCGGATCTTAATCATCTAGGTATTTGTTGTTTTTCTTTACAGTAATGGTGCGACGCCATACTAATTCCTCCACGCAATCCCTTTTCAATCATTTGAAGCATTGGCAGGTCAGACAATAAATCAATCTGTACTCCAGTAAACTTTAAGAAGCATCCAATCATCCCGGGCGCAGAAATGTAATGCGCGGGATCCAGGCTGTAATGTTTCATGCAGGTTTCCTATTAATTTTCAAAGACGTCCGCCAACAAACATACATCACCCATAAAGTATGCTCATGATAGTCTCCCTCGTTTTACACTCTAACTTTCCCACGATCTTGAGCATGCTGGTAATCAAAAATCACTGATCCCTTTCCTCTAAGACTAGAAAAGAAGCGCTTTTAGGAGGAAGTGAGTCTTCATCAACCTTTCCCAATGCTCATGTACTCATAAGGGTAAACGCCCTTTCTAACGAGAGTTGGGTCAAAATATTCTTCCGTTATTGGGCAGGACTTTAAAGACATAGCCAGCGACTTAATGATCCATCATGTGCTGCATAGAGTCATAAAAAGACATGTTATTTAAAGTGAAACACTGTATTTTTCCCGATGACTGTGCAATGCATGTTACCTAAAGGCGTCGGTTACTGCTTTCATTAAAAGATGAGAGTCGTAACCTCGAATTTGTGAAAGATATAGGCAGCTTCCATGTTTTTGGTTCAAACTTTAGTTGAAGATTGCATTTACTGTGCGCTGCTCCTCTAAAACTTCCCACTAATGTGATCATGGTCTCTTTATGTTGGATTCGCTGCGTCTGATGAGAGGCCTAAACCACAAATAAAACAATGTGTGGCTGAGTCTTTACTTTTTGTTGTCTTCAGGTGTCATCATGATTTTAGATAAATTCAGATTATTTGAAAATCATTACGCACTTGCTGCATGCGCTGTAAAAATCTTCTAGCCGCATTTGGTCCTCTGTATAATTCTGGCGTTGAATGAGCGCCACCCGACCTAACAACAATGAAAGAAAAATGAACAAATCTGATGTTACTCACAAAGGTTTTTTTTGGAAAGTTTCTGTGGGGTTGGCCCTCATAAGGAACAATGAGTGATTCAAAGTCTGCGTAAACAACATATGGAGAATTTTGCATCCGTTTCCAGTTCTTAAAACTAACTTTACTGCCTTTGGGGGCGTAATGTTCTGTATTACAGTCAATGGGCCCATTTCATGTTTTTTTGTTCGCTTGCGGCTGGAACAGATGGAAATTTTTGTTAAACATTTTCTGCGAATTCTTGTTTGTTTAGTGTTTTTTGAAGTTTTGCGCTAATAATTACTCATTGTTCGGGATCAATGTGTAATGCAGTAGCCCCCCTGGTGAAAGCATCAGCAGTAAGTCAACATGGCTTTTGTCTGGGGTCGCCAATGTTGGGGCTGTTCTTTGGGCGTTTAATAGGCTGTAGATTTGTTTCCTATCCCATGTGTAGACATTAACAGTTATTGGTTTGTTTTGTTTCTTCAAACTGTTCAATTTGATCTACACTAAAAAGGAAAGGATTTTTCCACTAAAGTTAAGATCATTGATGTAAGGGTGTAGTTAGACACTCTCTCTGCGTTTTTGCTGATGTGATGCAGCCTTGCGAGAACACACCATGAAACATTTGTTGTCTGTATTTTGTTGTTTTGAAACTGCTCTTTCGCTACCCAATGCTGGGGGTAGCGGAATGTAACCTTGCAACAATCGGCGCATACTTAGCCTGTTTTAATCTGATCTCTAAGACTTCGCCCTCTGACCAACCAGAGCCCCTCATTTTTGTCTTCGGCGGCCACATCAAACTGTGTAAGCAGTTCGTCTGCCCAACCAGGTGTTAAGTCATTATGAGAAAAAATAGTCTGTTGTTTAGTTGAGACCCAGACTTCTAGATTTTCTTCATTTATTGTTACATAGTCGATTAAAAACAGCTAACATTACTTTAATGGCGGGTCTATTGTTAGTTTACCGGAACTTGAGAAATAGCATGAGCAACACTTGCCTGTACGTTTGCTGGATCAATGACTTCTAGACTGATATCATTTAAAGCTTTTGATAATCTTCTTCCTTACGCATTGCTTCAAAAAATTCGTCTGGACCTTCATATATCTTATCCATGCTGAGTTTCTTTTCTAACTCAAAAAATTTATTTAAATTAAAAAAAAAAAACTTAATCAGAATCAATATCAACGCTTTTTGCGCTTGGACTCTAAACTAAAATATAAAACCCTTTGACGTTGTTAATGTGAGCTGTTTAGAACAGAGTTTAATGTTTCGTCTATTTTTTTAAACATTCCTTTTTTATCTGCTCGGTGTTGGCTGTTTAGAAAAACTTGCCCTTGCCCTTTTTTTGAAAATCAAACTTTTGTCTTTTGTAGTCATCAAAATCGGCCTGTAAACGATTAAATTCTTCATCCGTGATGCTTGAGTCAGCTAGTGCTTTATTTATAATCAGCTTAAAGGAAATAAGTTTAGCTGTTATTAGTTGAACTATGCTGTGGCTTTGGAGTTTTTGTTTTTAATTTTTTGCTAGCAGCACCCACAGCTAATGAGCACAGGCCGAGAGCTAAAGACAAACCCCCTAGAGGTAAAACTGCGGGTGCGCCTATGGCCCGTTGCTAAGAGACCAACACTCGTTTTCCCGCTGATAGAGCACTAATAGTCGATTGCTCCGTATTAACATATGTAACAGCATTAAAGGCAGCAAAAATACCTTTTTTAGTTTTGCGGTTTTTTGAAAGGTCTTGTCTAGTTTTTGTTGCATCTGTGAAATTTTTGGTTTAAAATCTAAAGGGTTTTTATGTTAGGGTTTTTATTTCCCCTTTTTTGGGATTTGGGCGCTGTAGGTTTTTTTGGGATAAATATTAACGGACATGTTTTTTTAAAAATAAAAAAAAATAATTTAGTTTACTTTTTTTTTAATTTGTTATTTTAATATTCAGTGCGCAAAAAATATAAAAAAACAAATGCAAAAAAAAGTGGTTTATCAGCCTCTTTTTTTTTATCAATTTGAATTTTTTATTATGCTTAACCTTTCCCCCCCGCTTCCATAAATTGATTACCCTCTGTTGACCTTGGGGTCAATCCAAAAACCGTATTTCGTTTTTAAAATTAATGATAAATTTTAAACCCCTTTTGAAGATGAGATCTTTAGACAAAAGGTTTAAAACTTTTGGGTTTTTAAAACCCCTCCCGCCCAAAAACAGTTTTCTTTTTTCATAAAAATGATGAAAAGGGTTTTAAAGGGCCCGCTACCCGTAGTTTGGTTGGGAAATGCCCTCTATTGACATTCCCACTTTCGTTATTTTAGGTTTTAAAAAAATTTTCAGTTTGCCCTTTTAAAAGGTTTCTTCATTTCGCCCGAAAAAAAAATTTCCTTTAATTTGAATGTGCTGTGGCGCTAAAACAAAAAATTTCCCATTTAGGTTCCCCTGTTTTGGGATATGTTGAATGATGATGCACTCTTTCGAATTTATATCGCAAATTTTTGATGATATTGTTGTAAACTAGTTTGCTAATTGGGGGTTGTAACAACGTCAAATCTAAGAGATGTCGGGAAATGCTGTACTTTGCTTCGGTGTCTGTGTTTGAAAAACATGTTTGTGGTTTTCCTTTTAAAAGTTAGTTCATATGAAAATTTTCTGTCTTTTAACGCTCCTTGAAAGTAGGGGGGCAGGGCGTTTTTAAAACAACCCCAAAAATCAAAGGGGAAATTTGGAAAAAAGCAAATTCCCATACGTAATTTTAAGTAATACCTTTTCCCGTTTTTAGCATCTTCACCCGCCTTTCTAGGTTTTTGCATCTTCATTTTCGTTCCTTGAAACGCAAGATGGGCCCCTTTCTTTTTCCCGGGTTAGCCTTTAAAATCAAAATGGGTTTAAAAAATATGTCTGCATTGGGGAAAGAAAATATTTTTTTCCCCCTAAAGGGTTTTATAAAAATTTTTCTTAACGATTGCCCCCCCCCAGATTTGTACAACTGTTCTGTTTGGGTTGTTTTTGAAGCAATTTTTATTTTAAAAAGTAAAAGTCGTTGCAGGCCGGGGAAATCACTTCTTTCCGCTCCTAGGTTTTGGAAATCTGACAGTAAAATTTGATCTGAAATCAATATTTAGATGGTTTATTTGGAACAGTAATATTCCGTTTATTTCCTTCCCGCCAAAGGGGTTTTTTCAGTTTCTTGGGGGTTTTAAGAATCGAGCCATATGCTTGTGACATTTTTTATAAAACCCAAAAAAAAAAAGTTAAATTTTTTAAAAACATGGCGGGCATTTATTTTTGGGTATTTTGTATCGGTTCCCGTAGACAAATAAGTGAAACGGTCCCTTTTATCCCGGGATCGGGTCAACGGGTCTTATTTTCGGGCGTGAATTAACAGAAAGTACGGTCGGGGGCATTTTACAAAAGTTTAGGCCCAAAACCTTCCCGAATTTTTTGAACCCCAAAGATTTGAAGTAGATCAAAAAAAGGGCCCTTTGTTTGTGAAAAAAATGGGCCCCCACCCAAAAACAAATTGTTCAGCTTACAGTTTTAAAGAGACCCCTAAAGTTTGTTTGGGATTTACTACAATTAAAAAAAAGACTTAGGGCGGAAGGGTCGAAATTGCCCCAGGGATTGTTTTAAAACCAAAAATTTAAAAAGGGAAGCAGTTGCTAAACTTCAAAAAAATTTAAAAAAGAACTCCCCCAAAAAATCCCCAAAATATGGAACTTTTAAAATTTAATTCCCGCAGTAGGCAAAAAAAACCCAAATTTTAATAGAAGCAGAAACCAGTTTTTCAGAAGAAACGAACAAAAAACTATCGACGACTCCCCAAAACCCCGCAAGAATCAGAGGCCCCTTTAAACGTGCTTTGAGAACTGTTAGAAACGAAAATTTAAAAAACCGTATAGCAAAAATGGTAAATTTGATGAGGATTTAGAAAAAAAGAAAAAAAAAACCCCGTGGGCTGAGACGCCCAATTAGGCCTGTGTTTTTAAAAAAGAAAAACCCGAAGACTTTAAAAAATTTTTAAAAACGGGAAAATTTGAAATTTTGTCTACTACCGGAAAAACAATTTCGAAAATCAAGGACCCGAAAAAAGAGGGAAAATATCCGAAGAATTTTATATGAAGGGCACGGGCCTGCAGAAAAGAATAAAAACACTGTTTAGAGAGCAAAGGTTTTCACATTAGCAAGCGTTTTAAAAGCCCTTTGGGTTTTTTAATAAGAAAATGGTGGTGGTTATTACAGGGGGAGGTGGCAAAAACCCCAGTTCCCCCCACCCATCGCCCCCATCACCACCTGTTTAAAACTTTGGGGTTAAAAAAAAAAGCTTTTTATCTTTCGAGTTTATTAAAAAAAAATTTGTGGTAAAGCTATTGACTCTTTTCCGGGATTTAGGAGGGGGTTTTGTTAAACTGGCTTTTTTCTACTGCAAGCAAAGTAGTTGGCTTTATGGCCCGAGGGAAATTTGGACATTATTTCTCTTAATTTGTTTGGGGTTAATTTTTTAGTAAGATAAAGACCCAAATAATCCTTTAAACAAATTAATTTCCAAAAAAAAGTGCTGTCTTTTCATATTCATGGTCCCTTATTTTTGAATTCGTGGGTTTTTCAACGGGGCTTTGGGCTTTGGACCTCAGGGATTTTGGATGACTTAATCTTGGGGGGTCATCTTGTTTTTTTTATTGTTTGTAATATTACTGGCTCAGAATTTATGTCGTTTTTTCCAACCTTCTGTTCATTGCCTGCCACAAGGATTTCATTATTGTAGTTTATTATTGTTCCTATCTGGAGTCTGAGGTCAGAAGGCAGCATGTATAAACCAGTGCCAACAGCAAAGTCTACTTTCGATCTTGCGTATTGTAAAACATGTTGGTACCTTTTAATACTTGAAGGTAAATCAACTGTAGAATTAACGGTCCTCTAAAATTTGTAAGTATTGTTTTGTGCATCAAAGCCAGTAGAAGGATTAGTTATGCTCGACCTTGTCTGTGCTTGCGAACCTAGCAAACACCAAACGTAAGTACGAATAGAGTCGTTTATTCGTTCTATTCCCGCTCTAGTTAGGCCCTTAGAAGTGTCTAAGATAAATGTTGTCCATGTGTTTTATGCTCTTGCTCTATGGACCCAAGGTGAACGCCTGTGCCTGAAGAAAAGATGTGTAAGGAGGATTCCAGTCATAGTTATACTTTCTGTGCACGCCCCAAAAATAAGGGGTGCCTAAGCCATGATTAAGATCCAACTTTTGTCTAAAGTCTGTCTTAACATTAATATTAAATTCGTTACAGATCCTTTCAAAAGCCTTCATGTCTATTCTGTTGCTGAATGGATTAAACGGTTTGTCATTGGTAATGGTGCTTGCAGTTCAGTCAAAATACGTCTGAAGGTGTAATAAAAATGAAATCTGTACACTGACCTCACCAAAGGATCAGGATGATTTAAGTGATCAGCATACGACACTCCACACCCAGTTGATGCACAAAACACAGCAAAGTTTAACTGGTTCTGATAAAACTGATCGGATGACTGAACACACTTTCGGGATGCGGTCGTTTTATAGGAGGGTTAAGATATCTGTTTAATGGAGTACTCACCTTTTTATGAAAAGTGTCAGTCTGGGTCACAGAAATGTCAAGAGTATCAGTTGTTATATTTTTAAGATGTAGTGCGGCCCAACAGAATATTTTGCATCAGTATATTTAAATGCGCTCATTTTTATTTCGTTTAAAAAATGTTTGTAACAATAACAACTCAGACCGTCCTTCGTTTTTAGAGCATGCTGTTAAGAACGATTGTGGAACCAAAATGGTCGCACTCCATGAAATTTTTTACAAAGTCGTATGGTTTAATATTACTAAATCCCTAAATAATTAATAAGATTCTAAAAGTTGACAAAACAGGGGCCAAAGTTAGCCAGTTAACAATACCTGATGGTTATAAGGGT
This sequence comes from Conus ventricosus, assembly GCA_018398815.1. Classification (NCBI taxonomy): domain Eukaryota; kingdom Metazoa; phylum Mollusca; class Gastropoda; order Neogastropoda; family Conidae; genus Conus; species Conus ventricosus. Next base: position 4,268,842 of record CM031604.1, on the reverse strand, counting down.
TTTGCTCACTAAAAGAAGCAATGAGTAACTTTGACATTACTCTCAAACTTAACAATGCGAATCTGAAACAATGTTATCATTCAAGCCTGAAGAAGAAGTAGGTTACTATTTTGATAAAGAGCTAGCTAAAATGTTAGGCTTTGCAGCTGACAATCATAGATTTAGAGTTACCACCGAGCAAAACTACTTATGAGGGAGAAAATCCGCTCGATCTTGCATTACATTCATTACTTCTATGTTCATTTGGATGAGCTGAGCACTGATGAAAACTTACATGATGGAAGGCCCTCAACTGTTTTAAGAGCTCTTCCGTCAGGGAAAGCTGCATATTGCGATTATGTAAATTATTACAATTCCCTAATTTACAGTTTAAAAAAATTAGCTTGTGGGAGGGTCAGATCATTTAATATAAAGATCACAGACAAAACAGGGAAAGTCGTAAATGTGATAACCTAACATTGTTTTGGAAATAAAATAATAAACTGTACTAAAAAATAATGTCGCGCGGTCCAGAAGAATCAGGAGTTACATTAGCGCCTGTAAGGTGTATAACCTTAGAATTAAAAGACCTTGCAGACGTTGCGGACTTTTGAACAAAACGGTGAGATAGGCGCTTTGTATGGTTTTGAGTACACTAAAGATGGTGATTATAAACGCAAAGAGGTTGGCGACAGCAAAAAGTTTCCTAAACTAGAACAGCTGCGCAATCTAGAAGCAAATAATGTTGGCCAGTATGAATATAAAATAGTTCGAAAACCTGACCTCAATGGCACTTGGAACCATATTTAGAATGGGACATAAAATTTGAATTCATAAGCCCATTTACATTTTTTAGCCGTCAAAAAAGTTTCAGAAAAGCATTCAACTCTGGCCCTTTACATGTAAGTCTTATGCCGGACGACAATAGTCGGAAAGAGATTGAAATAAAACCGTATGGGAATAAACAGTACATCCTCCACAGAAGAGAAACGGTTTTAAAGGATGCTTCTACAAAAATTACAGTTCATTCCGCAAATGAAATTAGGAGATGCGTTCACAATGATATTTGAAATTTCTGTCTTATAAGATAAGGGGAGGGATGGGGTTGTGGGCGTTAGTGACGTCCTTCTTAAAAGGAATTCTAATTAGCTGGCAAAACTTAGACGTGAAAAACTTAAAGTTACCGTCGTCATTCTTCACAATGGCGAGGATATTAAGGTCATTAACAACAAGCAACAAAATCAATATTAGTCTAATAGAAAACAATCTTACAGAACTGAATTGGATTAATCTTACGCATTTAGATCTTATAGGATTTTATTATACTGAACAAGTTTTGACAGAGAGTATGATAAAAACAATAACTGGATTAGATTAAATTCTGTTATAAACTATGGAGCAGTTAAACTTTATGACAAAAAACCCTCATTGTTCATTGATTTGTGGGCAGACTGGTTGTGGGAAAACAATATTTCCTCGACCTGTTACAAACAGTTTATCGTTATAATTTTGCTCATATTGTGATTTTCTGCACAACCACTTAAATGGAACAAAGCATATCACAATAGAAGGTTTATATGGATAGATGATAACATATTTTTAGTTGATCCAGCAATAAATTAAGCGAGTGTTTAGAACACTTTTATAGACTGTTTGAGGGAACGCAGACACTATTTATTATAGATGACTGTTCAGCAGAAAAAGACATAGTTAAAAAAGAGAAAAACTTTGTCAAAACTAGCTTTCAGTGGAAGACATGCTGGGATAAGTGTGTGGATTTTATGTCAGAAATATAACTCGGTTTTAAAAGACTTTAGAGAACAGTTAAAGACTGTAGTTTTATTTCACATGAAAGACAGAGACGCATTTGATGAATGTATGCGTGAAAATGATGTTATTGAAAATGACCAGGAAAAACACAGGATTAAGCAAAAACTGAAATCTGAAAAGTTTTAGTAAATTAGTATTAAAACGGATAATCCTACACAGTATGTTTGTTTGTAGATAATCGTTATTTTTGGTTATTGAAGAGAATGTGTGATGGATTATCATTTTTAATTCATTGTTGAAGCCTTACTTGTCAGAGAACAGAGAAATCTCCGTTCTAAGGTCACCCGCCTGAAACTAGTTTTAACTAGTTTCAGGCGGGTGAGTTAGAACGGACATTTCTCTGTTCTCTAGTTCTTCTCTTTTTTTTTTCAGTGCATGATAAAATATACAGAGCAATATCTCTTGCAATATGCACATTTCGTTTGCACGTCATTGTTTTAGTTCAATAGAGTTCACGTTCTGAAATTGTCTGGAGAGGAGAGGAGAGAGAGAGAGAGAGGAGAGAGAGAGAGATCGCACTATGAGCTATGCTTTCTACCTCCACTTCTATCTTAATCCATTTCAGTCAGAGTTTTGGGTGAGTGAGTGAGTGTATGTTGCGACTATTGTACCTCAGATACGGATGGTCCAAGCCCCATTGGCAGTGAAACCCACGGCGCAACGCTCCGCACGTGCTTTTCCTATCAGACAAAGCGTTCGACTGTCATCTCCTCGCCTCTGTTCTCCCCAATGGGGGAATCGAATTCCATGCCATGGCCATGTCACTCGTCTACCCCACTTATCACAGGTTCTGTGTGTGTGTGTGTGTGTGTGTGTGTGTGTTGTGTGTGTGTGTGTGTGTGTGTGAGAGAGAGAGAGAGAGAGATTGTATGCGTGTGCGTATCTCTCTCTCTCTCTCTCACTATCTCTCTCCACCTACACACACACACACACACACACACACACACACACACACACACACACACACACACATAAACACACGCACGCACGCACGCACGCACGCGCGCGCGCACGCACGCACGCACGCACGCACGCACGCTTCCTGAGGAACCCTTTTGACAGGCATAAGCTTGAATTATGAAAAAGAAACGAACTCCGTGGGCGGTGTTGACGACTTATTATTCATCACCATATATATATATATATAATATATATATATATATATATATATATATATATATATATATATATATATATCTATATCTGTGTGTGTGTGTGTGTGTGTGTATTAACATTCAAAGATGAAAAAGACACATAACAAGTGTATTGACTTTGTACCAACATTTTGCCTTATTATTGCCTTCCTCAGGTGTGTGTGTGTGTGTGTGTGTGTGTGTGTGTGTGTGTGTGTGTGTGTGTGTGTGATCGCTGCATATATATATATATAATATATATATATATATATATATATATATTTATAGATGAATATATATATATGTGTGTGTGTGTGTGTGTGTGTGTGTGTGTGTGTGTGAGAGAGAGAGAGAGAGAGAGAGAGAGAGAGAGAGAGAGAGAGAGAGAGAGAGAGAGAGAGAGAGAGAGAGAGAGAAGAGAGAGAGAGAGAGAGAGAGCGAGCATCGTGCTAAGTTTGGCAGAGTTAATGTAAATTGAATTTTTTTCCCAAAGGAATGTGCTACAGGATGGAGTGAGTTTTGCCGTAGTTGAAATATCAAATCTCTGCCTGTCACTCTCAGCTTAATTCTTTAGAGTCAGTCGTTATTCTTAAAGGTTTTGAATTACTTAATTAATTCAAAGTGAAATGTGTGTGTGTGTGTGTGTGTGTGTGTGTGTGTGTGTGTGTGTGTGTGTGCATGTGCTGTGTGTGTGTATTTGTGCGAGTGCGTGAGCGGGGACATGTGTTCGTGTTTGTGCGCGCACGCGTTTGCGTATCTGTATGTTTCATATGTTTATGCGCGCGTGCGTGCGTGCGTGAGAGACAGAGAGCGAGAGAGAGAGAGGAGAGAGAGAGAGAGAGAGAGAGAGAGAGAGAGAGAGAGAGAGAGAGAGAGATCAACGATCAACGATCAACGACGATCAACGAAAGTTTAATGAACAAGGCCATTTGCCCATGCCATACAGGAAAAAGGAGGCATCAGAAACAAAGGACATAGTACAATAAGCATAATTCATATGGGAAACATGAAATATGATGCAAAAACCATAGTACATATCACTGGAAACACGAGATATAATACAGCGAGTATAGCATGCAGTATAATAATATTATACTGCATGCTATACTCGCTGTATATGCATGTATAAAAAAAAAAAAAAAAAAAAAAAGAGAGAGAGAGAGAGAGAGAGAGAGAGAGAGAGAGAGAGAGATTCAGATTTTTTTTCATAATAGGTCTTGGTTCCTAACGAAGGGGTGTGTGAACATATGAAGCATAATAACTGTAAACAATTTTAACACGTAATGAACCAAAAAGCAAATCGTTGTCAAACGTTCAGAAAGAAACAGTTTCTCTCAATATAAAGGGTTTGTATAGAAACAATGAATTGTTTAGCAGCTGAGAGAGAGAGAGAGAGAGAGAGAGAGAGAGAGAGAGAGAGAGAGAGAGAGAGAGAGAGAGAGAGAGAGAGAGAGAGAGAGGTGAGTGTGTTCGTAACATTTGATTTGTAAGGCCATGCATGAAGAAAATATTTCAAGAACGATATGTGCCAGTTTGTTTCCGATATTCTCAAGACATTCGTTTGACTGGGGCAACGCGTGATGTCGATTTCTCAGCTTATTAAACGTTAGATCAACTTTAGAATACGGACAACGGCAGCAGCAGCCGCAACAACAACGCCATTAGCAACAGTAACAAGAGCGGTGGCAGTAGCGAAACAACAACAACGCCATTAGCAACAGTAACAAGAGCGGTGGCAGTAGCGAAACAACAACAACGCCATTAGCAACAGTAACAAGAGCGGTGGCAGTAGCGAGACAAGTAATTTATCTCCGAATCACAGACAGGGTTTCTGGTCTGTGTTTATTTTTCTTTGGCCACTGAATGTGTTGATGTTCATCGGTTTATGCGTGGTTGATTTGATTAGAATTCTCTTTCAGCAATTTATTCTTTTTTTGTTGTTGAAAAGCCTGTCTTGATAATGTTGGTGTTTTGCGAATCTATTATCTAATCTTATCTAATCTAATCTGTGTTCTGTCTGAGTTAATGGAGTGGAAAACGTGGTAAAATGTTATCACATGTTCAAACTATCGCACTATTGGGAAGTGTGTGTGTGTGTGTGTGTGTGTGTGTGTGTGTGTGTGTGTGTGTGTGTGTGTGTGTGTATGAGAGAGAGAGAGAGAAGAGAGAGAGAGAGAGAGAGAGAGAGAGAGAGAGAGAGAGAGAGAGAGAATTTGTTTTTGTTGCACACATACATATCCGCGAAGCAGTCGTGGCACGTTTGACGTACTTCATGAAACGAAACCTCTTGCATTAAAAGCGGAAGAATACATCAATCATGTTTCTGCGGCATCGACCTCAACTGCCCGCACACAATGATTCCGATGTCTTTGTGTCGGATTTACTTATACTGAGTCATCTACAGCGTCACCGTGTCCATTGTGTGGTTTCCTTAGGGAGGATGAGTCGCATTTGTTGTTTCATTGTAAAAATTACAGTGCTATACGTGATAAGTGTGTAGTTTTTCAAAAGAATGTTGCCATAAATCAGGACACATTTGGAGTTTTAAACCTGAATTATGATGATAATTCAGTGAAATCACTTGCCAGATATATTGCAGAGGCATTGAAAATACGAGCAGAGGTTATCATCAACTAGAACTTACGACGTTCAAATGAAAAATGAATACTACAGGAAGTAGTAAAATATTTTGTTTATCGTATTTACATATTTACTTCTATGAATAATATCAAAATGGATTGGTCGAGATACTGGCCTATTTTGCTTGTATTTCAAGCTTTTAATCGATTGATGTTTATTTTATGTTTGTTACTTTCGTTTGGATATGATTATTTTGTGCTGTATGTCAGTAAGGCTGTATAGCTAATGACATTAAACATGTTCAGTGTTCAGTTCAGTGTTCAGTGTACTGCAATGTGTCAATAGATTCTTTGCCTTAAATTATTTTTTGTGTGTGTCTGCTTCTCCGTGTACTTCAATGCCATGACCAGATCAAACATGCATGCTCACAAGAAGGAGAAGAACAAAGAAAAGGGAAGGAAAGGAAAATATTGAGAGAGCGGACTCGTGATCCTGGAGTTGCGGATTCGAATTTCGGTACCGGGGTTTTTTTCTTTCGGGGGTTAACATTGGTTCTGACTCCATTCCCCATACAGTCCTTCGAATGAGACTATAAACCGAGGTTCCGTGTGTGAACGCACGCACAACATCTTGCACACACGTCAAATCCCATCACCAACTTTCGGAAGAGAAGGGCAGTTTGGCCGTTGGTGTGGACGACACGTTACACATAGCATGCACCTTCCCCGAAGTTGGAGTATGGCTGCCTTAATGGCGGGATGAATAAAAAACGGTCATACACACAAAACTCCACTGCCTGTCTATACAGGCAGTGTCCGCAGGAGTGTCAGCCTGCGTACGGAGAAGAAAGAAAGAAAGAAAGAGAGAACGGAGGTAACAACTTTGAACATTATTCATCCAAGTAACAAAACAATGAAGGTGAAAGTAAATAGAACAGGAAAGAATACTTGTTTAATACTTCTTGGTTACACTGTCACACACAGCAGCATACAGGTTATCACAGAAATCACAGAAAATACTCACATCCACCTCGTATATTTCTACATAGTATGATGCATCAACAGACCCCCCCCCCCTCCACTATCACCCTGCCACCCTCTATCTCCTCCTTACCTCCCTCAGGAAGTAACATCAACATTGCAAAGTTTACGAGAAATGGAGACTTCTTACATTTTAGCGAAACTATTCACCTCACTGTTCTCTGTTGTTGATTGTTTCATTAAATTATTCATCTTATTGTTCTCTTTTGTTACTTTTTTGAAAAAAATGAAGCTATTTATTGTGTTGTTCTCTTCAGCTGTGTTTAATTGAACTATTTATACTTATTGTTTTCTTTTACTTTACAACCACATTTATCTCAGAATGAATATAACATCAACAACAGCAAAAAAAAGATCAAGAACAAGAAGAAGAAGAAGAAGAACAAGAACAAGAACAACAACCTCAGGAACAACACCACCACCACCACCACCAGAACAACACCAGCATCTATAATAAATAATGAGACAAAGATATTGTCAAACTAAAGAAAAGAAAATGAGCCAGAACGCCCGTCAGTCAACCGAATCCTGTTTTGATCGTCCAGTTCCTTCCTCATTCTGCCTTAGCCTCCAGCACCTACAACCGACACTCGCTTCGTTCTTTTCGGTTATCATTTGTTTTGCTTTGTTTGTTTGTTTTTTGTGTGTTTTCCCCTTCTTTTGTCTGATTGTTATCTCATGCTTAATTTAAACAAACTGGCTCAAGGGGTAAAGGAGAATAGAAAATTAATAACATTTCAATTTTAAAAAAAGCCACAGTAGAAATAGTAGTCGTAGGAGCAGCAACAGTAACAACAGCGGCGGCAATAACAGTAGTAGTAGTAGTAGCAGCAGCAGCAGCAGCAGTAGCAGCAGTAGCAGTAGTAGTAGTAGTAGTAGTAGTAGTAGTAGTGATAATGATAAAAATATCAATGATGACATTGACGATGATGATGATGACGACGACGACGACGACGACGACGACGACGACGACGACGACAACGATGTTGAGGGTGATGATGATGATGATGATGATGATGATCATCATCATCATCATCATCATTGTCATCATCTTCATCATCATCATCATCATCATCATCATCATCATCATCATCATCATCATCATCATCATTGATCTTCATCACCAGCATCATGCTATTAACTGACGATACCGTCTTCCGTAGTATAGTGGCTAGTATCAATGCGCTTCATCATGTGAGGTAATTGGTTCAAATCCTATCAGAGGGATTATATGGCAGATGTTTCGACCCAGTGTGTGGCTACCCCTAAAAAGTTGACCGTCTTCTAGATTCTGATGGAAAGATTGGAACCACTGTGCACATTGACTGTGTTATACGCTCTAAGGGGAGATTTGAACCACGCTATGAACTTTCGTATATTTCATGAATGCTTTTCGATGTGTGTTGCTCAAATGTCTTGATCAGGTGGCTGTATCTCTCGGGCCTGGTTGACTGCTAGGATATTATTATTTTTTTAAAGGAAACGTTGAAACTCTGTCATGTAGTCTCAGAGCAGAATGGGTTTCTAGAGCAACATGTTTATCATCATAAAAGATAAACCGGGAAGGACGAGACGGGAGAGAGAGAGAGAGAGAGAGAGAGAGAGAGAGAGAGAGAGAGAGAGAGGAGAGAGAGAGAGAGAGAGAGAGGAGAGAGAGAGAGAGAGAGAGAGAGAACGAACCAGAGGCAAGTATGGGGCAGCATTGTCATCAACTGGGAACAGTCATTCCTTCAGGATGCATGTTAAAAAAAACATATAGAAGCTAACTGTATTTTGTGTGTGTTTTTGACCTTTCATAAAACTAACAGTTTTTTTCCAGGGTAGTTTTCTCCTTCGAGCACCTCTTGCAAAACAATCTTAGACACAGTCATGTCTGCAGGGTTCTTCAGAACACCTTTCCTCTTCCGCCCCGCCTCCCTTCCGCCCTCTGATTCTGTTTCTGTCTTCTGTCTGTCTGTCTATCTGTCTGTCTGTCTGTCTGTCTGTCTGTCTGTCTGTCTCTCTCTCTCTCTCTCTCTCTCTCTCTCTCTCTCTCTCTCTCTCTCTCTCTCGTGTCTGGATCGATTTATCCAAAATGAAGGTTAGCATGTTTTGGCCATCTGTTCGAAACTTTCTTTCTGCGTCAGTCGAAGCATGTTTGTCACTTGTGTCCTTTAAATCAACCGTAAGAAAACTGCTACTTAGGTAAAGAATGTCACTGTCACTGTGAGTATGGTCATGACAAATGCTGCAAATGCATCCTCTCTCTCTCTCTCTCTCTCTCTCTCTCTCTCTCTCTCTCTCTCTCTCTCCTCTCTCTCCCCCCCCCTTTCCTTCCTCCCTCCCTCTCCCTCTCCCCCAACCTCTCTCCCTCAATGTGTCTTATCCGTTACTTCCATTTTTATGGTTGCGTCCCTACATAATGTAGTTCACTGAATTTCTATTGTGCTCTGTTTTCACAACCTTTTAAAAATTGTTTTACTTGTATATGAAGATGCGCGCGTGTTTGTGTTTGTGTTGTCACATTATGCTGCATAGCTATTATTTTCTTTATTGCTTTATTATCATCATTATTATTTACTGTTGTTATTATTACCATCATCATCATCATCATCATCATCATCATCATCATCATCATCATCATCATCATCATCATTTTCATCTTCATCATCATCATCATTATCATTATCATTATTATTATTATTATTATTATTATCGTTGTTGTTGTTGTTGTCATTACCATAATTAACATCATCATCATTATGATTTGTTATTGTTATTATTATTTTTAAATCCATGCAGCATATGACTACTTTATTGAAGTGATTTGAAAACATTTTACCAAGGAAAACACCGGTAACATCCCTCTTTCAAAATCAATGCAGTATATGACCACAATAATCTGCTGACTGTCATACATGCAGTATATGACCACAATAATCTGCTGTCATACATGCAGTATATGACCACAATAATCTGCTGACTGTCATACATGCAGTATATGACCACAATAATCTGCTGACTGTCATACATGCAGTATATGACCACAATAATCTGCTGACTTTCATACATGCAGTATATGACCACAATAATCTGCTGACTGTCATACATGCAGTATATGACCACAATAATCTGCTGTCATACATGCAGTATATGACCACAATAATCTGCTGACTGTCATACATGCAGTATATGACCACAATAATCTGCTGTCATACATGCAGTATATGACCACAATAATCTGCTGACTGTCATACATGCAGTATATGACCACAATAATCTGCTGTCATACATGCAGTATATGACCACAATAATCTGCTGTCATACATGCAGTATATGACCACAATAATCTGCTGACTGTCATACATGCATTTTTGGACGGAAAACAGTATACACGAAGTAATATATCAAATAAAAAATACCAATCCTCCTTTCAGGAATTTTCTATCGATTTTTATAGTCTGGTTCGTGCATTCATAACATGTGTAATTGTCTTTAAAACAGAAAATGTTGTATATTTTCAAATGAAAATAAGAAAAGAACCCTTCTTACAACTTTAAAAGGACTGTCCAAATGTGTTTCATGCGTCAATGCTGTATATTCTTCAAAGGCGAAAGAAGGAAAGTACAACAGTTTTCAAGTCTGTCATAAGACTGTCAGAGACGAATGGTGTGATCAAGACGTTAACAATGCTTCTAACACCATTTAAAAAGAAATCACTACTGTGTAGCCATTTACAACTTTGTGGGCTTAGGCAAAAAAAGTGCAGAACATAAAGAAATATCTAAACTCAAGCCCATCAAGAATCTGAACCAAATGAAGCCAAAAACCTTTGAAAACGACAATAATCAGCAAATTGTAGATTCACTGAAATTCATGAGATGGGGCGAAGAATTAGGATACTGAGAACTTACATGAGAAAACCATGGCAAGAAAAAGAAAAGCTGCGTAGTGCGTAAGAGCGTATCGTAAAGGAATGCTGAGGTAACATAAAGCTTAAACAACACGCGCAGAACTGATTAAAAAAAAATCCATTCATAAATTTGGTCAGATGTTGTTTCCATATGTTCTTCTGTTCTCTTTGATGCCTAACTGGTGTTCAGTATCACAGTCCTTTTCTCATGTACCTCAGAACAGAAGTTCTGACCGGGCATGCATGAAATCATAACGGTTCAGAAATGGTGGAGACATCCTGTCCTTTTCCGAGTGCTCGAAGCGATGCTGGTGACTATTTCATCTGAACAGACCTTGTATTATCCTGAGCTGAAACTCTGCTGCTCTGGGGGGTTGGAAGGACACATGCAAACATGGGGAAAAGGATGAATAGGAGGGGAAAGCGGAGGGGCATGAGGGGAGTGGGGGAAAGTAGGGGGAGGAGGGGGGGGGGGGGGAGGCAGGGGGAGAAGGGGGAGGAGATGATTGATACCATTTTTTTTTCAGCGTCAAACACATGAATACAAACAAACTAAAGGAATACGTTTCTCAAGAGCAGTACCTTGTATTCCGAGAACCAGTATTTTTTTTCTTTTCTTTTTTTCTTTCTTTCTTTTTTAACATTCAAAAAGCACCATTATGCTGATCTTTTTTCAACATGCTGAAGACACACGCACACAAACGGGTACGTTCACAGGCACAAACACACATGTGGATGTGCACGCACGCCCCTCCCTCCCTTCCCTCCCTCCCCCCCCCCCCCCCCATCACACACAGACACACGTTGAACCAAATCTGCACCATAGCACACGATGACTGCAACACGATGTGCAACAATATGTAAGCTCACATGCGTGAATGCCCGCCCGTTGAACAACCGCGCACATGCAGGCGAAGGTAAACGACAGAAAGGGTGCAGCTGATTGAAATGGCACACACCTCGTTATATAACACAGCTGATTGAAATGGACAAACAGACCCTCGTTATATAACACAGCTGATTGAAATGGCAACACTCGTTATTCACACTGATTGAAATGGCAACTTATATAACACAGCTGATTGAAATGGCAACACCCTCGTTATATAACACAGCTGATTGAAATGGCAACACCGTCGTTATATAACACAGCTGATTGAAATGGCAACACCCTCGTTATATAACACAGCTGATTGAAATGGCAACACCCTCGTTATATAACACAGCTGATTGAAATGGCAACACCATCGTCATATAACACAGCTGATTGAAATGGCAACACCATCGTTATGTAACACAGCTGATTGAAATGGCAACACCATCGTTATATAACACAGCTGATTGAGATGGCAACACCCTTGTTATGTAACACAGCTGATTGAAATGGCAACACCATCGTTATATAACACAGCTGATTGAAATGGCAACACCCTCGTTATATAACACAGCTGATTGAAATGGCAACACCGTCGTTATATAACACAGCTGATTGAAATGGCAACACCCTCGTTATATAACACAGCTGATTGAAATGGCAACACCGTCGTTATATAACACAGCTGATTGAAATGGCAACACCATCGTCATATAACACAGCTGATTGAAATGGCAACACCATCGTTATGTAACACAGCTGATTGAAATGGCAACACCCTCGTTATGTAACACAGCTGATTGAAATGGCAACACCATCGTTATATACTGAACAACATTAAAAACGCACCGCTTGCCAAAAGACCCAGACAACGTTGGTAGTACAGAATTATTTAATGAAAGTAAGCATATTTGATTACGCATCCATTTTTCAATTAAACAAAATGTCTGTTCTTGACAAGAATGGCCGAATTCATCTGAAATGAGGTGGTGACTTCACTAGGGTCCCTGTCAAAAAGTACACGACGACGAGCATGTCCGTCCGCGAGCTCTAATACCGAGTGTGTCCGCCATTTGCCCCGATGCACGCTTGGCAGCGCCTCCTCATGGAGTAGACAAGGTTGTGCAAGAACGCCTGTGGCAGTCCATCCCACTCCTCGGTCAGTGCGCGCCTCAAATGATCGAGAGTCTGTGGACGTCTTCCACGGGCCACAAGACGCCCAGCTCATCCCAGACGTGTTCAATGGGAGCCATGTCAGGGGACAGAGATGGCCAGGGCAACACGGCAATGTTGTTTGCCTGGAGAAACGCAGCGGTGGCTCTTGCGGTGTGGGGTCGTGCATTATCATGCTGGAAGAACTGCAGCTCCGGGTGCTGGCCAAACAGTGGGACGACGTGGTTCTGCAGCACCTGCTGGTACGTGTTGGCATTCACATGGTTGACAAAAAAGTACAGAGGTGTCCGGTAGTCATGACTGAATGCCCCCCAAACCATCAGACTGCCCCCTCCCCATCTATTGGCTTCAAACACGCAGCAGTTGGCGTAGCGTTCCCCGACACGCCTCCAGACTCTCATTCTCCCGTCAGCATGAGATAACGCGAAGCGACTTTCGTCAGAGAACAGCACAGCTCTCCACTGACGTCGTGTCCATGGCAGATGCTGGTTGGCCCACTGCAGGCGTTGCTGACGGTGTCTACGGGTGAGGACTGGGCCAACATGAGGGCGTCTTGCATTGAGCCCTGATTCTTGCAATCGACGTCGAACAGTTTGTGCAGACACTGGACCCCGTCGACCAACCACCTGGCGACATGTTTCTGCTGCTGTAAGGAATCGATTACGAAGATGAAGTTGCTGAATGTATCGATCTTGCGCTGGTGTGGTAACACGAGGTTGGCCCGTTCGGCGCCGATCAGTGGTGGAACCAGTTGCTGCCAAACGTTGTGATAGCCTTACAATTATAGAGTGACTGCAGTTCAGTTGTCTGGCTGTCTCTCTCGATGACATACCGACCATTAACATCCCAATGGCTCGCTCGCGTTCTTGCATAGACAGTCGCGGCATTGTTTTCGGACCACTTCGCCTGGTCGAATGACAACTGATACCGTTTTCCAGTCGGCATGACTTCAAACTCACCATTTGAGACAAAGAAACAGATGTGCTACGTTCAGTCTCGGCCCCAGTGGCAAGAAAAGTGTTTTGGGCGAGTTGCACGTGGGCGTCACACGAACGTCGGCAAGCGCGGAGAAACCGAGGCAGTGTGAATCTGTGTCCCTTAAAAATTGTGTCAACATACCAAATCCAAATACACATTTTTTCCAAATGGGAAATCGGCAAATCAAAACGGTGCGTTTTTAATGTTGTTCAGTATATAACACAGCTGATTGAAATGGCAACACCGTCGTTATATAACACAGCTGATTGAAATGGCAACACCATCGTTATATAACACAAGTAGTCTTCAGTATGCTTTGATAAATCTTTCTTAATATGTTGTTTATCAAAGTGTTTTAGACATTTTGCGCAGGTGTCAATGGTGGTTGCATGTTCATTAGTGTAAAGTATGGGATCGATTTTTTTTTCTCGAATTCACTCATGCGCATTTCTAAACCGGGTATATTTTTCAGTTCGGTAATTATCCTGTAGTTCTCTAATGAATGAATGAATTTCAGGATTGATTTTATGAATTCTGCATTTATAGATAAAAAAGAATTTGCCCATAATAGTATAGAAAATTAAGTATTATGTCTGATTTTAAAATTAAGTATTATGTCTGATTTTGCTTTGTCATCAAATCCAAACAAAACTACTTCAACGTGAAGGGGCAGTCTTTCGCAGTTTTCACATTTCTCTTTTAATGTTTTTTTTCCACGACTCCCCAGAAATTTCGCGAAAATCTGCAATTCCGCAAACAGTGTTGGATGGAGTGTTTTTCATCGTCACAAAAAATGCATTTGTCATTTTCAATTATGCCCATGTTTTTAAGTGTGCAATTGGTAACCAAAATTCTGAAACATATTTGTCTAAAATTCTTATTGTATTTTACTTATTTTCTATTCCCCAATTTACTGGTGTGTTAATCTTCTGTTCCCATTTAGTAAACGGTTTGATATTAAATATGTCAACTTTTTCCAGTATTACATTGTAATATACTCTTTATCCTTTTTTCACACTACAAAGTGTTTACATTGCTTTAGTAAATGGATTTACTGCTATTATCCTCTAGATTTATCAGTCCTTTTCATGTAATTTTTAATTGCTTGCAGGCAGCTAGAATAATTCAAATAATTTTAACCTTTAATATAACTTTTTTTTGCAGAACTCATCACGTGTCAA
>CM031604.1:4249182-4251682 GCA_018398815.1 Conus ventricosus | reverse complement strand
AATGAAAAATATAAAAACCAAACAGAATTAAGTAAATATATTTGGAAGCTTAAAAATAAGAAAATAGATTACAACATATCATGGAAAATTATAAAAAGAGCAACACCATACAACAACATTTCTAAAAAATGCAACTTATGTACTACAGAAAAGTGGCTGATATTATGTAAACCCCACCTAGCATCCCTGAACTCTAAAGTAGAAATGATAAACAATTGCAGGCATAAATGGAAATCTTTGTCAATGCACCATTCCGTAACACGCCCCCCCTGAACGCGCCCCAAAAAAGAAAAAACCGGCAGGCCACGTGCCACACGCACAAAACTCACACGCCCACACACCACAATATATAACACCGGTGGCGTGCCCAAATTGTATACCCTGAGGAGAGCGTTAGCTTGAAACAAGCTTGGAGGTTTTTAATTTTTCCATTTTAAAATCTTATTTTAAACTGGTTTTATATATATATATATATATATATATATATAATATATATATATATATATATATATATATATATATATATATGTGTGTGTGTGTGTGTGTGTGTGTGTGTGTGTGTGTGTGTGTGTGTGTGTGTGTATACATGTACGGATGTATGTATGTAGATCTGTGTGTGTGCGCGCGCGCGTGTGTGGTAAAAAAAAGAGAGAGGGGGGAGGAGGAGAGTTTATGTGACGACAGTACAGAACTGCACAAAATGTAATGCCATGACATCCAAGTGGACGGATATATTCGTAAATCTCCATCCCTTCCCCTCACCTCTCTCTGTCTGCCTGTCTGTCTCCCCCACCTCTCTCTGTCTCTGTGTGTGTGTGTGTGTGTGTGTGTGTGTGTGTGTGTGTGTGTGTGTGTGTGTGTGTGTGTCTGTGTGTGTGTGTGTGTGTGTGTGTGTGTGTGTGTGTGTGTGTGTGTGTTTTGCCAACCCATGGATTGAGTGTAAGTGTGTTCTTTTTTTTTTCGATAACCCACTATTTCCCACAACCCGTTATGTTTTCACAGCATAGTTTCACTGTTGGAAATACTTAAAAAAATAAACGAGACCTTCTAAGTAACTGATTTATGAAATAAAAACGAAAAATTCACAAGTAGAGTTCTGAAATATTCCATTTTTAAACTGCCGAAAGAGGTTTACAAGTGTTCTTGAAGAACATTCTTGATTTGCTGAAATGATGGGCTTTAGTCTTGAAATGTCACTTCATATCTTGGCATTATTTCCGTGAATTAGAACTTTCTTAAAATGTATTGAAAGAATCGAAAAACTCAAGTTTGAAATCGTGGACAGAAGTTGTGTGTGTGTGTGTGTGTGTGTGTGTGTGTGTGTGTGTGTGTGTGTGTGTGTGTGTGTGTGTGTGTGTGTGTGTTTGAGAGAGAGAGAGAGAGAGAGAGAGAGAGAGAGAGAGAGAGAGAGAGAGAGAGAGAGAGAGAGAGAGAGAGAGAGAAGACAACAGATAAAAAACTAATACTCATATGAGAGAGAGAGAGAGAGAGAGAGAGAGAGAGAGAGAGAGAGAGAGAGAGAGAGAGAGAGAGAGAGAGCAAACAAGAACAACATTTAATTCCCATGACAGACACAATCGCAATATCCGCGCACGCGTGCGCACGCGCGCACGCACGCACGCACGCACGCACGCACGCACGCACGCACGCACGCACGCACGCACACACACACACACACACACACACACACACACACACACAGATGTGCTTGTCGGTGTATGCACTGCATGTATGTGTCTTCTGGACTGAGTAAACTTTGACTGCCTTAATCAATTTTCTTTTCTATTTAAAAAAAAAAAGAAAAAAGAAAAAAAAGAATTAGAAAGAAATCTCATGTTCTCATGGTTTTTTCTCTGTTTTGAAAAAAAAAGTCATCGTTGTGTGAAATTCGGGTCACAGACCCCATGGAGACGTTATGTGACGTTCAGGTTACTGCCCCCAGGGAGATGTGTGACATTCAGGTTACTGGCCCCTGGGAAACGTTGTGTGACATTGAGGTCACTGTCCCCTGGGAAACGTTGTGTGACATTGAGGTTACTCTCCCCTGGGAAAATTTCTGTGACATTCAGGTTACTTTCCCCAGGAAGACATTGTGTGACATTGAGGTCAATGTCCCCAGGGAGACGTTGTGTGACATTGAGGTCAATGTCCCCAGGGAGACGTTGTGTGACTGAGACTGTCCCCAGGGAGACGTTGTGTGACATTGAGGTTAATGTCCCCTGGGAGACGTTGTGTGACATTCAGGTACTTTCCCCAGGAGACGTTGTGTGACATGAGGTTACTGTCCCCAGGGAACGTTTGTGTGACATTGAGGTTACTGTCCCCGAGGGAGACGTTGTGTGACATTGAGGTTGCTGTCCCCAGGGAGACGTTGTGTGACATTGAGGTTACTGTCCCGAGGGAAACGTTGTGTAAACATTCTGGTTACTGTCCCCAGGAGACGTTATGTGACATTCAGGTTACTGTCCCGGAAAACGTTGTGTGACTGAGGTTACTGCCA
>CM031604.1:4237102-4247102 GCA_018398815.1 Conus ventricosus | reverse complement strand
AGAAGCTTGTTTCCACATTCTGGGCGCCTTTATTTCTTTGGCACACGCTTAGAAGCCGGTTGCTGCCAGGGTGAGACTCAACAGAGGGAACGACCATTGTATGAAGTGTGTCACAGTGACGAACACTGCAGCTACCCGGGGGTCAGGACCTTACCCAACACTATGAGGATCCTGCGCAGTGATAGCTGCCATACCCTGCACGTTGTCAAGCTGGAGCTGTTTGCTTAAGTCTCTGCTCTATTTGACCATGACTCGCGCCGACCAACCAGGAGACTATGCTAACCACTGGGTGTCGTGATTAGGATGGTGATCCGTAGGACTACATACCACCAAATGCTTCGTTCTTGACTCGTCACTGTAAATAACAGTAGGAATAACAAGCGCGTGCGCGTGTATATGCACGTGTTTGTGTATAATGTGCACACACCACACACACACACACACACGCATGCACGCACGCAGGCACGCACGCACGCACGCACGCACGCACCACGCACGCACGCACTCACACACCACACCACACACACACACACACCACACACACACACACACACACACACACACACACACACACACACACACACACACACACACACACACACACACACACAAGTGATGCAAGCAAAGCGTAAACTTTGATGATGATGGCGGTAATGTTTTGTAACATAGCACATGGTCTGGTGGTTTGATGGTAAAAGCAGAGGCGGCATGAAATCACACGTTTATTGATGACGGGTTTAGGGGGCTACAGAATCTGTACCTACCGCTTGCAATAGTTCGCCTCGCTCCTGGACCTCCTTCTTCAGCTGTCCTCTGACCAGGGACTGGCCGGGAACAGAGAGTCACGCGATGACCACTCCTCTGACCAATCAGGGACTGGCCGGGAACAGAGAGTCACGTGATGACGACTCCTCTGACCAATCAGGGACTGGTCGGGAACAGAGAGTCACGTGATGACGATTCATCTTACCAATCAGGGACTGGTCGGGAACAGAGAGTCACGTGATGACGACTCCACTGACCAATCAGGGACTGGTCGGGAACAGAGAGTCACGTGATGACGACTCCTCTGACCAATCAGAGGGCTGTTACTATTTTTGGTACATGGGGAAATGATGGACTGAACATGATTGAAATAATTTCCTGTTTGACTTCTAGGCTTTTGAAACAACACTTTCCTTAATAACAAACATATGCTGTAGAAGATAAACACTTTCCTAATAACAAACATATGCTGTAGAAGATAAACACTTTCCTTGGTTTGTATTGAGGATAATATTGACTTTAATCTTAAAGAAGCTGGATTAGAAATTTGATCTTTTACACTTCGTCTTTTGTTTTTCTTCTTTCTTTTCTTCAGAAATATCTATGGACGTATCAAGTCACGTGGTTGACTGAATGGAGTAAATGTCTTTGCCGCTGTTTGTGAGAGCCTACGGACCTTAGGTGTTGAGCAGACAGCACAACTAGTGTGACCTTGGTCAGTGTGGGGACTGGGAACTGGCGGGAGAAGTAGCACCACAGGCCTGTGGTTCAAGACTAGGCTGTGCGTGGATCGGAGCTCCATTCTCTGATCCCACGTTCAAAGTTGGTGACCAGATTTTGATGTCAGTGTCTGTTTACTTTTCTTTCGGCGGACAAAGTTCCAGAGCAAGGTACAATCTTTTCAGTGACTAGAGGCTGAAACTGGGCAGATTTGAAGAGGAATTTGACAGGATTGTTCCGGATTTTTCAAAGCCTGTGACACAGATGTTTGGGAATGCCCGCTAAAAGAGAACTGCGATTGTCGATTCTTGACAGACCAGACTGTTTTGTTGTCGGCAAACGGTGCTTGACCAATGGAACTAGGCTAATTCTATCCAGCTCATGCTGAAGGTGGCACCAGCGTCCTTATAGGTGGTAGGTCTTATATTTGAACTAACTTCATTCTTGAGGATAATTTGTTTTAAGATCGGAGTCACGAAACGCAGAGCAACCAGCTGTGCCAATATTGTGACGCCGGAAGTTGTTGTTGTTGTTGTTGTTGTTGTTGTTTAATCGAAGTAACACGAGGCTAAGCACAGATGGGCACACAGTAATGACGGCATTGTTTACTGTGAGGGATTCTCCAAAGAGACATTGTTAACATTTCTTTGCAGAGACAAGCCGTAGTCCATACTTGTTATTGTTAACTGCAGTTTTGTTGTGAGTCATCCATGTCTTTTTTATGCTATACACCCAACTCCTCAGGAAATATGGTAGAGAGCTTCAGTTTCCGTCATTAATGCAGAATTATTTTTAGCTCGTTAGCCTGCTGTCATGCAACAGATCATAACGGATGACTTTAGACATCGAAGAGACAGGACAAAAAGGAGAGGCACAAGAAGAGATCCTGTGGGACACCCTAGGAAATGACGGATGCGTCAAAAACAGCTCATTTTACTGTGCACGGTCTGAGTTCGGTTTGTCAGTGAAGGCTCAAGTGTGGTCAGAGCTAAATCGGCAATGACAGGACGCGGGAGGAATAATAGGGACATGCCGGGGTAAGTCTTGAAGCAGGGGAAATCTGCCGAAACCTACACACGCGATGCCGAGTTTGCCCAGGGGAGCATCTCATGGGAGTTCAAAGCAATACGAGGCGGAGGTGTGGGTGAGGGCATCGGCCTCACACACAGCAGGCACAGCAGCAGCACGGGCGAGGCCATTCTTCCGCAACTTCCAGCGTGCAGCAGCCACACAGCAGCGGCATCCCTTGATGACAGTAACAGATCGCCACAGCATCACAATCTGTTCTGCAGGCATGGGAGGCGGGCTGGGTGACGTCATGTCACGAGACTGTCTGAGGAATGGTTGTAGTAGGGGACGGCGTGATACGACTGTAGACAAAAAAAGTCTGGAAGCCTGCACTAGAAACGTGACATGCTTTGTGTGACATGGAAATGTGTGACATGCTTTGTGTGACATGGAAATGTGTGACATGCTTTGTGTGACATGGAAATGTGTGGGGACAGGGTTTCTTTCTTTTCTGTTCCCCTTCTGTTCTTTCTTTCTTTCTTTTGTCTTTCTTTCTTTCTTTCTTTCTTTCTTTCTTTCTTTCTTTCTTTCTTTTTGTCTTTCTTTCCTTCTTTCTTTCTTTCTTTCTTTCCTTTACTTTTCTTTTCTTTCGTTCTTTCTCTTTTCTTATTATTTCTTTAGCCAGATAATCTATTGAAGACATGGAAATGAAAGGGTTTCAACAGGAGATACAGAAGAAAGAAATAAAGAAAGAAAGAGGAATGGCGGTAGCTGAATGTTAGAGAAAAATGAAACGTGCGCCCCCGACAGAGAGAGAGAGAGAGGAGAGAGAGAGAGAGAGAGAGGGGAGACAGAGAGAGAGAGGAGAGAGAGAGAGAGAGAGAGAGAGAGAGAGAGAGAGAGTGGAGAAGAGAGAGAGAGTTTGCTAGCCGCTAATGCTGCCTCATGTGTGCTGTCGCAGTGGCATTACTTCCAAACCACTCTTGCCGCCGCTTCCCCCTCACATAGACCCATCCCCCGTGGCTTTGGGGCAGCCCAAAGGCCAGCATTCCACAGCAGCCCTTTTTAATGTCAGGTTGCGATAGGGCCCCCCCCCCGTGAAGCCCCGGGCCAATCGCCAGAAAAACTTGGGGGTGGTTTTCCCCTGGAGTCTGTTCTCGTTCCCCATCCCCGGACGTCATATACTCTTATTGACGGCGTTTTCCACCCCCGCAAGGGGGGCTCTCTAGAATAAGATTGTGATGTTATCCCTGAAGCATTTCCCCAGCAACGATTTTCCCTCACACACGCGTGCCCTCAAGAATAAAGATGGGGGATTTCCCCCTTAGTAGTTCCCAGCAATGCCCCAAATTTCCACAAAGGAGATCGATATAGACAGGTCAATAATGGGAAACTCGAAAAAGACAATGCTTGGGAAAAAAAAACCCAAGCGGGGTAATCAGGGCGATGGGGGATATGTAGGTGCTAAAAGGGGATGTTTTTTTTTTACATTTCTTGTCATAAAATGGTGAATAAATCGCTGGGGAGATTCCCCCCTTGACAAAGGGGGGCCTTTTTTCCCAGGCCCCAAATTCCCGGGACAAAATTTCCCCTGGGCGGGGAAACTGAAAGGGGTTTTTGGGTTGTTGTTTTTTGCATGTTTCCCTTAAAGCTTTTTTGCTTACTTTCTTATTAGCAAAGCTCCAAAAACTTTTGCCTTGTGTTTGGAAATATATTTTTTTTAATAAAACGGTTATCTCGTTGATCATTCATTATCTCGTTGATAAATTTGGGTATCTTTACTGACACCTATTGATTACTGCCCCTTTCCCCACACCCTTTTGAAAAAAGCCTGAGGTTTTAGAGACTTTTGGGTTTTTTTTTTGAATTTTTCCATAAAAAATTTTAAAGTACGGCTGGTTACGCCCAACCTAAAAGTCTCAGTAAAAATAAAAACCCGAAAAGACAGAAAAAAAAAAAAAGGGAAAAGAAAAACCCATGAAATTTTTTCGGGAAAAAAACCCAGTGAAAAGTCTCCCTTAAAACCCCGGGGACAAGGCTTCTTAAACGTACTGTGAAAAACGTCATTAGAAAAACGCAGCGGGAAAAAACTATTGGAAAGTCCTTTGGAGTACTCGTTCCAAAAAACTGTCGATAGGTAATTTTACCCTTTCGCCCCGTCGACAAAAAAGGCCGTGGGCGGGGGGTGAATGGGGGATTTGGGTTTTTTTAAAAGTTGGGAATTTTAACCCCCTTTAAATTTTTAAAGGGGGGAAAAAATTTGCCCGAAACATGCTTTGGGAAAAAAGATTTAAACTTTTAAAACATGCCGTAAAGAAATCATTTGACATACAGTAAAGAGGTTTTAAAAAAAAAAGGGGCCCCCCTTAAAAACGGAAAAAAAGGGGTGAAAAAAACTTTCCAAAAACTGGCGTGAAAAGACCCAATTTATGGGCGAAAAAACATAAATCATGGCGCCCAAAGGGAAACATTCATTTGGGGCAAAAGACATAAAAACATGGCGGAAAAAAACAGAAATCTGGCGGAAAAAGGGCAGAAATCATGGCGCGAAAAAAAAAAAAATCATGGCCGAAAAGAAAAAAATCATGGGGCCCAAAAGAAAAATTAAAGGCGCAAAAGACAGAAATCATTGGGGCGAAAAAACAAAAAATCATGGGGCGGGAAAAAAAAAAATCATGGCGCGAAAAGACATCAAATTTTTTGGCGTAAAAACTTCAATCCAAAGGCGCAAAAAAATCAAAACATGGGCCCCCCCCGAAAAAAAAATCAAACATGGCGCGAAAAGACCCTCAAGACACACTGCAAAAAAATTCAATTTTCACACTTGAAAACCCTTCCATCTTTAAAAAAACTCCCGGGAAACGAACCCGTAAAAACCTTTAAAAAACCCGGAAAATTGCTTGAAAGACACCCCAAAATCCCTTTTGGAAAAAACTTTTAAAAAAATTTCTGTGAAAATAAAAACTTGAAAGACACCTTTTAAAAACCCTTTGTGGAAAGACTCTTTTAAGGGAAAGCGTGGGCTAACTGCCTTTAAAAAATAACGTAAAAACCCGTGAAACACTTCCCCTTTAAAATATGCCGTGAAAAAATTTTTTTTAAATGTGGTACAAATACTGATTAAAACGACCCTGTGCAACATTTTTTTAACGGAAAGGCCCTGAAAGACTCCTTCAAATGGTCCTTTAAGAAGAACTCTTTAAAACACTCCGCAGAAAGACTCCTTCAAATGGTCCTTTAAGAAACTCTTTAAAAAACACTCCGCAGAAAGACTCCTTCAAATGGTCCTTTAAGAAGACTCTTTAAAACACTCCGCAGAAGAACTCCTTCAAATGGTCCTTTAAGAAGACTCTTTAAAACCCTCCGCAGAAAGACTCCTTCAAATGGTCCTTAAGAAGACTCTTTAAAACACTCCGCAGAAAGACTCCTTCAAAATGGTCCTTTAAGAAGACTCCTTTAAAACACTCCGCAGAAAGACTCCTTCAAATGGTCCTTTAAGAAGACTCTTTAAAACACTCCGCAGAAAGACTCCTTCAAATGGTCCTTTAAGAAGAATCTTTAAAACACTCCGCAGAAAGACTCCTTCAAATGGTCCTTTAAGAGGACTCTTTAAAACACTCCGCAGAAAGACTCCTTCAAATGGTCCTTTAAGAAGACTCTTTAAAACACTCCGCAGAAAGACTCCTTCAAATGGTCCTTTAAGAAGACTCTTAAAACACTCCGCAGAAAGACTCCTTCAAAATGGTCCTTTAAGAAGACCTTTAAAACACTCCGCAGTTTCCCCATGGTGTTGTCACAATCTGAAATGAAAGAAGTTCCCTCCTTTCAAGGTGTACACCAGTGTACAGCCATAGACTCTCTGCTGAAAAGAGACCAACACGGCGAAAACACATTGACATGTTCACAATTGTGATCTGTTGCAGAATAAATTGTTAATTTTTTTTTTTTAAATCATGCAGCTGAGACGGGACAGGTTTTCACAGGGTTGTTTGGTATGGTTGGAAAGATGGACTGACATACCCGTGCTCATCCCGACGCTTCCTATTTCTTCCACACCTGAAAGAAAGCTCGGGAGAAAGAAAGCCAACACTACTTAGCCACAAAGTTGGGTCACACTGAGCCTACGTTTCCCTGCACCTCCAACTTTCGTCCACGTGAGAAAGGAAGAGTGGGGAAGAAGAGGAGGGGGGGGGGAGATGGTGAAGGGAGGGAGGTGGAGTAGAGGTGGTGGGGGAGGGGGAGGGGGGGGCTAACGTGAAGACGGAATCGGAGGAATAATAAAAAGGAAAGGCCGGGGTTGGTAGGTTTAAAGACTTTCCCTGGAATACTCTCCAGACTGAGAGGCTTCCCGGTGGCACCGCGGGAAGACAGACGCAGCATGCAGAGAGAGGGTGATCTTGTGAGAGCTCCCCCCCCCCCCCTGTTTCTGACTAGCTGAATGATGAGTGGCTTGTGCCAGTGACACATCAAGGCATTAGGAAGAGGCCCGCCCACTTGGCTCCAATCTCAGGAGAGCGAGAGAGAGAGAGAGAGAGAGAGAGAAGAGAGAGGAGAGTGCGTGCGTGTGGGAAGTACCATTGCACAATACCTTGCCCACCTTTCTCTTACACACGCATTTTAGTCGCCGTCTCGGAAGATTTGTGTGTGCAGACAGAGAGCTGTTCTTCTGTGGCCCTTCGCAGGATTGACTCGGCTCTGGGCTCGGATCGTCTGTGTCATCACTGAATGGGGTCCTTGGTCGCTACAGTGGATAACAGTGTGTAAATAAAACAGTTTTGTTCTTTTCTTTTTTTCTCTCCCCTTTTTATCACAACAGTTTGTGTCGCTCGACTTCGCATCGCGCCTTAGGAATAAACAATCACAGTAGGGGAAAAAAGGAACCGGGAAAGATTGAAGACGTGATTCCAGTCAACATATCGCTTTTTTGCTGCTGTTTTTTTTTTTTTTCCTTTCTCTTTTCTTCTTTTTTTTCTTGTCTGTGTGAAATTGTTAGTGTCAGTGAGTGTTGGTGTCAGTGAAATTGTTAGTGTCAGTGAGTGTTGGTGTCAGTGAAATTGTTAGTGTCAGTGAGTGTTGGTGTCAGTGAAATTGTTAGTGTCAGTGAAAGTGTTGGTGGTTTTTCTTTTTTTTTTGTCTGTGTGAAAATGTTAGTGTCAGTGAGTGTTGGTGTCAGTGAAATTGTTAGTGTCATGTGAGTGTGGTGTCAGTGAAATTGTTAGTGTCAGTGAAAGTGTTGGTGGTTTTTCTTTTTTTTTGTCTGTGTGAAATTGTTAGTGTCAGTGAAAGTGTTGGTGGTTTTTCTTTTTTTTTGTCTGTGTGAAATTGTTAGTGTCAGTGAGTGTTGGTGTTTTTCTTTTTTTTTTGTCTGTGTGAAATTGTTAGTGTCAGTGAGTGTTGGTGGTTTTTCTTTTTTTTTCTTTTTCTTTCTTTCTTTTTTTTTTTTTTTGCTTTTTTTCTTCTTTGGAAGCCGGCAGACGTGACAGTGAGGAGGAAGAGCGACTTGAGGTGTGGGGATGTGAGGGTGGGGTGTATGTGAGGGGAGGGGCTCCGGCAGGGCCAGGAGACGGCGGACCCTGGGTTCGATTCCCCCAGCAGTGGATTACCTGGCCAGCGACCACAGCGGAGTGTGATCAGCCGTGCAGCGCCAGTCCCCTGCCCGCTGACCCGTGGTCAGATGACCCCTGTCTGTCCCCCTGTGAGAGCCGTGTGCTGGTCCTGGACGGCTGTTGTGTGCACTGGGGCAGTAGAAGTGACCACGGTAAACGACCACCACTTTGTCCTCTCTCTCTCTCTGTGACCATGTCCACGCGACCATGCACACACATAGTTATTACAACATCGTAACACTGATACCAATACTGATTCTAATAATCCTTCAGTAACCATTTGAGTAGTAACAAAAGGACGACCAAAAAAAAAAGGAAGAAAAAAGAAGAAAACAATGATGATCATGACGATCATTATCATAGGCGAGAAAAGGGTTGTTCATAATAACAGCATTTGTTGAAAGTTTATTCTATATCCTTAAGTTGTGTGTGTGTGTGTGTGTGTGTGTGTGTGTGTGTGTGTGTGTGTGTGTGTGTTGGTGTGTGTGTGTGGTGTGGATGTGTGTTGTGTGGTGTGTGTGTGTGTGGTGTGTGTGTGTGTGTGTGTGTTGTGTGTGTGTGTGTTGTGTGTGTGTGTGAGGTTGTGTGTGTGTGGTTGTGTGTGTGTGTGGTGTGTGTGTGTGTGTGTGTGTGTGTGTTCCATTGCCAATTAGATTCCGTTCTGCAAGTGTCTGAGCCCCATAGAATGACTGAGCACCGCCCCATACTGCGTCCTTCTTGGGTCTTTGGAAGCGGGGGTGGGGGGTGGGAGCGGGGGTGGGGGGAGGGAGATTGCAGTACCAGCCTAGGGACTTCCCTGCAGGTGTCATATAACGAGGCCATTAACATGATATCAGTTTCCGCTTAATGTCATCACACAATATGTCATAATATCATCATACAGTATATTTTAATATCATCACACAATATGTCCATAATATCATGATACAGTATATCTTAATATCATCACACAATATGTCATAATATTATCATACAATATATCTTAATATCATCACACAATGTATCATAATATTATCATACAATATATCTTAATATCATCACACAATATATCATAATATTTTCATACAATATATCTTAATATCATCACACAATGTATCATAATATTATCATACAATATATCTTAATATCATCACACAATATATCAAGTATTACACACAATATATCTGAATATCATCATACAATGTATCTTAATGTCATCACACAATATATCTTGATATCACACAATATATGTTAATATCACACAATATATCTGAATATTATCACACAATATATCTGAATATCATCACACAATATATCTGAATATCATCACACAATATATCTTAATATCATCACACAATATATCTTAATATCATCACACAATATATCTTAATATAATCACACAATATATCTTAATATCATCACACAATATATCTTAATATCATCACACAATATATCTTAATATCATCACACAATATATCTTAATATCATCACACAATATATCTTAATATTATCACACGATGTATCTTAATATCATCACACAATATATCTTAATATCATCACACGATGTATCTTATCACACGATATATCTTAATATCATCACACAATATATCTTAATATCATCACACGATGTATCTCATCACACGATATATCTTAATATCATCACACAATATATCTTAATATTATCACACGATGTATCTTAATATCATCACACAATATATCTTAATATTATCACACGATGTATCTTATCACACGATATATCTTAATATCATCACACAATATATCTTAATATCATCACACGATGTATCTCATCACACGATATATCTTAATATCATCACACAATATATCTTAATATCATCACACGATATATCTTAATATCATCACACAATATATCTTAATATTATCACACGATGTATCTTATCACA
>CM031604.1:4222102-4232102 GCA_018398815.1 Conus ventricosus | reverse complement strand
CAAACAAGTGAAGCGATGTTCATTTAAACCAAACAAGTGAAGCGATGTTCATTTAAAGCAAACAAGTGAAGCGATGTTCATTTAAAGCAAACAAGTGAAGCGATGTTCATTTAAACCAAACAAGTGAAGCGATGTTCATTTAAACCAAACAAGTGAAGCGATGTTCATTTAAACCAAACAAGTGAAGCGATGTTCATTTAAAACCAAACAAGTGAAGCGATGTTCATTTAAACCAAACAAGTGAAGCGATGTTCATTTAAACCAAACAAGTGAAGCGATGTTCATTTAAACCAAACAAGTGAAGCGATGTTCATTAAACCAAAAGTGAAGCGATATTCATTTAAACCAAACAAGTGAAGCGATGTTCATTTAAACCAAACAAGTGAAGCGATGTTCATTTAAACCAAACAAGTGAAGCGATGTTCATTTAAACCAAACAAGTGAAGCGATGTTCATTTAAACCAAACAAGTGAAGCGATGTTCATTTAAACCAAACAAGTGAAGCGATGTTCATTTAAACCAAACAAGTGAAGCGATGTTCATTTAAACCAAACAAGTGAAGCGATGTTCATTTAAACCAAACAAGTGAAGCGATGTTCATTTAAACCAAACAAGTGAAGCGATGTTCATTTAAACCAAATAAGTGAAGCGATGTTCATTTAAACCAAACAAGTGAAGCGATGTTCATTTAAACCAAACAAGTGAAGCGATGTTTATTTAAACCAAACAAGTGAAGCGATGTTCATTTAAACCAAACAAGTGAAGCGATGTTCATTTAAACCAAACAAGTGAAGCGATGTTCATTTAAACCAAACAAGTGAAGCGATGTTCATTTAAACCAAACAAGTGAAGCGATGTTCATTTAAACCAAACAAGTGAAGCGATGTTCATTTAAACCAAACAAGTGAAGCGATGTTCATTTAAACCAAACAAGTGAAGCGATGTTCATTTAAAGCAAACAAGTGAAGCGATGTTCATTTAAACCAAACAAGTGAAGCGATGTTCATTTAAACCAAACAAGTGAAGCGATGTTCATTTAAAGCAAACAAGTGAAGCGATGTTCATTTAAAACCAAACAAGTGAAGCGATGTTCATTTAAAGCAAACAAGTGAAGCGATGTTCATTTAAACCAAACAAGTGAAGCGATGTTCATTTAAACCAAACAAGTGAAGCGATGTTCATTTAAAGCAAACAAGTGAAGCGATGTTCATTTAAACCAAACAAGTGAAGCGATGTTCATTTAAAGCAAACAAGTGAAGCGATGTTCATTTAAAGCAAACAAGTGAAGCGATGTTCATTTTAAACCAAACAAGTGAAGCGATGTTCATTTAAACCAAACAAGTGAAGCGATGTTCATTTAAACCAAACAAGTGAAGCGATGTTCATTTAAACCAAACAAGTGAAGCGATGTTCATTTAAAACCAAACAAGTGAAGCGATGTTCATTTAAACCAAACAAGTGAAGCGATGTTCATTTAAACCAAACAAGTGAAGCGATGTTCATTTAAAACCAAAGCGCATACAATGAAGTGAGTAAAGAAGCGAATCGCTCAGATAACTTGAAAGATGCACAAATAAATGAATACATCAAGAAAAAGACGTCTAAGTAAAAAAGGATACAAACAGATACAAATCAAAACTACACATAACATACAGACACGAAGGGATTAAAAAAACAACAACAACACATAATTAATAATGCACAGGTAAGCAGGGGAACAGCTAAATAATTGAATTAATGAATGAATAAACGAATAAGTGAATAAATGAAAAAGTAAGCACACAAAATAAATAAATAAACAATAAATAACTGCAATAAACAAAATGAATAAACAAACAACCAATTAAACAAGCAAACAAATAAATAAATGAATAAATGGACTAATAAATAAATAAATAAATAAATAAATAAATAAATAAATAAATATTTTGTCTGTCTCCAAAATAGCTGTGACAGGTTTGTGCGTGTGTACGTGCGAACGTGTGTGCGTGCGTGTCTGCGTGCGTGCGTGCGTACGTGCGCGCGCGCGCGCGCGCGCGCGCGTGTGTGTGTGTGTGTGTGTGTGTTTGTGTGTGTGTGTGTGTGCGTGTGTGTGTGACGCTCAGCGGTAGTGGAGATAGAGAAGTGAGTCAGGAACAGTTCTCCTACAACGCCTTGGCTTAAGGCTGTGTCAGTCCAATTGACATAGGCCAGAACACCAAGGCTACATCAAAATGTTGTTATGCTCTGCATAGTTATGTGGGGATTGTCTTCAGTCGTGACAAGCTCCTAGCATAACATTATCAGGCTCCCAAATCCCCCGAAGTCGGAGTGTGGCTGCCCATGTGGCGGGGTAATCAAAAACGGTCACACACGTAATGTTCTCATCCCCAGCTGATGCATTTGTGCCATAGTGTTCAAATACTTCGGCTGTTCGGATGATCCCTGGAGTCTTTTAGCCAGGGTACGACAACAACAACAACAGTTCTCCTACATCCTGGACAGTTTGGTGCTGTAAAAAGAAAAGAGGGAGAGAGGGCGGTGGGTGGGTGGGTAGGTGGTGGAAGTGGTGGTGGTGACCTACTGGACACCTGACCACCCACGAGGCTGTCGTGGGCCCCCCACGCGAGGTCCAAGCTGATGTAGAACCCTGACCTGAACGGCCAGGACAGACGTTCTCCCTTTCACCACTTTGCCCTCGCTGTGGGATCAGTCTGTTTGCTGGGCCCTCCTCCCACCCCCCTAAGCTCCCTGCCCCCCCCCCCCCCCGTCCTCATCGTCTTCCATCATTCCTCGGCCAGAACTCGGACGAGATGAAGTCATCCTGGGGGAGACTAGCCCATGTTACTTTTATTTATTTATTTTTTATTTTTTTTAAATTCCACATAAGTGTTCGAGGATCTGAGACTTGCCAAAGAGATGAATTCCGTGAAGGTATCGGTTGGTTAGCCTGTAGGTGGTGACAGGATCGTATAGTTGTAATCCATAGAATGTCAAAAATTGTTCTAAACAGGTAGACATTTCACATTCGCAGCAATGAACAATTCAAGGCAGTCGTCTGCATTTTAAGGGAAATAACTCGCGATGAAAACAGCCGGTAAAAAAGACGTTTTCGGCTTCATTAATTCGCCAAATTGTTAGCGTTCTACTGATTAATTTAGATAGGTTCGGTGGTTCTAGACTATAAAATTTTAATCTTATGTTATCCAAGTACCTTTCGCCCCCCAAAAATTTTCGATGCGGTTTTCTAGCCGACGTACTTGAACGATAGCTCGATGTGGCCCTCGGACTATTTGTAGTAGTGTTTCATAGTATGCTCTTCTTCTTCTTCCTAAAGGCTGGTTCACTCGAAAACAAGTAGGTCACCAGCGCGCATGTTAAAAAATAAAATAAAATAAAATAAAGTGCGACTCAGCCTACAATACTGTAGTGCAACGCTGGGATGGTCGTGAGGGTAGAAATCTGGTTTACACTTAATTTTGTTTTCTTGCTGATTGATGAGAATGAGGATGATGAAGATGATGCTATGGATTTCCATTTCGGTCTGAGACTGCATGACAGGGCTGTACTCTACTCTTTCTTTCATAATAATTATACCCAGCGTCAACCACGCCGAGAGAGAGAGAGAGATACAGACACCTGCAGTGTTAGTCAGGAAATTATTTTGAGCAACACTCTCAGAGACGCATCCATTAAGTGGATGAAACTCGACTGTGTGGTCCCAGTCTTCCCAACTGAGCCCGTAGCAAACTCAACTCTGGGTAGGAGTTCACACTTTGTAGAAGGAATTAAAAAAAAAAATCACGATCACCACAAGCCTTTTTTTCTTTTTCCTTTTTCTTTCGTATTTTCTTTTTCTTTTTTCCCCCTTTTTTTGTGAAGGGAACCTGTCTGTAGGCAGCGCTTCGCACACTGAACTTCTTCATGTTGTGGCGACTATAAGAAAAACATCACAGAGAGAGAGAAGAGGAGAGAGAGAGAGAGAGAGAGAGAGAGAGAGGGGGATAGGGAGAAGAGAGAGAGAGAGAGACAGAGAGAGACAGACAGGGGAGAGGAGAGAGAGAGAGGAGAGAGAGAGGAGAACATTCCGGGACCATCCAATATTTGGTTATGAAACGCTGGGCCCCTTTTCCCCTTGAGGGTAAGATTAATTCTGGGTTAATTAATTTTTTTTTGTGAAAAAATTAAAAAAAAAATAGGAGAAAACCCCTTTTTTTCCCTTTTTCTTTTTTCTTGAATTTTCTTTTTCTTTTTTCCCCCTTTTTTTTAAGGGAACCCCCCCCGAAGGAGGGTTTTAAAAACAACCCCCAACCCAAGGTTCTCGGGGAAATTTAGGAAGGCCCCCCCTAGAAAAGGGCCAACCAAAAATTTATGGTGGATAAAAACCCCCAGAATTTGGGGCCCCAGTCGGAAATTGGAACCCCGGGGGGGGCCAAACCAAATAAACGGGGTTAGGAGGTTCACACTTTTTAGGGGGAAATTTAAAAAAAAAAATCCAAAGAAGGATTTTTTTTTTTTTTTAAAAAATTTTTTTTTTCCCCCCCTTTTTTGGGTAAAAGGGGGGGGGGGGAATGTTGGGGGAGGGGGTTGGGAAGGAATTTTAAGGGGGGGGTTGTGGGGAATTGGGGGAAAAAATTGGAGGGGGGGGGAAAAGGGGAGGGGTGGGGGAAGGGGGGAAAAATGAGAGGGTGAGGGGAGGAGGGGTGGGGGAAAGGATAGGGGGGGAGGGGAAGGGGAGAAAAGGGACGGGTGGGGGGGGGAGAGAGAGGGGGATTTGAGGGGGAGTTTGGGGGGGGGCCGGGGAGACCCGGGGGGAAGAGAGGGAGAGAGTGGGGAATGAGGGGGCGGGGAAGGGGGAGGAGGGGGGGGGGTGGGGGGGGGGGGGAAGGGGAAGGGGGAGGGGAGGAAAAGAGGGGGGAGAGGGGGGCGGCGGGGGGAGAGACGGGGGTGGGGGGAAGATTGGGTTTTAGTGGGGGAAGGGAGAGAAGAGACGGACAGGGGAGGAGGAGAGAGAGAGGGAGGAGAGGGGAGGGGGGGGAAGGGGAAGGGTGACAGAAAGGGAGGAGGAGAAAGGGGAGAAGAAGGAAGGGAAGAACGGGACAGAAGAAACAAAAACAGGAAAAAAAAAAACAACCCAGAGAAAAAGAGAGAAAAAAAAGATAAAAAAATAACACGTTTGGGAAAAAGGGGTGGAGGGGAAGAGGATTGAGGGGGGGGAGAGAGACGGGGGGGGGAGAGGGAAGGAAGAGAAGAGGGGGGGGATTTCGAGAAGGAGAGGGGAGGGAAAAGACGAAGGGGGGAGAGGAGGGCACTTTATTCTGCGGAACCAAAACCCCCGGGTTCCCCCGGGGCCCCCTGGGTTCCTTCCTTTACCCCCCCAAATTTAATTTTTCGGAAATTTTATGTTTGGTTTAATTTTTTTTATAACCAAAAAAAAGGTTTTTTAATTTTTTTTGGGAATAGGGGAGGAAAAAGAGAAAAAAATTTTGGACCCAAGGTAACTTTTTGAAGGGGAGAACAGAGAGGAAAAAAGGGGAGAGAGGGGGGGAGAGGGAAAAAGAAAAGGGGGGGCCGGGGGAGGGAGGGGGGAGAAGGGGAAAGGGGACGGCGAGAAAGGGTGGAGGGAGAAAAAACCCAAAGGGGGAGGGGGGAAAGGGAGAAGGGAGAGGGGAGGGAGGGGGGAGGAGAGGTGAAAGAAGCGGAGAGAGGGGGGTAGAAAGGAGGAAAAGAGGGGAAAAGGGGGGGAGGGGGGAAAAAAAGGGGGTGGGAGAGAGGAGGGGGAGAGGGAAGGGAAGGGGAGGGGGGGATGGAAAAGGGAGAGAGGAGGGGAGGGGGGGAGAGAGGGGAAAGGGCAAAAAACAGACAGAACCAAGACAAAGAGAAGAAAGTGGAGAGTAGAAAGGGAGGGGGAGGGGGTTGAGAGGAGGAGAGGGAGGAGACGGGGGGATTTTTTGACAAAAGGGGGTTGGACGGGGAGAGAGAGGAAAGGGGGGAGGCCCGAGGAAAAAGGAGGGGAGGTGGAGGGGGGGAAAGAGAGGAAAGAAAAGAGGGGAATGAGAGAGAAAAACCCACAAAACAACCAAAAAAAAACCCCCAAAAAAGAGAGACAAAAAGGAGAGAGAAAGAAAAGAGCAAAAAAAGAGAAAAAAATGGGGGGGGAGGGGGAAGTTAGGGAGAGAGAGGGGGGAAGGGGGAGGGGAGGGGGTGGGGAGGGGGAGGGGGGGTTAGGGAGAGTAAAAGGGAGGGGGAGGGGGGGGGGGGGGGGGGGGGGGGGGGTGGGGGGGGGTGGGGGGGGGGGGGGGTTTAAAAGGGGGGGGGGTGGGGGGGGGGGGGGGGGGTTTCCTTTGGGGGGTGGGGGGGTTGGGGGGGGGGGGGGGAGGGGGTTTTTTTGGGGAAGGGGGAGGGGGGGGGGGTGGGGGGGGTTTAAAAGCGGGGGGAGGAAGGAAGACCCCCATAACCGAGGGGGGTAGGGGAAAAAAGGCTGGGGCAAAAAGGGGAGACCGGGGGGCCTGAGCGAAGGGAGGGGGGGGGGGGGGTTTTGGAAAAAGGGGGGGGGAGGGGCGGGGGGGGGGAGGGGGGGGGTGGAGGGGGAAGGGGGGGGGGGGGGGGGGGGGGGGAAGGCCCGGGGGGGGGAGGGAAAAAATCACCCCCCTGGCGGCCGGTAAAAAGGGGGCCGAAGGTCAAAAGGGGGGGGGAAAAGGGGAGGGGGGGTGGGGGGGGTTGGGGGGGGGGGGGGGGGGGGGGGGGGGGGGGGGGTGGGGTGGGGGGGGGGGGGGGGCGGGGGGGGGGGGGGGCCCCCCGCCCCCGGGGGCCCGGGCCCGAGGGAGGGGGGCCCCGGGGGAAAAGGGGGGGGGGGGGGGGGGGGGGGGGGGGGGGGGGGGGGGGAGAGAGGGGGGGGGGGGGGGAGGGGGGGGGGGGGGGGGGGGGCCAAAGGACGGGGGGTGGGGGGGGGGGGGGGGGGGGCGGGGGGGGGGGGGGGGGGGGGCGGGGGGGGGAAACAAACACAATGGGGAAGGAAAACCCCTAAAAAAACAACGGGGTCTGGAACCTTTTTTTTTTTCTTTTTTCTTTTTTAATTTTTTTTCCCCCCCTTTTTGCCTTTCTGTTTTCTGGGGCAAAACCCAACCCAAATGCCCCGGGGGGGTGGGGGAAAAGTGGGGGTGTTATTGGTAGGGGGGGATTTTGGGGGGGGGGGGGGGGGGGGGGGGAAAAGGGGGGGGGGGGGAAAAAAAAAAAACCAAAAAAAAAAAAAAGAAAAAAAACGAAAAAAAGAAAAGGAGTTGCTGGCTTTTCCCTTTCCCCGTTTGCCCACCCAAACGACTTTGGCTCCCCGTGGAAAAAAAACAGATAAATTTTGCGAAAAAAAAAGAAAGAAATTAAATGGCGATTATTAATCCTTTTGACAGAAAGGGAAATTATGAACAGGGACACGCAGTAAGAGGGAGGGAAGAGGAGAGAGGGGAGAGAGTGTGTGTGTGTGTGGGGCTTTGTGTGTATGTGTGGGTGTGGGCTGTGTGTGTGGGTGTGTGTGTGTGTGTGTTGGGTGTGGGTGGGTGTGTGTTGTGTGTGGGGGTTTTTGTGCGTGCGCGCGGGGCCGTGTGCGTTTTTATGTTGTGGTGTGTGTTTTGTGCGTGGGTGCGTGGTGGGCGTGTAGGTGGGGCGTTTTGTGTTTTTGGTGTGTGCGTTGTGGGGTGCGTGCGTGCGTGTGTGTGTGGTGTTTTGGGTGGGGGTTGTGGGGTTTTGGGGGTGTGTGTGTGTGTGTTTTGTTGTTTGGGGTGGGGGGCGGCGGCGTGCGTGCGGGGCGTGGGGGTGCTTTGCGTGGGGGGGGGGCCGGTTGCGCGTTGGTGTGTGTGTGTTTTGGTGTGTGGGGGTTGGGAAAAAGACTCTCATCCCCCACTCACTTCCCCCTGCCCCCCTTTTTTTTTTCCCCCGCCCTTCTCCAAAAAAAAACAAAATAAACAAAACCCAAAAAAAAAATAACAACACACGGAAAACCAAATGACAAAGTCCTTTGGGCCCCTTGGCCCTCAAAACCTGCTGACTGCCCTTTGGGGGCCCCCCGTAGTGGGCCCAAGGTCAAAAACCCCCTCTGGGACGTAAAAGAGGGGCCCCCCAACTGTGCAGTCTCCATGCTTTTGGGTTAAGGCCCCCCCCCCCTTTGAAAAGGGAAAAAAATTTCGGGACCGCCCAATCTTTTCCCCTTCTTCTTCTTTTTCCGGGGGGTTCGCAGGGCTGGTACCCTGGGGAAACCCACCCCCTGTTTTGGGAGTGGAGGTTTTTTTGTTTTTATAAAGGGTTTTTTTTTTTATCTCCCCATCCCTCCAATTTCGGGGAAGGAAGGTGAAATGCTATGTGTAACGTTGCCCATCCATCCCAAAAATGGGCCCAAAAACTGGCCCTTCTCTTCCGAAATTTGGGGTTGATGGGTTTTTGGGGTGTTTTGCAAGATTGTTATGATTTGGTTTCCCAAAACCCCGGAACCTGGGTTTTTAAAAGTTCTCTTTCGAACGCTGTAGGGGGGAATGGAGTCGGAACCTTTTTTAACTCCGGGGGAAAAAAATTTTCCCCCTTTGTCCCGGGAAACCGGCTCTGGGCCCGGGAGGAAATTCAAAACCCGAAACCCCCAAAGATTACGTTTTCCGGCGCTTTTTCCCCACTGAGCTTTTCCCGGCCCCCCAAAGGGCCCGACAATCAAGATTTTTTAAAAAAAATCTACCCCTTTTTAAGGGGCCCGGGGACTTCCCCAAAAGTGTTTCCTTCTTTCTTTTAATTTTCTTTTTTCTTTTTTTTTTTTTGCCAGGACCGGGAACCCAAAGAAAAATGAAAAAACCCTTTTCAGCCCTCCCCCGCCCCCCGCCACCCCCCCCCCCCCCCAAACCCCCACTCCCCCCCTTCCCCCCCACCCCGGCCCGCTTTCACCCCCAAGCTTTCCCCCGCCCCTTTCTCTCTTCCCCCACCCCTACATCCTTTCCCCTCTCCCCCTTTCTTCCGGGAAAAGGAGAGAAGAGAGAGGGGGAAGGAAAGGGGGAGGAAGGGGAAGGAGGAGAAGGGGGAAAACCGGGGGGGGGAACCCTGAGAGGAGGGGGGGGGGAGGGGGGAGAGGAGGGGGAGGAAGGAGGGGGGAGAGAGAGGAGGGGAGGGAAAGGAAACGAACGAAAACGATGAACGAAATCTTTTTTTTTACCGGGTAATGAGATTTGCAAATTGTCCCAATGTTTTTTTCCCAACCAGCCCGGGGGGAAAAAGAAAAAAAGAAAAAGAAGGGGGAAAAAAAAAGAAAACCACACACCCACACAAAAAAACCCAATAGAAAAATGCAAATCACTTTAGAAAAAAGGGGAAAAAATTTTGGAATACAAAATTCGAAAAATTGGGATTGAGAGAGAGAGAGAGAGGGAGGGAGAGGGGGAGAGGAGAGAAGGGGGAAAAGGAGTGAGGAGAGAAAAAGAAAAGGGGAGGGGGTTTGGGGGAGGGGGGGTGAGAGAGAGGGGAAAAATGCCCCGGTCGTGATTTTGGGGGGGCCCAGCCCTTAAAGGGTTAGTTAAAACGTTTCCTTTTCGGGGGTCAATTCAGAAATTTTTGACTTTTTTTAAAAAAGTATCCCGGACATTTGCGTTGTACATTTTTTGGTGTTACTTTAGCGAATGAAAAATTTTATCTTTCCAAGGTTTTCAAAGAGTTTTGCGGTTTTGGGTTTAAATTGTTATTTGTGTTGTTACGGTTAAAAAAGAAGAAATTTTTTCATTTTGGGGGTCCAAAGGTTGTCCCCCATGTTCCCCAATTTCCAAAGACCTTGAATCCATTTTTCTCTCGCTTTTCTCTCTCCTCTCTCCTCTCTCTCTCTCTCTCTTTCTCCCCTCTTTTCTCCCCTCTTCTTTCTCTTTTCCTCTCTCCCCCCTTTTCTCGGCCGAAATTTCCTTATGATTGATCCGGCATGATTTAAATTTTTACCCAAAAATTTTGTTAACCTTCCTTGGCGTCTTCTGCGTATTTTTCTATTATAAAGAAAATATTGGTTTTT